>CAUVYR010000274.1:0-408938 GCA_963556235.1 Cryptophagus acutangulus | reverse complement strand
AGAATGGGGAAGTTTATTTAAAAAATCCCGGAAAAATATCCGTGATAGCCATAAATAAGGAAAAATATAAATCGTTTACGAAATTCATTTCTGGAAATAAAATTAAACTAAAATTTATTGATTCGTTTAATTTTATGGCATCCTCTTTGGATAAACTATCATCGTATTTAGAAGATCATCAAATAACAAAGAAGTATTTTGAAAATGTGCCCGAGTTAAAATTGAAACTTTTATACAGAAAAGGCGTTTTACCATATAGTTATTTAAATAGTTTTGAGCGTTTTTCGGAAACATCACTACCGGAACGAAAATATTTTTTTAACAACTTAACACAGAGCGACATCAGCGAGAGCGAATATATTCATGCGCAAACAGTTTTTAATGAATTTGGTTGCCGAAATTTAGGAGACTATGCGGATTTATATTTAAAAACAGATGTACTTTTACTAGCGGATGTATTTGAAGAATTTCGTTTTTTATGTAAAAAAACTTACGATTTGGATCCTGCAAATTATATAACGGCACCAGGACTATCTTGGGATAGTTTATTAAAGCTCACAAAAATTCGATTGGAATTGATGACGGATATTGACATGCTATTGTTTATCGAGAGAGGTATTCGAGGTGGAATTAGTCAATGCTGTAATCGATATGCTGCGGCTAATAATCGGTATATGGACAATTTTGATTCTTCTCAACCTGAGTCCTATCTTATCTATCTTGATGCAGTAAATTTGTACGGGTGGGCGATGTGTCAATGCTTGCCTACTGGCAATTTTAGATGGTGTGATGAGAAAAAATTCCATAAATTTGCAAACTCCATATTGCGGCTGCCGGATGATTTTGAAAAAGGCTATATTTTAGAGGTTGATTTGACGTACCCAGAAAATGTACATGACTCTCATAGAGATTTCCCTTTTTGCCCTGAAAATAAAATTCCTCCAACTGGAAAACATAAAAAACTGCTAACCACATTAGAACCGAAACATCGCTATATTATTCATTACCGAAATTTGAAGCAATGTATTAATCATGGGTTGATTCTTACAAAAATTTACCGCATACTGGAATTTGATCAATCGGCCTGGATGGAACCATACATCACAAAAAATACCAAACTTCGAATGGAGTCGACGAATGAATTTCAGAAAAGCTATTATAAACTGCAAAATAATAGTGTATTCGGCAAAAGTATGCAGAACGTTAGAAAAATGCGGGACATAAAATTAGCCACAAAATGGGGTGGTAGTTATGGTGCCGGTAAACAAATCGGCAAACCGAATTTTAAAGATAGAGTTATTTTTGATGATGATTTTATCGCCATCGAATTGAATCGCCTAAAAATAACATTTAATAAACCTCTATATGTAGGAATGGCCATCCTGGATATAAGTAAAAGTCTGATGTATCAATTTCATTACGATTACATGAAGAAAAAATATGAGGATGCTAATTTAAAACTTTTATACATGGATACGGATTCATTGATATATTCCGTAATATCAAATAATTTTTATAGCGATATCTCTACTGACTTAATGCAATGGTTTGATACGTCCGATTATTCCGAAAATAATCCCTATAATTTTCCCAGAGTAAACAAAAAAGTTTTGGGTTTATTTAAAGATGAATTAAACGGTGAAATTATGTATGAATTTGTTGGTTTACGAGCAAAAATGTATTCATATTTATTACAAAGTAACATCAATGTAAATAAGGCTAAAGGGATAGGTAAATCGGTGGTAAAAAACTTAAGTTTTAGCGAATACAAAAATTGTCTTTTTGAAAACATAAGAATATATAAAATGCAGAATAGGATTATTTCAAAACAACATAATGTTTACACTATTAAGCAAAATAAAATCGCGCTGTGTTCAAGCGATGATAAAAGATATATTGTGGGGGATAGCTATGACACGATGCCTTGGGGGCATTATTCTTTATATTAATTTTAGTTTCAATATAAAATGTAATAATTTCTTTAATAAATGTGATTAGTAATAGGTAATAAATGATTTATATTGCATGTTTGTATTAGTTTTTATTTTGTATAGATTAATATTTAGTGTATAACATTTTTTTTAAAAATAAAAAATATTTTAGAAAATAAAATTAAATTTGACAATTTTTTTATTCCAAATACATAATAGTAATTTAAAAAAAAAAAAACATTTAACTCTCCCTCAAATGCAGTACTCTTTAAGATTTATTGGGGTGTCAATACATTTAATTTATTACATCTAAAAGAAAGCGTTGCCTAAATATGCTCTGACGATGATCCACATTAAATATTGATTTAATTTTTTTCTCAACATCCATAATTCGATTTTTAAATCTTGCACCGTCTCTTGCACATTCTTCCCAGGATCCTTTTCGCGCGGCTCGGTAAGCAAACGACCATCGCACCATCAGGTGTATTTTATTCTGATTTTCGTTGAAGCGAACGCATCCTTTATTCACAATGTCTAAATTAATTTTACTCATTTTTCCTAACTATTGTCACTCTTAATAATATTTAAGAATAACAACCATATTGCTTCAATGCACATTCAGAACAATTACGTATCATCGGGGGTGGGCCATCAATCTGATCTCGAATGGATGTATTATAATGTTGAAAGCAGCGTCTACACCCATAAATATTGGGGTTAAGCTTCAAATTATTTGACAATTTTTCCCAAACACATTCTATGGAATCGGCGGCAAATGTACTCAAAAATTCAATTGGCAAACACTCAATCTCTCGAAGCGGCATTATCGCGAGTTGTTTCTTTTGGTAAAACGATAATATCGCCTGACCTACTGTGGTTTTTGTGTTTAAAATAAACCATTTTCGTAAAAGTTGAACATTTTTAAAGGCGCAGTAATTGGTATTTTTATTTATATGCGCAGAAGAGCATTTTTGAAATTCAATCTTTTCTTTTTGTAATAATTGCAATGTTGGGCACCCCATATCTTCTAAGCTTTTAACATTATTAAATCCACACTTTTCGAGCCATTTTTGTTTGTCCGACCCTTTTACATAAATAGTTATAGCTTCATGCAGCGCTTCATGAAGCATCATATTTAAATTTTTGTATGGAATACCAACAGTTAGCCAATGTATGCCATGATGATGGTTTAGAATCCAGTTCTTTGATGCTATTTCAGAATTTAGATATTCCCAGTCATTTGGAGCGCTAAATACAAATACTTTCATATTTTCAGGATCATCAATCGGCACTAACGCTACTTCTTTAAAAATAAACTCTGTTTTTTTCATAAAACCTTGAAAATCTGCAATGAACTCCATCATCCGAGTGAGAGTATTAGACTAACTTCTGCACTCTACCACTTATTGGTTTATACTCAACGATTCGATCATGTAAAATTAAGCAATAAGCAGTTGTGTTTGCAGGAAATCGATATTTAGATTCAAATTCTAAACAAATGTCAACAGGAGCCGACTTAAGAGATTCATTTTGTTGGGAGCAATCTATTAAAATAAGCGGAGCCACATTTATAAAATCAGATTTACTTAACAGCGGTTCACTTTCATGTGAATAGTAAGAACTTTGAAATCCTGCATACATCTCATAGAGTAAAGCGTATTGATTATGCTCTAAATTCAAATTCAAATTTCCATATGGATATGATTGCGAATTTAAATGCAACTTAACATCATTAAGTCGACAATGATCAAACTTACTGGTATCCATCGCAGCATTATTTTTACGACCAGTTTGAAAACCTAGAATAACAAACCGAGGTTTTTCCAACTGTGTAGCAGTTTTTATTTTCCAAATTTGTTTTTCTGTTGTTTGAAGCATAGGATTTTCATATAATTCCCATGTTCGAAAACTCATGGAAATTGAAGGATCTTTTTCAATAAAATGTAGCATATCCATCTTTTGTTTATCGGCAAGTGTAATATATGGAACTCTCCACTCAATTTGATTTAAAATAAACTTAAATGGTTCAGCTTCTGTTTGAACAATAGCGTTTAAATCAGTTCTAGAACGAACAAGTATAAGTTCATGTTTGACATTAACAATAACTTTGAGATAATCCTCAGCAAAACCAATCAGCATATTAAGCGGTATAACCACATCAAAATACCCTTCCGCATCAGTTATAGTAGTATCAGACCTAGCTTTCCATCCAGCATTTTCCAGCATTTGACTTTTGTTCATATTTACAGAAAAGTATCCTTTTATAGTAGATGTAATTCCAACATTTTTACATCTGTCTATTTCTACACCATTCAATTCATACCGAATTTCATCAAACAAATGACACAACCCATTGTTAATAATTTTTGTGTGTTGTACTGCAGTACCATCTTGTTTCAACAATTGTCCGAAAATATGCAGGCAGCTTTTGTTAGGTGTAACATATAAATCTTGATTCTGAATTGTTAAACGAATTTCATCATTGTTGTTAAATGTAGATGGTAATTGCGGCCGAATTGCATGAATTTCATTATTCGATATAGAATTGTCATATTCAATGTTAGCACGAATATTTAACATATTAGCCATTGTTAATTATTTTTTTTTTTTTTTTTTAATACGGATCGCTAGAGTAACTTGAACTGATTTTATAAAAAACAAACGTAAATATTTGATGATCCCTTTCGAACAATGGAATTTTACTTTGCAGCTGGTGATGTCTTCGATTTTATTGGGGCAACTATAAGATTTAGGCTCTCCAATGTTGCTTTGTTTGCAGGTGTGAGTGCTTTGATTTGTCGAGCACGAGTGATCATCTTTTTGCATTGCTTCTCTTTAAAATATGTTTTGACGATTGTTTTTAAGGAACTAACATCATCACCTCTATTGTAAACAATACCCATTCTTTCTCAATAAGCTCTTATATGCAGCCTTATCGTAATGACTTCACCTCTAAAATTGACCAATTTATTATCTTGATCGAGTATTTGAAGGGTTATATTATCTATCGAGTGTGTGTTTATTGGTAAATAGATAACATTTGCGGGCTCTTGAACTATTTTATAGCCGGGGGGTACAATTGGAAAAAACTCATATAATGTGTGTGCTTGGCGACCATTTAAATATGCACCGCTGATAATATTGCATTCCACACGCACTGTATTAATTTTTAGAATATCAACTGGTAGATCAGATTCATGCTGAATATTTGGTTGAAAAACTTTCTTTCTAAACCCCAATAATTTATAAATTGAGTCTTCTGGAGTAAAGTTTATAGTTCGATTGCATTTCATCAAACATTTTAATGTATTATTGTTAGCTTTCATCTCAAAAACGATTCCTTTGCTCTTTACTTTATTCATTATATAGTCAGCAATATCTGTTAACTCATACGAACCCACAGGCAAGGTAACAATGAAATCATCTATGTACATTTTGTTGTGATCCACATCTATGTTTGGAATAGAATTAAATGTTTGAAAATTAACCAAACCTAGCTCATAATTTTCACTTTCGCATAGTTGAATTGGAGGAAAATAATCTGTAGTTAACACCGATCCGCTACCAGACATTGAGAGAGTAAACGACATTGTTGAAAGGTTGGCTATGAAATGATAGGTTTTTTAACTATTCAGTATATTTATTATTCATATAATTGGTTACATAAAAATTTTAAACATAAGTGACCACACACAAATGTGTTATAATTTTGATAAGTTTCATAGTTATAATTAACGCTGCCTCCTAGATATTTAACTATTTCCGCTGGTGGACGAAGATTTCCAAAGCTATCAAAGTACATAACATTACTTCCTCGCTTTCTATAGCATACCCAATGGGTACCAGGACCATTCTTATCATCTAAATTTACAATACCACACTCATTTTTATTAACTTTATTTGGTAAATTGTTTCTCATAAACACTCCACGAAAATGTTTTATCCCAAGCTGTTTTGCAAAACAATAAAGCTCATTATCATATAATGCTCTATCGGGCAGCTTACTTATTAGTTTTTTGAGTTTTTTGGTGATGAAATAAATAAACCATACCCCTTCTTATAAGGTTGCATATATAAACCACGACCACCAACTTTTACTGCCTCCATAGCTCTGTTATGACGTTGGTTTTCTTCAAGTAACTTTTTTGCTGCACTAGCATCGTTAACTGCTTTAGCAATACCGGCTGCTCCACCAGCTAGTGCTCCAACCGCACTTAACCCCGCAAAAATAGGGATAAGCAATGGTAAAAATCCTCCAGTCTTAGGAATTGATATAATTCTAGACGTTTTTATATTATTTTTACCACCAACATTTTTTACTAAACTACTTACAGCATTCAATGCATATTTAATCGCTGTTTTTGAATCTTTTGTTTTGGTAGCTTTAGTAGCCTTTTTCGTCATACTTATTAGTTTGTTTAAAGACAAAGTTTGTTTTTTTTTATTTTTTGTTTTCAATTTTTTATTTGTATTTTGAGGAAAATTTTGCCCCATACCAAGTTTAGATTTTACTTTCATGGCGTTCGCCACAGACCATGCAGTCACTTTCTCACCAATCTTGGCATCTTTTGCAAAAACTCGCTTCCAAGCCTTTTTAGCCAATACTTTGTCAGCTTTATGTCGATTAACAAGATTATCTTTGTTTTGGGAATATGCAATATCGTGTTCTTTACATGAGGCATCAAGAGGGTTTATACCAGGATCTCCGTTGCGTAAGCGCTTCGCTAATTTGGTGCCGGGGCCACAGTATTGATATCCAGGCACATGCATTTCAAAAGGAAGATTATTAATTGCCCAATTGACTACACCTTTTCCTTGGATTGTCTTTTTTTTTAATGTTTTTTTTTTATTTTTACGCTCCATCTTTATGCATTAACATTCACTAATCAATTGATTATAATTGCGTTGTGTAGTGTCATATATATCCAGTTAGATTCAAGATGCGATTCAATAAGCAACAAGATACGCTAAAAATTACAAACTACGATTTATTAGCAGACAATAAAATGCCAACAAAAAAAAGACATGGCACGTTATTACCAAACACGATAAGATGTATTATTTGCGGTCCTTCCAACTGCGGAAAAACGAATGTATTATTATCATTGCTAATGCATAAAAATGGTCTTCGGTTTGAAAATGTTTATGTTTATTCAAAGTCTTTATATCAGCCTAAGTATGAATTATTAGGAAAAATTTTAGAACCCATTGAAAATATTGGATATTTTACATTTTCGGAAAATGCTTGTATAATGCCTCCAAACGAAGCTAAAGCAAATTCTATATTCATTTTTGACGATGTTGCTTGTGAGAAGCAGAACCATATAAGAGAGTATTTTAGTATGGGGCGACACAAAGATGTTGATAGTTTTTATTTATGTCAAACTTATAGTCGCATCCCCAAACATCTTATCAGAGATAATACAAATTTAGTAATCGTTTTTAAACAGGATGATTTAAACCTAAGACATGTATATGATGATCATGTTAATACAGACATGAAAATTAGTGATTTTCAGAACTTATGTAGGTTTTGTTGGAAAGACAAATTTGGTTTCTTAGTTATAGACAAAGATAGAGATGTTAATATGGGGCGCTATCGACAAGGATTTGACTGTTTTGTGGATATGAATAAATAACTCTAGTTCAAATTCTTTAAATATGTGAATATAAATTTATATATATCATTCCACTATTGACTTTTGAACAGCTTGATTGATAGGCAATTTGAGTTCCTGCAGAACTTGACTGAAACTTTTGAACTTAACTTGACATCCTAGTCTAAGTTAACTTAAATCATTTAACTTGACTTCAAACTTGACTCAAACGCGTAAACTTAACATCAATCTTAACATCGAACTTAACATAATTTATTGAACTTGACAGTTGACTTAATAGAGCATGTCGTTATTGGATAGCAAAGATGAACAAGCAATTTTGCGTAAGATTGTATCGACAAGTAATGATATTCGAAGAAAACACCGATTATTAAAATTGGGTAAAATGGTGTCAGATGATGAGATAAATTATAAATTAAAATCAGTTACAAATCCATTAAACGAACTAGTCGAAGTGACGAAAAGCAACAATCTAATGAAACAATTAGAAGTGAATGCCAATCCAATTAAAGAGGATAATGATAGCAGAAACATTATCAACAAATATGAAAATCTCTCAACAATTAAAAGAGAAAATCCAACTCTTGATCATGTTTTTGGTGTAAGAACGGTAAATAATGTACAAATGATTGGAGACAGCCCAATATATTTCGATGATGGTAAGATCATTGTGAATGATTTTAGTTGTCCGATTTCAGAGGGTTTACTAGAGTTACTATATAAAAAATTTCCCAATGATCCTCTTATTACCGAAAATGATTATGCTAATTATAAGGAAATATTGATAACATCTAACGGTCATAAACAAAAATATCAATCTACTGGCAAAATTTCCGCATCAAAAGGAGAAAAATATCGCAAATATATATCAAAATTATTTGAAAGTGATAGAAGTGAAAGGTCAAAAAAAAGATCATCGATTAAAGTAGAGCATGTGCAGGGTACTGGAATACCAAAAAGTTTGAAAATAGAAGGCTCGCCTCCTTGTATGGATTATGTATATTGGGATGATCCGAATGAATTAGTCGACCGTCTAAGATTATTAATCGCATCACAAGCATCTGGAAACAATAATCATCAAAATGAAATAATATCAATAGTAGAAGAGTTACGAGAAGCGGGTATTATATATTAATAATTATTTGCGTTAACTATCTAGTTGCATTTATTGTCATGAGCGATTAACATTCAACATGAGTGTCGACAAGTTTGGTAATTATTGGACGAATGATGAGAGCTTGCAAAGGAGTATACAACTCCCACATGGACCCCCCGGAGTTGGTTTTCTTTTAACACACGATGAGCATTTTAACATAAATAATAAAATCTTGAGAAATGTAGCTAATCCAGAAGCTGAAAAAGATGCTACCAATAAATCATATATTGATGATATTGTTCGGGATATTAATAAAAATTTAAATAAAATCTATAACGATATAACTAAACTTAATGCGGAAGTTATGGATGTAAGGAATATGCTATTGGTTATCAGCAATAAAAATGAAGCCGTTTCAGCATTGCTAGAAAACAATTTTAAAGAATATGAAAATCTCGCCGAACAGTCCAGTAAACATATTGCTTATTTAGACGATCAGATAACATCAATGAAAACAAATCTTAGCATATTAACCAAAGATTTAAAATAATCTTTATATAGAAAAAATATTTTAACATTATCGCATTATTCAATATTACATCAAGATGAGTGAAGCAAAAGAACAAATAGTAAAAGAGCTGCATGCCCCCGCAAGAAGAAATTATCGCAGGAGACATGTGATTATCAAAGGTTTGGATGAATCATGGCAAGCTGATTTGGTTGAAATGATTCCCTATGCGAAAGTAAACAAAGATTACAATTACATGCTAACAGTAATTGATAACTTTTCGAAGTATGCGTGGGCTGTACCCCTAAAAAGGAAGTCAGCCGAAGATGTAGTTCACGCCATAACTAAAATATTCTCGGGCGGGCGTATTCCACAAAATTTGCAAACAGATAATGGAAAAGAATTTTATAATTCTAAATTTAAACATCTGTTAGCCACATATCAAGTAAATCATTATTCAACCTTCAGCAATTTGAAGGCTAGTATATGCGAACGATTTAATCGCACACTCAAAGATAAAATGTGGAAAAGATTCAGCTTGCAGGGGTCATATAAATGGTTAAACATACTTCCATCATTATTAGAAGAATACAATAATTCAATACATCGCACTATCAAGATGAAACCTGTTGATGTAAACGCTAATAATGAAAAGAAAGTTCTCAAAAAGTCCTACAACCGCATAAAAATAGTTGAAGCTGCTAAACCAAAATTTAAATTGGGGGAACAAGTACGTATTAGCAAATATAAACAAGTGTTTGAAAAAGGATACACACCGAATTGGTCTACAGAAATATTTTCGATATATAAAATCTTGCTGACGAATCCGAAAACATACAAGATCAGGGATTATCAAAACAATGCTATTGAGGGATGTTTTTACGAGCAAGAACTATTGAAAGTAAAAAATTCTGACGTATATCTCGTGGAAAAAGTATTAAAAACACGTGGTCAGAACTTATTTGTCAAATGGTTGGGGTTTGATAGTTCGCATAATTCATGGATAAAAAAAAAAATCTATAATGTAATAAGTTAAAATAAAGAAATAAAAACAATATTATGGAGTATAATTTATACATATATATATTTAGTATTTGGCATACAATTTTATATACAGCAAATTAAGTATTAACATTAATATTTTGCTCCGTCATTGTTTGTCCATATTTAGATAATAGTTGAAGTAGTCGTGCCTTATCTATTTTGTTTTCCAAATAATACTCGCAAGCCTCGATAGCGCTGTAACACTCGGATTCTTTCTTTGAGCATTCCTCAACGTCCATGATGGGGTCCAATTTGTTTTGTTCTAGACAAAATTCCGTAGCTCGAATATTTAGTAACCCCATGTGGTATTTAACTTGATTGTTAAAAGTATTTTCCAACCCCCCAAAGCTTTTATTTAGATTGTCCATGGAATAGCAAGCCCACATTATTGCTAAATAAATACACCATTGATATAGGATTATAAATGTAATTAATACTTTATAGTAAAAAAACTTACCAGATCAGCAAAAAAGATGCACCCACTTGTTAATTAATATTATTATTAAATGAAGGAGAGAAAATAGATCTTTTCTCAACGAGCAGTAGAATGCGAATAATTTTTTTCGTGTTGAACTCAGTTTTAACTTTTTTTTTTTTGATGTAATGATAAAAAAACAAATATTCAGCATTTTTTTATTATTATTATTTATTAAGCAAAAATACATTTTTTATTTATTTAAAGTAAAAAAAATATGACTACAATTTTAAACATTCACATATAAATTTGTGGTGATAAAAAACAAATATTCAGCATTTTTTATTATTATTATTATTTATTAAGCAAAAATACATTTTTTTATTTAAAGTAGAAAAAATATGATTACAATTTTAAACATTCCCATATAAATTTATTAACATTACTAAGAAAAACCATTAACATGCAGTATATTATTATTAAAAAAGAAATATAATTGTTTACCATTATACATTCAATTGTTTGCTGAATTTTGATTCCGATCCTTTAGTTGTTTTTAATTTTTTCGCTAAATCCAGGGTAATCATGGTGATCGCATTAAATACTTGTTGATTTTCACTTTTATTTAAATACACTCTTGTGCGCAACAAACTGTGGCGCCATATGTCGGTAGCTGCTTTCCCTGCGATTTCCTTCACATCATACATCTCGATTTTAATGAGATGGGTAGAATTTGATGGTTTGGGGGCTGTCACGGTGACCACCCCATCACCAAGTTTTCTGGATAGCGTGGAAGTAGATGGAGTAATTGCGGCTGATGTCACATCGGCAAATAAATTTTCGAATGCCTCACTAACACTAGCACTTTCATCGACAGAAGCTTCTTCTTCTTCTTCTCCCCCAATTATTGCTGTAATTGTTGTTGGTGGAGGTGGTGGTGGTGGTGCGTCCATTCGAATTTGTTTGCCGCTTCCTACCCCCGTTCTTGATGAGCCAGCAACCGCCCGCTTTCGTTTTGCGGGTGTTGCTTGAGGCGGTGGAGTAATATTTTCCCCCATCATGTCTTTAAAACTAATTAATTCCTCATCGAAATCAATTAGATGATGGTTGTTGCCCAGAGACTTATTCATTTTTTTTGTTTTTGTTCTAAAAAATACAATATCATTAGTAAATATTAAGACAAGAATAAAGTAAAATAAAATTTTATGTTATGTAATGTGTATTGATTTACTTACCGAAATTATTATTTATTATAATTATAATTATTTGTGCACTAGCAACAATCTTCTGAACGCCTTTCACTAATGAAGTTCAAACATAAATTGAACTATAAAAATCAATCACGCAATTCCCGTTCTGAAAAATACTCTACTCTGCTAAAAAATATCTGTATAAAATCCCTGAGCCAAAAATATGCTGAATTTGCAGGAAAAAACTTGTGCAAAAATCTCACGCTTGAACACGTACATATAAAATCTAATAAATGTAACAATATTTATATGAGCTTTTAATTTGAACCCAATATATTTTCTCATTAGCACAATTGATAATTAATTAAGATGATTGATATTAATTAAGTATTGCGCAATAGTTGGTTGTTCGAATACAACATACACTTTCTGGGGGGGTCACTCCAAAATGATCTAGACACCATACGGAATTTAACTTGATCCAAATACAACATGCACTTCTGGATCAGCATGATTTGAGCCAGACACCATAGGGAATTTAGACTAATTAACTTGAGCCAAATATAACAGTGACTTCTGGATCAGCATGATTTGAGCCAGACACCATAGGGAATTTAGCATGGTGTGAGCCAAATATCACATGTAGTTTCTGGATCAATCTAACTTGAGCCAGACACCATAGGGAATTTAGCATGGGGTGACGTCATTGTGAGCCAGAACTCACAAATGACACTACTGGTGATATTTTATTTCCATACCGTTTTTGACAAAATATACATTTGTTTACATCAAAAACGTTATTTCGCAATGATACTGAAGCATGGCATAATTCGTGTAGGTGTCAATCCTGATTAAAAATGTCTTTACAACCAATTTCTGGGTCTGCCCTAGTGCGAAAATTCAATGTTTTTTTTTACTTGTGAAGATAGAATAAAATTTGGGTGCCACAAAAGTATAACTATTTGTATAAAAGTATAACTTCTTTCTGTTTTTGTGATAGCTTCGCTTAGTTTTAAATTTACACATTTGGTAAAAACGTTTTCTAAGATTTAGGGAAAGTTTCAGCGTTTTGAAAGTTTTATCTGAACTTTGGATAAAACTCTTGATGAATTTTGGCAGAATGAACATATCTTATATTTTTGCTTCCTTACTTTGAAAGATGACTCTAATTCACTCTCCGAGCTTGTATCATTTTCTGACATTTTATACTATTTACTGTAGATTCTAATTCTATAATATTGCAAAATATATTAGCTTATAATATTACAAGAATATTTGAATTTCGAGCCGCTATAATATGGGAGAGACGTACAGTGGGGACAGAGACAAAAATCGAAGCTCTGTCAGTCAAGCAGCGAGAGCTAGATTTTGGCATTTTTACACATTTTTATTTCTTGTTTATTAGGATTGACAAAAAAATAATAATGGTCACAAACCGGTATTCACGCGTCTCGCAGTGCCAACACTCAGAAATGAGTCAAAGTATCTATGGTTGCACCAAATACGATTGTTTTTGTTATAGCCCTACCTATCAGTGACTGACCTTACTAGCGGACTAGCTAGTAAGGCTAGCTAGTAACATAGGTTTCTACCGCATACTCGAAAATCGCAAGGACACATTCGTTCCGCCAGTTTTTCCCTGTAGATTTGGTAGCTACCAGAGCGACTATATATGTACCGGTTTCGCCACCTTTATAAGGTGAACAAGCTGCACAAGAGTTTTTCTCGGTAGGTTTTTAACCGCTCGGTTGTTAACACCATCTATGCCGGGTGTCTTCTTGTTTTTAAGTCCCTTAATGATGTCATGTACTTCAGTTGGGTACGTCAGTAGGTCCGAAAGTTGCCTTTGACTGAGATTGAATTTACTATTTAAAATACCACGGTGGATGTTATTTAATTCTAGCTGAAAATTAATGTCGGGGTGGTCGTCAATTTTATGTATGTTGCTAAAGGTTTCGGCAAGAACCTCACCCTTTTCTTTATCGCTTGCGAGGAAAAAGCTTCGTTTTGTTTAAAAACATGGTATCAATTTCATTTGCTTGCATAAAACGTTCGATAATTTTGTTTTTGCCCCGAACGCTACCACAATTCCACGAACAAATGCGGAGTTCGGTTACAGATCCTATTTATCAATTTCGGACAGAAACGCAAGAGTGCACTGTACTTTCATGGCTCTATTTTGGCCTTTGGCCAGTTCAATATTCAGATCGATAAGAGCTCGAATGAGCTCTCCCAAATTTATTAGTGAGTTGGTTTGCTTCATCAAATCAGCGAGCTGCGAAGATTGTGTGTACTCACTCATTGTTGTTTGTTTTTGGTGGAATTAATGTTGGCGTGCGTGGAATGACACAGCTGCTGACGTTGACGGCAGTGGGGGTGCTGAGGAAATAGTCAGTCCTGTGGGTTGTTTTTTCAACCAGTGGTTGGCTGCAGGTGCTGCTCCTGGTGTGTAGCTTGGCCCTAGCGCGGGGAAATGGGCACTAGTTTTAGGGTTGTTTTTAAGAACCTAACCCATTTTGGCTTTGAACACCGGGCACTCTATATTATTTGTGGTGTGGTCACCCGAACAGTTTGCGCACTTTGGAGTGTCCATTATTTGCAGTGGACAGGCGTTGGCCAAATGTTCCGTGGCGCATTTGACGCATCGCGGAGTGTGGTTGCAGTTCGTTGTAGCGTGCCCCTACTTCTAGCAACGCTTGCATTGGATTATATACTTGCTGTTCCGGTGCATTTTTCAATTAATTTTTGTACGCAAAAGCTACTTCAATTCGTTTTTTAGCTTGTTTAAAGTGACGCTACTCTCGGTGATACAATTGCGAGCAGAGAAATGGAAACACTAAATATTGAGTGATGTAAATAAGGCTTTGATACCACTATTAACTACATGTGATCTCAAATCTGACAATGACAAGAATCGTTTATTAATTGAATAAGTTTGATTCACAGCACTAAGATTTCAAAAAATGTATTACTTGATTATTTTTGGTGTTTCCATTTGAGTGCTCGCAATTGTACATCGGCTGCGCTTTAGTGCGCATTGGAAAACCTATAATTGTGGAGATATTGTATTCTGTTTTTAATTCCGATAGAATATCTTCTACCGGAATGTCCGACCAGAGGCCTTTAATGACAAATGCGTGCGTTTTCTGCCCCTGGGGTGTAGGTGTGGAAATCCACATTATCATTTCGATAATATTTGACTAATTTGAATTGTTCCTCAGCGTCAGTCACGTAAATGTTCGTGTTGTGTCGGATATACTTTATGAAGTATTCTTTTTTGACGAGTTGGTCGAGGAGAGTGACCAATTCCTGGTGAGTTCGCGGCTTACCATTCAGAATAATCGGGGGCGGGGATTTGGGTTTTTTAGGCGCAGCTGAGGGCTTGCGTTTGGGAGATTGAGTACGAACTTCTGTCTGGTCGTCAATGTCCGATTTGTCATCGTCAGGCGAGAGGGAGTTGAACTTATTTGAGATGGGAATGGGTTTGGGAGTGCTAGTTGATGCCGAGCCGAGCTACTCGCTGCTCGATTTAGCAACCTGTGCTGAATATTGTGTTGGGAATTTTTGAATGGGAGTCGTCGCTGCTACTGCTACATATACATAGCCGTTCTGTATTAGCAAGAATAAATTCTCGCTTATCAATTAAACAATATTTAACACAATTTTCAAAATCAATTTTTAAAAGACTTTTAAAATTTCCTCACCTAAGATATGTGCTAATAGGTTTAGAATGACCCAAATTACGTCATACAACAACAAAATTTGAAAAATATTGGGGGTGGTTAAGTGTACCTGACCCGTTTATTATTTAGTATTGGAAGGATGTGGAGTCAAGAATGTGTATGCGGAAGTAGCAAGTCATCAGCATCTTGTAAAAGTGCAAACTCTTTTGGAGTCTGTTCCAAAAGGGGGCCGCACTGCTTTATTGTTTTTAGTTTTTGTTAATGATTATTTGGACAAGTTGCAATACGCGGATTATGATGTTTTTAATCTGCGTTTGCAACAGAGATCTTGGAAGCTTTTGCCGCGACTTTGGTTTACCAACTTCAGAATCAGAATTACTTTGTGAAGTTGTATTATTGTTATATTTATTGGGTGCTGGTGCACCTTAGCATCCCACTTCAATTTCAATTTTTTTACATGTTGTCTCCCAAAAGCGGTTGTTCCGAAAATAAAACTCTTACTTCAGCATTGTTTTTTTATTATAACTTTTTTTTATAATTCTGCAGTGAGTTGTGATTAACACTAATTATCAATTGTGTTTTATTAATGAAATTACCTAATGCATTATAAAAAGTTGTCAAAAATTCTCAGAATGCCTCCGGTTAGTAACAACAAATAACGATGCAAAGATTGCATGGGTAAACTCAATATCTGTAGGTACAAAATATGGTCGTTAATTTATAAAATTTATTGAGCGCAACAGTTTTTAGATTTTTTTGCCTTGAATGTGCAGGCGCAGTAGTGAAAACAAAGAGATTCACACATTCTACAATATCATAAAAACCTAATATTGGAGAATTTATCCTTATTACACAATTTCCTCTTCATAACAATTGAAAAAAATTTACAAAATATCCATCTTTGGTTGATATTTATTATTTTTAGATGTTATTTGTCAATTTCTAGTTGCTATTGGTCACTTTTACTTGACAATTGTCACTTTTAATTGACGTCTTGTATTACTTTTTGTTCATATTTGTCACTTTTAGTTCATATAACTGTCACTTTTATTGAAATTTGTCACGATGCTTTTTATTAAGATCTCTCTTTTGTTTGCATCTATCATTTTTGCATTTTAATTTTTTTTTGACATTTTAATTAATTAAATTCACTTTATTTTATTAATATTTTTTTAATTTTTGATATGATGAGTAATTTTTTAGCAGCACGCTATTGGTCGAGGCCTTAACGCACAGCTTACTCGTGTGATATAATATCGCACGGCCGAATGATATTGCATGCTTTCGTCGTATGTTTCTTGTACGGAACTATGATTTTCGTATGTGGTCGTGGGAAATTTTGTTTAAATTCTATATCTATAGATTGGCAATATCTATAGATTGGCATATTCTGTTTAGCCAATGCTAAAATGGGGTCTGGTACACTCTTAACCACCCCCAATATTTTTGAAATTTTTTTGTTGCATTATGTAGTTTAGGCCATTCTGAACCTATTGGTACCTATCTTAGTTGAGGAAGTTTCGAAAATCCATGCGTTGGTCTTGAGTTCGAGCTGGGCTCCTCACCTTGTTTTTTTTTTAACAATTTAAGTTTAATTTGATTAATTGATTTTAGATTTTTTTAAATTTCTTAAATTCATATTAAAAATAAGATGAATAATAAATATTTACTTTACCCCAACTTCAAAATGTAATTGCACCAAAAATCAGAACAAACAGTAAATAACATAAAAATATGACACTCCATAAATATATAAAAATACCCCAATGGTAAGGACTCTAGTTTCTCATCAGATGCGAATATATCTTTCGCCTTTTACTAAAGAATTTCGTGGAGATTAGCAACATCTTATAATCTTAATTGGCCCGTTAATATACATAGCAGATGAAAAGAAAAGAATAAAATTGAAGAATAAGAAAATTTAATATCTTCTGAATTTGGATTCTTAAATGGCTTAAAAAAGTCGGTGCGATCGAATTTTGAGGTGAGGGGTAAAGTAAACATGAGCCGAAAAGATATTATAAATATCAAAATTATAGCTTATAAATACTTACCGATAACAATATTACCGATATTAATATCCATTTTCCAATACTAACATAAACAGATCTAAAACCAAACTGAACAGTTTAATAGTATTCAACATAGACGTATAACTTAAGGACTGCTAGCCAGTTAGCCACCTACTATTGTCCTATAATCGCAATCTTTTGTGGGTTTCCCTACATCTCGAACGCCCTCACTAAATAAGTGGCCAAAAATGAACTATATTGTTTTGTTAGTTGCCTATATTTAGGGAAGTCGTAGCGTCACTTGTCAAAGCGGCAATTTCAATCTGTGTTTTAACCTATATCTTATAGTGTATTTGATTTCTGTCGCATTAATAGTAAATAATTCTCTATATTTGCAATGTATCGGTGTTATGTGAAAGGGTGTGCAACCGTCAGAGGCAAAAAACTTATGATACGGAAAAAATTGTGCCGGTGTTTTAGTAAGATCCTTTTGTAATGCACGGAAATATAATTTGTATACATTTATGCACGGAAATATAACAAAGATTTAACGTTAGCAAATAAAGCTAAAGTTATTGCTATAGTTATTGCTTGTTATTTATTGTTATTTATTGTTAATTTTGTTTAATTTTATTTATATATTTCAAATATATATTTGGATTCATTAGTATGATTTATGCAACCTCCTATATTTATTTACTTTTTAAATAAATGCTTCTCTCTCGCTAACGCTAAATATTGTTAAATATCCGTGCATAACTTTGATAATTTAATAGTACTCATTTTTAATTTTGTAGTTTTCCGAAAGATTCTGATAGTGTGGAAAAATGGGTTACATTTTCATGGTTACATTTTCAAATGTAAAAACACCGTAAAGTTGTAGAGCAAACGCGGATTCTCCTGACTGTGTCCTTGAAAAAAATGTAAAAACGCCACATTGTAGGCAACCAACATAACAAGGTAGATCATTATTTTGCCATTTATTGAGTGGTGGCGCTGGAGATGTTAACTATATGCATATGAGCGCTTTGGCGGTCTATTAGTATTACGTCCATGGTATTCAAAGGCAAAAACTATGTTAAAAACAAAAAAGTATTCCTAAAAAAAATAACAAAAAAAAGTTAAAAAAAAAAAGATTGCAGCTACATTCGAACCGTGGACTAAGGCACGGCAAGGGCGTTTGACGTTTGACGTTAAAGACGTTTATTTTATTACTGTTTTAGCATAGACTAAAAAGAAGAGACTGACATTCCCATTGTTTATTTTCGTAACCGCTACTGTCCCGCAGCTGGGCGTATTGCAGATTTGCCTGCTGAAGTAATGGTCTGCAGTCATAATGTGCATACTGTTTTTGCTTCTACACACTAGGTGGCGGAATCTCTGCAGACTAGAGAAATAAACCGAAATGGAGAAGCGGTGAATACCCTAACCACCTGTAGACTGTATGTATTCACCTGGCTCCATTATCATCTCTTAAAAATCTATTTATTGTTTAGACGCTTTTAAATATATTGAATGGTGTAAAGCCATCTTGTGCGTTTTAACCGTCAGAATAACTATGTCCTCTAGTATTTGGTAGTGCAATTAAAACTACTAAAATAAAAGCACATTTGCTAAATATTTTTGGAAGTATTATGTAATAATCCTCAGCAATATTGTGCCTGCAACTCAACATACACATATTTATCCAAGTGGGTTACCTACCTTGACTAACGTCTGTATGGTTGGACGAGCCAACTCGGCGAGGGGAGTACCGTCAACAATAAAGAGAGAGGAGGCATTCATTGATTTTATTCATTCAGGCTGAGGCAAGAAGAAAAGAAGCAAGCAAGATTATTAACGGCTTTTGATTTATACTTGTCTTTTGAAAACTTTAAAATAAACATACAGCATCGGCATAACTGAAGATAGTTATTATACATACGGAGAGTGTTTTGGTCATTTGTTGGAATTTAGTTCTGAAAATTCGTTGTTTATTATATCAGAAGTGGGATCACAAAATGGCTACCGCCAATAACACCCAAGAATTCACGGAAAGCAATGAAAATCCTAGTGTCCCCGGTTCATCTAGCACAGGAAACATTGGGAATTCTAATAATTCTGGTTCATCTGGGGCAACATCGGACCACTTTATGACCATGTTCCAAACATTCATCGAGACGGCTAGTGCGAGCATTGTCCAAAATGCCATGGGAGGCATTCGTCCTGTTGGCATCAGCTCCGAAAGCGACCACTTAGTCTACAAAATTTTAATCCAGACGTGGATAATCTGGATGATTAGTTTTCGGAAATGGAAGAGGCACAAAAGCGTTTTGGATGGAATGAATGGGAAACTGTAGTAAGATCTGCCCGTCATTTGCAAGGTAATGCTAAAACTTGGTTTAATTCGTGGCGACCTAAAGCTAATGAACGCTTATGGAGTCGTATGAAAGTAGATTTAAGTCAAGCTTTTCCACTTAAACGAAACAATGGCACTTTGCTATTTGACGCCGTGAATTTTAACTCTGATAAATATAGTAGTTTTGAGGAATATGCACGACAAAAGTTAGCTAAACTAAGTAAGGTACGTGTGGAATGGCCGGATAATGTCTTGGTTGAAATAATTACGCATGGAATAACAGATTCAAATGTTCGAACTAGTGTGTTTAATCAACATTGTAAAACAGTAACTAATTTAATTTCAACACTGTCCTCCTATGAGAAGCATAGCCAGCTTAATAAAGGAAACGATGTTCCACCGCGAGAACAAACAAATTTTAAACGTAAGTTAAATTATTCGACCAACCCCCCGTTAAAACAATCTCGTTTAAAAAATTGTTTTGGTTGCGGTAAACCCGGGCACATCAAGCGCGATTGTTTTTTTGAAAATAAAAAGGAAAATTATGAGCCTGCAATTACAAAATCGATGGGTAAAAATTTTTCTAGTATAATAACCTGTAATTATTGTAAAAAGAACGGACACGTCGATGAACATTGTTGGGCAAAGAAACGTATAGTCAAAACTGATAATGAGAAACGAATAAACTTTTGTCATTCTAATAATAACAAACGTCTTCTTGCAGTCGTAATAAACAACATAACCATCAATTGCCTGCCCGATACTGGTTCTGATTGTTCACTTATTACCGAACGCATTGTCAAATTATTAAATTGCAACCTGCAACCCGTTTATTTAAAATTGAGTGGCTTAGGAAACGGTCAATGCGTTTCTAATTGTTTAGTCACATTACTTTTGGAGTTTGAAACGCTGAACTGTGAAATTGATTGTCACGTAGTGCCGGATCATGTAATCGATGTCGACTTAATAATAGGAAATGACGTTTTTACTAGACCGGGAATTACCTTAACCAGTAACCAAGACGGTATTTACATTCATAATAAGTCTATTAGTGATTCTGTTTTTATAAGATATATCGCCGAAGTAAACGTATTGAACAATGTTATCACTGATCTTGTAAGTAATGAACGCGATCAACTTCTTGAACTTTTGAACGAATACAAAGATATTATAAGTCATGGATATTCTGTATCTGCAGTTAAGACCGGAAGTCACGAAATCCGACTGACAAATAATTCCGTTGTTCATTACCAGCCATATCGTTTATCATTGTTTGAACGAGAAAAAGTTCGAAATATTGTAAAAGAACTTTTAGATAATGGTATTATCCGGGAGAGTATGTCGCCTTATGCGAGTCCTATCCTGCTAGTCAAAAAGAAAGACGGCACCGACCGCATGTGCGTTGACTTTAAAGCACTAAATAAAATTACAATTAAAAACAGATATCCCTTGCCTTTAATTGACGATCAAATTGATCGTTTGGGTGAAGGAACATATTTTACGTCCTTAGACATGGCGTCGGGATTTTTTCAAATCCCTATCCACGCAGATTCCATTGAAAAAACGGCATTCGTAACCCCGGACGGCCACTACGAATATGTTCGCATGCCTTTCGGGCTTGCTAATGCCCCGGCTGTCTTTCAAAGAACAATTAATAAAGCTCTTAAATCACTCATTGACGAAAAAATGGTTCTTGTTTATCTAGACGATCTTTTGATTCCCTCTGTGTCAGTTCAGGAGGGTTTACTACGTTTACAAAAGGTTCTTGAAGCTTTGAAGGTGGCGGGATTTTCACTAAATATAAATAAGTGTAACTTCCTTATGAATAAAGTCGAATATCTTGGCAGAGAAATTTCTTCGGAGGGAGTTCGTCCCAGTAGATCTAAAGTAGATGCTTTGCTCAAATCACCCATTCCCAAGACCGTTTGCGAACTTCGTCAATTCATGGGAATAGCCACATATTTCAGAAAATTTATTCCAAATTTCGCTTCTAAATTGGCATGTATAACCAAATTAACAAAGAAGAATATGCCTTGGGAATGGTCGACTGAACAAGATACCGCTAGACAATATGTTCTTTCTACTCTTACCGAACGACCTGTTTTAGCTATTTTTGACCCTAAATTACCTTCGGAGCTTCACACAGATGCGAGCAGCATCGGTTATGGAGCGATATTGTTTCAAACAAAAAGTAATGTAAAGCGGGTAATTGGTTATTTTAGTAGACGTACTTGTGGAGCAGAGTCTCGTTATCACTCATATGAGTTAGAAACGCTGGCGGTTGTTAAAGCGTTAAAATTTTTTCGTGTATATCTCTTAGGTATCCGCTTTACTTTAATAACTGACTGCAATGCCATAAAAGCCACTGAAAAGAAAAAAGATCTTGTTCCTAGGGTAGCGCGTTGGTGGATATACATGCAAGATTTCACATTTGACATACAATATGGAAAAGGAAAACTAATTTCGCATGTCGACTACTTAAGCCGTAATCTTTGCAATATTAATAGTGTAACGAATTATGCCCCAAATGATACGCCCATGGCCATCCAGAACGTTCTAGATAGCCAACAGCGCATATCTCGAACGCGCCGGGAGTAATCTGGAATATTCGATTCTAGTAACTTCCAGAATATTCCCTGTTAGACTATATAAGCGACGATGGCACCGCGTAAGTACAGTACAGTTCCGAACAGTAATACGAATAGAAGAATAAGTGACCGCAAATACTAAGTAATCTAATTCGAAGTGTAATTAATTAATCGTGTTGTATTTATTGTGAGTTAATAAATAGTTGTTGTTTTTAAGTTCACTAGTTTTATTTTCGCGGACCGGTAACACGCGACAATTGGTGTCAGAAGTGGGATAGTGAGCTTGTGTCAACTACCAAGTTGGTGTTAATTAATTACTAGGTTGTGAATTAATTAGTGCGGACAATTCCGGAACATTCTGGAATATTCTATTCGAGTTCTAAAGGAGATAGCGACATTTATCGTAACGGAAAGTGTTTTGACATTAATTAGTGAGTTAATTAACGTAATTAAAAGAAATTTCGAGGTAATTCTAGAACATTCTATTTGCGATTTGAGTGATTTGGTGAAGTTTTGACTTTACCAAACGGTTGGACACTTAAAAATAAGTAAGTGATTAATTTTTCGGGAAAATTCTAGAAAGTTCTATTTGGAAATTAAAAGAGATAGAGAAATTTGGACTTCGTTGCTCAAATATACATCTAAATAGAAGTGTACCCGCAATTTTTCGACAATGGAAGAACAACTTAAACAAATGATGCAGATGCTTTCAATTCAAAACAAGTAAGCAGAAAAACGACGGCAAGAAGACAAAGATGAAGCAGAAAAACGCCGACAAGAAGACGAGAAGAAATGTCAAGAAGAAAAAGAGCAAGAAGAAAAGCGTCGTCAGGATGAACGGCGTGAAGACAAGGAAGAAGCAGAACGGTGCCGACAAGAATACGAAAAGCTTGGAACTCGCTTGGACCAGGTTAATGGAAAAATAGAAGAAATGTCCAACGAGTTGACTCAGTTGGTGTACGAGCGCGAAAACGCGTTCCAAGCGCAGAAATCGAACCTGGAAGCGCAGATCTTGAGCGAGGCCGATTTGGTGGTCCAACCAGGCGAGTTACACGATTTAGAATTCACCAAACCGTCAGCCGAAGAAGTAATCCAGCCGAAAGACGCTTATCTTTGCTACCAACCGGCCGATCTCGAGTCGCAAATCGTGAGCGACTTCGATTTGGCGCCAAATCCCAAAGAGTTGCAGCAATTGGAGTTCACTCCGATTAATCAGACGCAAGTTGAGGAGCCGATTCGCAGCGAAACGGCGTACGTTTGCGTCAAGAACGACGCGGGAACGAGTACGATGATTGGCGAGAACGATGACGGTTGGGGTTGGGGTCCGGAAGAGGGCCGACTTGAAGCTGAGCACGAGAACCAGAACTTCAAGGCGCAATTTGAGCGCGCCGCTGAGAAGTTGCAGCTGTTGCAGAATAAGCGCGAAGCGCATTTGGAGGAGATCAAGCAGTTGCAGCTCAAGTCGAGCAAGTTGATTAAGAAGTGCAAGGAGTTGAAGGTGAAGAACGAGCAGCTGAGCAGCAAAGCGGCTCACAAAACGTCGCAAAGTGAGCCGGCGGCGAAGTTTTTCAATTTGGATGAGACGATTCAGGAGGAGTTGAAGGCGCAGCTGGTGCAGCTGGAGAAGCGGATGCGCGAAGTGCAGAGTGAGTTGGAGAAAGAGCGCGGTGAGAAGACGGCGTTGCTTGGTCGCAGTGAGGGATTGGCGGCGGCGAATGAGCGGTTGGTGGAGGTGAAGGAGAAGCAGAGTTTGGAGATTGTGAATTTGCAGCGGAGTTATCAGGAGTTGGGGCAGAAGTTGGAGCGCTACGAGTGGGGCGATGATGGGTTCAATCAAGGCGCGAAGATGGAGTTGAGTGCGAATGAGCCTGATCGGAAAATTGAGGAGTTGAATGCGATGGTTAAGGAGTTGTCGATTGATAACGAGGAGTTGCAGAGTTTGCTGGACGAGCAGAGGAAGTTGCGCAGTGATTTGGAGAAGGTGAAGATGGTTAGTATTGAGGAGTATCAAGGATTGGTTGAGAAGAATGCGAAGTTGCTGGAAGAAGTGAAGAGTTTTGAGGAGCAAAAGCAAGCAAATGATGCGGTAGCGTTGGAATTGAGCGGGAAAACTGCAAGAATTGAAGAGATGACGCTGGATTTGAAGCATACGGAGGCGGAATTGGTGGCGAAAGTGGAAGGAGTCGTTAAGCTGCAGTCGGAGAAGTTATTAACCGACGAACAGCTAAACGAGAAAGACGCAACAATCGCTTTGTATTTGCAGCAAAGCGACGAAGTGCAGAAATTACGCGCGGAATTCGCTGAGAAGATCAAACAAGTTGAAATAGAATTGGCGCTGAAATTGGAGGAAATTACGAGATTAAACTTCCAAATTGCGCAGTTAACGTTCGATTTGGATCAGCAACGACAAGCCTTTGAGTTCCAAGCCGTCGAGTTGACCCAGAAAAATCAACAGCTCGAAGAGTTTGCCGTTAAGTTGCAGCAAAACGAAGCGGAATTCGCTAAATTTGAAGAAAACGCTGCGAAATTACAAGTGGAAGCGCAAAACTCGCAGCTGCAAGCGCAAATTGCGCAGCTAACTTCCGATTTGGACCAGCGACAACAAAGTTACGACTTTCTAGCCGTGGAATTGAGTCAGAAAAATCAACAGCTTGAAGAAGTTTTGATCAAGCTGCAGCAGAGCGAAGCTGAATTGATGGATGTCTCGAAATTGGAAGCGCAGCAGTTAATAACTGATCAAAACGCGCAGTTATCGTCCGATTTGCAGCAGCAAAAGCAAGCGTACGAGTTCCTAGTCGTCGAACTGAACGAGAAAAACGCAAAACTCGAAGAACTCGCGTTCGAACTGCAACGCAACGAAGCCGAGTTAACCGAAAGCAAATCGAAGCATCTGGAATACTTGGCCGAATTGAACGAAAGCTGGCAGCTGCAAGTCGATCAACGCGGCTCGGATGTGGCCGAAAGTTGGCGCTTGCATCTCGAAACGATCGAAGCCGATTTCACAGCGATTCAATCGAAACAGCAAACCGAAATCGCGGAGCTCGACGCGAAATGCAACGCGTTGATGAACGAGAATAACGAATTGCGGCGCAATGTCGACGCGGAAATACGCAGCGAAGTCGACCGGATACGACGAAACCAACGGTCTAAGTTGAAAGTTGTTCATTTAGACCGGTTGATGAAATACCAAGGAGATTTGGATTTGATTTCTGATCGGGACGATCAGAATTAGAAGGGGGGCAATGTAACGAATTATGCCCCAAATGATACGCCCATGGCCATCCAGAACGTTCTAGATAGCCAACAGCGCATATCTCGAACGCGCCGGGAGTAATCTGGAATATTCGATTCTAGTAACTTCCAGAATATTCCCTGTTAGACTATATAAGCGACGATGGCACCGCGTAAGTACAGTACAGTTCAGAACAGTAATACGAATAGAAGAATAAGTGACCGCAAATACTAAGTAATCTAATTCGAAGTGTAATTAATTAATCGTGTTGTATTTATTGTGAGTTAATAAATAGTTGTTGTTTTTAAGTTCACTAGTTTTATTTTCGCGGACCGGTAACACGCGACAATAGAATATCTAAACATGAATCATGGATAGCTGTACAGCAACATAATGACCTTGAAATTACTCGACTCGTTGAAAAATTACGCGGAGGGGCATTAGATGAGAGTTGTTACGCGGTAGAAAACGATATGCTTTATCATTTGAGTTATTTTAATGGGATACCAATAAAACAATGGTATGTTCCTAAAGGAAGTCGATTAGGTCTTGTCCGTATTTTTCATGACGAGCAATGCCATGTTGGGCTTGATAAGACAGTGGCAAGCATTACAAAATATTTTTGGTTTCCTGGGTTGAGGAAATTTGTTCATAAATATTTGAAACACTGTATCGGTTGTTTGACTCTGAAAAGATCACACATCGCGCCAAAAGGCCTGCTTCATCCTATTATAAAAGATTTAAAACCATTTCACACGATACATCTTGATTATTTGGGTCCATTACCGATTACAAAAGATAAAAAGCAATATATATTAGTCATTGTTGATGCATATTCTAAATTCACTGTATTGTACGCAATGGAAAGCACATCCGGAAACGAATTTCGTGGCTGTTTTAAAAACTTTATTTTATTATTTGGTACTCCAACTCGCCTTATTTGCGATTCTGGACCTGCTTTTGTAGATTCTGTTACTAAGCAAATGATAAGGACGTGGCAGATCGAGCTACATGTTGTAACCCCCTATGTCCATAGAGGAAACGGACAAGTAGAACGCTACATGCGTACTATAGCCAATATGCTAAGAGTAGAAGCAAAAATCGAGTCAGAATGGACGAAGCGATTATGGAAGGTCCAGTTGGTACTAAATTCCACCATTCAAAAAACAACAAAAACATCGCCGTTACAATTACTTCTTGATTGCGATGGTACGGTGCCAGTAGTTCGTACTTTGTTGAATGCAATGGCAATTGATAATGTCCCAACCTCAAAAAGATCACTACTAAGAAAAGAGATAAAAAGAGTTGCGGACGGAGGCATCAGGGAAAGTTATGAAGTACAAAAGAAGTACTACAATAGAAATCGAAAACCAATAGTTGACTTTTCTGTTGGAGATATCGTTCTCTTGAATAGAACAGCATTGATCAGGAAATTGCTGAGTGGCATTCGAGGCCCCTTCATTGTGACAAAAGTATTGCCAAATGATAGACTTCAGCTTCGGGAGCTGGTGGGTAAATTTACTACTCAGTGTGCTGCTGATCAGGTCCGATTTTGGCCACGTGAATGGACACCAGATGACTGTGCCGATATGTTTGAATCGGATAACGATTCAGGTGAGCAAAAGTATTAGGTAACAGTAAAGTTCAAGTAAAAAGTTTTGTTATTACAACGCCTGTCGATAGTCGACCTGAAGCTTGTAATTGTTTGCAAATATTTTGTTATTACAACGCCTGTCGTTAGTCGACCTGAAGCTTGTAATTGTTTGCAAATATTTTGTTGTTACAATGCCTGTCGTTAGTCGACCTGAAGCTTGTAATTGTTTGCAAATATTTTGTTGTTACAATGCCTGTCGATAGTCGACCTGAAGCTTGTAATTGTTTGCAAATATTTTGTTGTTACAATGCCTGTCGATAGTCGACCTGAAGCTGGTAATTGTTTGCAAATATTTTGTTGTCACAATGCCTGTCGTTAGTCGACCTGAAGCTTGTAATTGTTTGCAAATATTTTGTTGTCACAATGCCTGTCGTTAGTCGACCTTAAGCTTGTAATTGTTTGCAAATATTTAGTTATTACAACGCCTGTCGTAAAACGACACCAGACACGTAATTATTTCCAATAAATACGTAGTTACGATATTCTTGTCGCATGCCGAAGCACATAAGTAAACTATGACTACGCTGCCAAAGTTATCATTATCAATTGAGACATAGAGCGTAGTCTAACTAATTTAATCTATTTTAGATGGGTCAATTGTCGGGTCTGATCCATCGGGCCCGATAGTGGACAATGATGACCGTGATAAAGATAACTCCGATGAAACCGACACTTCGAGGACGAAGTGAAAGTCAGGCGGGCCGTGTAATAATCCTCAGCAATATTGTGCCTGCAACTCAACATACACATATTTATCCAAGTGGGTTACCTACCTTGACTAACGTCTGTATGGTTGGACGAGCCAACTCGGCGAGGGGAGTACCGTCAACAATAAAGAGAGAGGAGGCATTTATTGATTTTATTCATTCAGGCTGAGGCAAGAAGAAAAGAAGCAAGCAAGATTATTAACGGCTTTTGATTTATACTTGTCTTTTGAAAACTTTAAAATAAACATACAGCATCGGCATAACTGAAGATAGTTATTATACATACGGAGAGTGTTTTGGTCATTTGTTGGAATTTAGTTCTGAAAATTCGTTGTTTATTATAAGTATGTGTTATGCCATTGCCATCTACATTCAGTTTGAGAAACCACTCTATGCGAACAAAGGGAATGCCAGTCTTATGTTTTTAGTCTATGGTTTTAGTTATTTACGTTTAGAGGGCCGAAACAAAAAGATTACAAGGTGTAATCTTTTGTTTGGCCTGAGGAACGTACAACGTTTTACGCACAACTTAATTATTTGTAGCATCTTTTAAATGATATGAAGGTATATTTTTGCTAAAAGTCATAACTAGAAAAAAACTAGGTGGCTTTGAAACAAAAATAGACCGTTGTTAAAATAGTTATTTATGTACCTAGGGTGATATAGAGAACACTATATAGGTAGAGCGGTAAGCTTGTAGCTGAGGTCTGTACAGTAGGCCAGCTACGGGCAGAAGTAGGCCAAGCGCGCACTATCACCGCTGGCCTGCAAATAGTTTCGTATAAATGCGCGTTAAGAATATTTATACAATAATTTGATTTTTAAAAACCGTTTTTTTTTTTACCAAATATCAAAATTTCTTCACTTAAGATAGGTACCAATAGGTTCAGAATCACCCAAACTGCATGATGCAACAAAATTTTTTCAAAAATATTGGGGGTGGTTAAGTGCACCAGCACCAATAAGGGTGTAATACTTCTTTCCAATTCAAATTACCAGCAGAGTATGCATTAATAAAGCATCAATGCTTGCCCGCTGGTTTACAGCAAGAACATAGCAGGTGTAGATGTTAAGGAATTTTTTGTAAGTATTTCCAGGAAATTAGACAAAACCTGGTAAATTCATTTTTCCACTGATGGTGGTGGAGTGTTGCTTTAGAAAGCACTACTGTTTAGCCGCAAAATCTGGTAGTTATGCCAAGAATGCTACTAGACAGCACTTGCAAGATGTTTATCCTAAATGTTTAATTTGTATGCGCATCCTGCTCACACAGGAGCGCTGGTGCTTGCTTGTAACGCTATGTAATTGCATGCGTATATATAATATTGCAAAAATATACTGGTGGCGCCATCTTTAAGAGAGTTGCGCAAGTAGTGGAGAGTCCATTGCAAACACCTGTGCCAATTGCAGAGTGCAATGCGATTGTGCACAACTGTTCACAATAATGCGAAGTAAATTGACAGTTATACGCTGTCCGTTTATGATAGGCTATTACGTCACTGCTTAGCAGTTATGACGTAGTTAATACCAACTGCTAAAACAAAAATTAAAACGATAGAATCCAATTAATTTTAGGCATAAATCCGTTAGTAATTAATAATATTAATATTGCGATAAAAATTAAGCGATAATATGAGGTATTAACTGAGAAAATAGGCGAGAAAGATTTTATTTTTAGTGACATTTAGTTTATTACCAACGTTTTGTTGGTCACGCATAAAGTATAATTCACATTCGCCAAGACAAAAGTGCCTTTCTAGTGAAGTGAAAAACATGGTTGTAAATTTGTTCGGCGAATCTTGGTGGCGAATGCACTTAAAATAAGTTTAACGAGTGTTAATAGAGTGGCTGCTGCCAAAAACAAAGACCTGCCAATTGCAGGGCCCTCAAAACGAACTCATAAAAAACCGCTAGTGACTCGGAACCGCAGGTTAATCGGAATATACCTTTAGATTGCGTCATATACAATTGATGACGTAATAGCCTATCATAAACGGACAGACTATAGTTGAATTACTGTACTGAATGAATTAAATAAAGTCAAAGAACTTATATACACCAAGAAGCACACTTAGGCCAATTATAGCGTGCAAAGTTTTTTTAGTGAATTCTAGAGCCATTAGATGGCGCGAGAATAGTATCGGCAACATAATTTTGCATCTACTACTATTTTGTATTTGTTTCTGTGCTAGAAATATAAAAGTTTATGATTTATGTCGCTTCCGATATTCTAAATTTTTTCTTTGATAACACAAATCAAATTCACTGTACCTTCAAGAAAGTTTTAACAGCGCCAGCTTATCAAGCTGGTAACACAACTCGTGTTTGTTACCCAAAGTCGGCGCACGCCGCACGCTGAGATCAAAGAATATTTATTGCGAGTGCGCTTCTTGGTGCACCTCGTCTTTTCAATATTTTTTCCACAAGATATATATCAAAATTCTTGACTTTTAATAGTTCCTGGTTATAAAAACATCCATCCAATTGATTTTCTTGGTAATCTCTTATTTTGTACGTTATCGGATTTGTGAGCAAGATTTTGTCTATAGTAAATATTTCGGTTGACCAGTTGGGAGTGTACCCTTTTTCAAAGATTTCTTTATATTTACTAATACGTACTTTTTCACCCAATTTAAATTTTATCTTAGCAGAATTTACAATTTTTAAGCGATTATATGACTTTTGCAGAACATCTTTTTCATTATCAGCATTCACATCTACCGGTTTCATCTTAATAGTACGATGCATTGTGTTATTATATTCTTCTAATAATGATGGAAGAATTGTTAACCATTTATATGAACCCTGTAGACTAAACCTTTTCCACATTTTTTCTTTTAGGGTGCGATTGAATCTCTCACATATGCTAGCTTTTAACATGCTATAGGTTGAATAATGATTTACATTATATTTCGATAAAAGAGCTTTAAATTTCGAATTATAAAACTCTTTACCATTATCAGTTTGCAAATTTTTAGGGCTACGTCCACTGGATAATACTTCCTCCATATCTTCAACTACATCTCCAGCTGATTTCCATTTCAAATTCACAGCCCAAGCATATTTCGAAAAGTTATCAATAACTGTTAGCATATATTTGTAATGTTTGTTTTGTTTAGCGTAAGGAATCATTTCAACCAAATCAGCCTGCCATGATTCATCTAAACCCTTAATGATGACATGTCTTCTTTGATAATTCCTTCTAGCAGGAGTGTGCAATTCTTTTACTAACTGTTCTTTTGCTTCCGGCATTCTCGATTTAATATTTAATAGTGTGCCAATATTAAAATAATTACTCTTTATAAAGCTTTTTTTTGCATTTTCAAAGAGTTTATTTCATCATTTAAATAAACAATATGTTTAGCGGTTTGATCCACAAGCCTTTGATATTCACTAAAAAATTTTTCTAATGTGATTGAGATAGTTTCATTTTTATTAATGGTGACTAATAACATATTTTTCAATTCCATAACATCAATTTTAAAGTCATTCATATTACCATTCAATGTTTTTATCGTTTCATTAATATTTTGAGTAATATTATCTATATAACTTTTATTGACAGCATCATTTTCAGCTTCTGGATTTGCCGTTTAAAGATTTAAAGTTTATTATTGATATTAAAATGCTTATCAGACGTTAAAAGAAATCCAATTCCGGGAGGTCCATGTGGTAATATGCTACTACTCGAGCTTCTGTTATTCTCCTGATGATTACCGAATTTGTCGACACTCATCTTACATGCTTATTAATCGTTATTTTAAATGCAACTAAATGGTTACCTCAAATAATGATTAATTTATAATACCCGCTTCTCGCAATTCTTCTAAAATTGATATAATTTCATTTCCATGGTTGTTGTTGCCAGCTCCTTGTGAAGAGATTAATAATCTTAAACGATCAACTAGCTCATTCGGATTATCCCAATATAAATAATCTATTTTCGGGGGAGCGCCTTCTATCTTTAAAGTTTTTGGTATCCCATAACCATGCACAGATTCTGATTTGATTGATGCCCTTTTTTTTGATCTAACACTTTTATCATCTTCAAATAATTTGGATATGTATTTACGATATTTTTCTCCTTTTGATGCAGAAATTTTGCCTTCAGGTCTATACTTTTGTTTATGACCGTTACATATTTTCAATATTTCTGTATAATTAATATAGTCATTTTCAGTAATAACATCATCATTAGGAAGCTTTTTATATAGTAACTCCAACAAACCCTCAGAATTAGGACAGCTAAAATCATTTACAATGATTTTATCATCAGCAAAATATATTGGACTATCTCCAATCATTTTTTTATTATCCACCAGTCTCACACCAAAAACATGATCAAGGTTTGTGTTCTTTCCTTTTATCGTTAAAAGTTTTTCATACTTGCTAATAATATTAGTATTATTATTAGTATTATTATTATTATTAAACTCATCATTATTATTCTCTTTTAATTGATTCATTACGTTGTTACTTTTTGTCACATTGACCAGTTCGTTTAAGGGATTAGTGATTGACTTGAAATTTTGCTTCAACATATCATCTGATGCCATTTCACCTAATCTCATCAATCGATGTTTTCTTCTAATAGCATTACTGGTTGAAACAATTTCACGCAAAATATTTCTTTTATCTTTGGTTTCCATTTTCTCAACACAATCAAAACTGTTTTAATCAAGTTTGATGTCAAGTTCAATAACTTAAGTTGAGTTCAATGTTAAGTTTAAAGGTTTAAGTCATCAAGTTGGAGGTCAAGTTCAATAACTTAGGTTAAGTTCGATGTTAAGTTTAAAGGTTTAAGTCAAGTTGGAGGTCAAGTTCAATAACTTAGGTTAAGTTCGATGTTAAGTTTAAAGGTTTAAGTCAAGTTGGGAGTCAAATTTAATACTTTAAGTTAAGTTCTACGATCAGATCAGTCGAAGCGCTATCTAAGATTAGTGGTCGGTGAATGAATGAGACATATTTATATATTTACATATTTAAAGCTTTAATTAATCACTTACTTCAACAAAACAATCAAATCCTCGACGGTAGCGCCCCATACCAACATCTCTATCCTTGTCTATAACTAAGAAACCAAATTTATCTTCCCAACAGAATCTACACAATCGTTGAAAATCAACAATTTTCATATCTGTATTTACATGATCTTCATAAATATGCCGTAAATTCAGATCATCCTGTTTGAACAAAATTACTAAATTTGTATTGTCTCTGATGAGATGTTTGGGGATACGAGTATATGTTTGACATAAATAAAAACTATCAACATTTTTATGTCGACCCATACTAAAATATTCTCTAATATTATTTTGTTTTTTGCATGCAACATCATCAAAAATGAAAATAGAATTTGTTTTGGCCTCATTTGGATGTATTACACACTCATTTTCAGAAAATGTAAAATAACCAATACTCTCAATAGGTTCTAATATTTTTCGTAGTAATTCATATTTAGGTTGAAACAAAGATTTGGAATATACATAAACATTTTCAAATCGAAGACCGTTTTTGTGCACGAGCAGTGATAATAACAAGTTAGTTTTGCCACAATTTGAAGGACCGCAAATAATACATCTTATTGTGTTTGGTAACAATGCTCCATGTCTTTTTCTAACAGATTTTTTATTGTTTGCTAGCAAATCATAGTTTGAAACTTTTAGCGTGTCTTGCTGCTGATTGATTCGCATCTTGAATGTAACTGATTATATAACCCATTACGTTTTGTAATTATAATCAATTGGTTAGTAAACGCTGAAGCGTAAAGATGGAGTGTAAAAAAAAAAAGAAAAGCGCTAAACGGAAAACAATTAGGGGAAAAGGAATACTCAATTGGGCGATTGATAATACCCCATTTGAAATGCTTGTACCTGGATATCAATACTGTGGTCCTGGCACAAAATTATCGAAACGCTCACAAAATGGAGATCCTGGTATAAATCCTTTAGATGCAGCATGTAAAGAACATGATATTGCATATTCACAAAACAAAGATAGTCTTACCAATCGACATAAAGCTGATGCAGTATTAACCGACAAAGCTTGGCAGCGAGTTTTTGCAAAAGATGCTAAGATTGGTGAAAAAGTTATTGCATGGTCGGTAGCAAATGCTATCAAAGCTAAAACTAAACTTGGTATGGGGCAAAGCTCTAAAAACAAAATTAAAATTTTAAATACGACAATAAAGAAGCAAAAAAAATGTCTTTTAAGAAACTTATAAACATATCGAAAAAAGCTGTAAAAGCTGCTAAAACATGCGATTCAAATAAAAGGATTAAATGCGCATTAAACGCTGTTAATGGTTTGATGAAAACTGTTGAAAGTGAAAATAGTGTAAAGACACCTAAAGTTATACCAATACCCAAGACAGGTGGATTTTTACATATGCTTATTCCAATATTTGCCGGATTAAGCGCGGCCGGGGCTTTGGCTGGCGGGGCGGCTGGTATTGCTAAAGCTGTTAACGATGCTAGCGCAGCTAAGAAGCTGCTTGAGGAAAACGTGCGTCATAATAAAGCAATGGAAGCTGTGAAAATTGGTGGTCGTGGGTTATATATGAAACCATATAAGAAGGGTTATGGGTTATTATTTCCCCACCAAACAATATCTCAAAAAACTAATAAGTAAGCTGCCTGATAGAGCACTAAACGATAATGAGCTGCATTACTATGCAAAATAGCTTAGGATTAAAAATTTCCGTGGTGTCTTTATGAGAAATGATCTACCAACCAAAGTTAATACAAATGAGTGTGGTATTGTAAACTTAGACGATAAAAACGGACCTGGCACCCACTGGGTATGCTATAAAAAACGAGGAAGTAATGTTATGTACTTTGATAGTTTTGGAAATCTTCGTCCACCATCGGAAATAGTTAGGTATCTAGGAGGCAGCGTTAATTATAACTACGAAACTTATCAAAACTATGATACGTTTGTATGCGGCCATTTATGTTTAAAATTTCTATGTAACCAATTATATGAATAATACATATATAAATAAATATATTATTTGGAAGTCATTTGATATTCTACCGGCTAGCAATGTTGTTTACCCTTTCACTCTCTGGTAATGAATCGGTTTTATCAACAAATTATTTTCCTCCAATTGAATTATCCGAAAATGAAAATTATGAGTTAGGTTTGGTTAATCTGAAAACCTTTAATTCCATTCCAAATATTGATGAAGACCATGATAAATTTTACGTTGATGATTTTGTTATCACTTTACCTGTGGGTTCGTATGAGTTAACAGATATTGCTGAATGCATAAAGAACGAAGTAGAAAGCAAAGGAATTGTTTTTGAATTGAAAGCAAACAATAATACTTTGAAATGTTTAATAAAGTGCAATCGAAGTATAAACTTTAGTCCAGAAGATTCCATCTATAAATTGCTAGGATTTAGGAAAAAGGTTCTAAAACCAAATGTTCAATATGAATCTGATCTGCCGGTTAATATCCTGAAAATTAATACAGTACGCGTTGAATGTAATATAATTAGTGGTGCTTATTTAAATGACCAGCGAGCACACACGCTATATGAGTTTTTTCCAATAGTACCACCTGGATATAAAATAGTTCAGGAACCTGTAAACGTTATTTATTTGCCGATAAACACGCGGATTATAGATAATATAACTCTTCAAATACTCGATCAGGATAATAAGTTAGTCAATTTTAGAGGTGAAGTCATAACGATAAGGTTGCACATACGAAAATATTAAAATGGGTGTTGTTTACAATAGATATGATGATGTTAAATGTATAAAAAGCGTTATCAAAACATATTTTAAAGAGGAGCAATGCAAGAAGAAGATCATTTGTGCACCGCAAATCAAAGCACTCACACCAGCAAACAGGGCAATTCTAAAGAGTCTAAATCTAACAGTTGTTCCCACCAAATCGAGAACTCCACCAGTTTTGAAGTAAAATTGGATTGCACAAAAGTGATCACCAAATATTTACGGTTGTTTATAGCTAATTCATTTAAAGTTACTATTATACTATCAATTTGTCTTAAAAAAAAATTCAATTATGGTTAATATGTTAAATATTCGCTCCAATGTTGAGTATGATGATTCAATATCTAACAATGAAATTCATGCACATCCACCATACGCATCATGCACGTTTAATAACAAGGATGAAATTTGAATAACGATTCAAAATCAAGATTTATATGTTAGACCTAACAAAAGCAGTTTGCATATTTTTGGTCGGTTGTTGAAAGAAGATGGTACTGCTGTAGCACATACAAACATTATAAACAACGGAATATGTCATTTGTTTGATGAAGTTCGCTATGAATTGAATGGAGTAGAAATCGATAGATGTAAAAATGTTGGAATTACATCCACGATGAAAGGATATTTTTCTGTTAATATTAACAAAAGCCGAATGTTTGAAAATGCTGGATGGAAAGCTAGTCCTAACACCACAATAACTAATGCTGACGGATACTTTGATATAATTATACCTCTTAGTATGCTTTTGGGTTTTGCTGAAGATTATCTCAAAGTTATTGTGAATGCCAAACATGAACTTATCCTTGTTAGATCAAGAACCGATTTAAACGCTATTGTTCAAACAGTCGTCGAACCATTCAAGTTCGTTTTGAACAAAGTTGAATGGAGGGTGCCATATATCACGCTTTCTGATAAACAAAAAATTGATATGTTACAATACATCGAAAAGGATCCAACAATTTCAGTGAGTTTTCGAGCATGGGAGTTATATGAAAATCCTATGCTTCAGTCAACAAAAAAACAAATTTGGAGAATAAAAACTGCCACTCAGTTAGAAAAACCCAGATTTGTAATTCTTGGTTTTCAAACCAACCGAAAAAATAATGCTAATACTGATGTGAGTAAGTTTGATCATTGTCATGTTAGTGACGTTAAGTTGTATTTAAATTCCTAATCGTATCCATACGGAAACATGGATTTAAATATTGATCATAATCAATATGCGCTTCTCTTTGATATGTATGCAGGATTTCAAAATGCATACTACTCACATAAAAGCGAACCGTTGTTAAATAAATCTGATTTTATAAATATTGCTCCACTAATTCTAATAGATTGTTCTGAACAAAATGAGTCTCTTAAGTCGGCTCCAGTTGACATTCGTTTAGAATTTGAATCAAAACAAAGATTCCCCGCGAATACCACAGCCTATTGTTTGATTTTACATGATCGAATCATTGAGTATAAACCAATTAGCGGTAGGGTACAGACGTTAGTCTAATATCTCGATTCAAACAATGGAGTTCATTGCGGATTTTCAAGGTTTTATGAAAAAAAAACAAGTTCATATTTAAAGAAGTAGCATTAGTCCCAGTTGATAATCTTAAAAATGCAAAAGAATTTGTATTTAGTGCACCAAACGATTATGATTATTTAAATTCTGAAAAACCATCAAAGAATTGGCTTCTGAATCACCATCATAGTATACATTGGCAAACCGTTGGTATACCCTACGAAGATTTGAATAATATCCTTCATGAGGCGTTGCGTGAAGCTATGATAATTTATGTAAAAGGGTTGGATAAACAAAAATGGTTAGAAAATTGTGGTTTTAATAATGTTAAAAACTTGGAAGATATGGGGTGTCCAGCTTTGAAGTTATTACGAAATCCAATGTTTGAATTTCAAAAATGTTCTTCACCGCATGCAAATGCTAATACTAATCATTGTGCATTTACAAACATCCAACTTTTACATAAATGGTATATGACACATCAAAAAAAACCCACGGTAGGACAAGCAATATTATCATTTTACCAATTCAAAGATCTTGCATTGATGTCGCTTCCAGAAATTGAGTGTTTACCAATAGAATTTTTAACTACATTTGCTGCTGAATCTATAGAATGTGTTTGAGAAAGACTATCAAACAAATTAAAGCGCAATCCAAGTATTTATGGTTGTAGACGTTGTCTTCAACATTATAACAAATCTGCTAGAGATCAAATTGATGGCCCTCCACCAATGATACGTAATTGTTCTGAATGTGTAAAAAAAAAACTGTCAGACAACATTGTAAATAAAGGTCATGTTCGCTTTGCTACCAATCTAAATAAAAGATACACAATGGTTCAATGGGCGTTTGCTTATCAAGCAGCATGAAAAGGATTTTGGGAAGAAGCTGCAAGGGATCGATCAAGATTTAACCGTCGGGTTGTGGATGTGGAGAGTAAAATAAAATCTATTTTTGATATGGATGCTCGTCAAAGATTATATGAGCAGCGCTTTGTTTCAAATGTATTAGATTAAACTTATTATTGATTTACATAAATGTTTGAGGTATAGGATTTATGATAAAAAAATACAATTTTTTACAAATTTATTTTGATAATTTATTTCACTTAATAGATATATAGATGATACCGAGGATAATACATTTAATATACAATAAAATTAATCCATATAAAATCATTACAAAATTTATACATAAACAATAAACTTAGTGTGTGCTAACTTAAACATTTAAAGAATAATGTCCCCACGGTAGTGTTTCTATATTATTTTCATTGATATATCTTTTTTCATCATTATAATTTAAATGCAACTTTATTCTGTTTAAGTGTGAAAACTTCATGTTGCTTTGAGACAATTCTATCTTGAGTTTTATATACATTTTTCTTTTCAAACAGACATTTCTTATATTCTTCCAGAGTTAGATTTTGAGCCACTGATTTACCTACCCTTTTGGCTCTATTAATTGTTTTGTTACTTACTGAATATGAATACATCTTCGAAAGTAAACCAACAAACTCCACCATAATTTCACCGTTCAATTCATCCTTAAATAAGCCTAAAACTTTTTTATTAATTTTGGGGAAATTAAATGGATTATTTTCATCATAGTCAGATGTATCAAACCATTGTGGTAGGTCTGAGAAAATATCCTTGTAAAAATTGTTTGTTATCACAAAATAAATTAGAGAATCAGTGTCCATGTATAATAATTTTAAACTTGCAGATTCATATTTCTTTTTCATATATTCATAATGAAATCGGTACATTAAACACTTGCTAATATCTAGAATAGCCATTCCCACATACAGAGGTTTATTAAACGTAACTTTCAGGCAATATAATTCGATGGCTGCAAAATTCTCATCAAAAATAACTCTGTCTTTGAAATTGGGTTTACCCATATATTTTCCTGCTCAATAACTAAAACCAAAAACCTTGCATGTCAAAACCTTGCATGTACCGATTATTAGCGGCTGCATATCTGTTGCAGCATTGACTCACTCCACCACGAATACCTCTCTCAACAAACAATAGCATATCAATGTCCGTCATCAATTCGAGTTTGACTTTAGTTAATTTTAATAAACTGTCCCAAGATAATCCGGGGGCGGTTATATAATTTGCAGGATCTAAATCATAGGTTTTTTTGCATAGCAAACGAAATTGTTCGAAAACATCTGCCAACAGAAGTACATCTGTTTTCAAATATAGATCTGTGTATTCTCCTAGATTTACACATCCAAATTCTCTATAAACTCTTTGAGCATGATCATATTCTGCATTAGTAATATCCGATTGAGATAAATTATTAAAAAAATGTTTTCGTTCAGGCAAAGCCGTTTCTGTAAAACGATCAAAGTTGTTTAAGTAACTGTAAGGTAGAACACCCTTTCTACATAACAATTTTAATTTCGTTTCTGACAGATTTGCAAAATACTTTTTAGTATTATCATATTCTTTTAAATATGATGACAGTTTATCCAGGGATGAACTCATAAAATTAAACGAATCTATAAACTTTATTTTTATATTGTTTGTAGAATTATACTTAGTAAACGACTTGTACTTTTCCTTATTTATGGGGATGGTAGAAATTTTACCCGGATTTTTAAATATATTTTTCCATCCTTACCCATTACCTTTTTCTCGCATAATTCGCGAATTATAAAATGTGCATCATAACCCTGAAGGTTATGAAAAATCACAATAATGTCTGAAGGTGGTTTATAGTTAAGATTACAGCTAATATGAGCAGCCCCCCTGAATTTTCCTGTCAAATGACAGTGATCCCTAACTTTAGTTAACCAATCTTCCTCTTCACCATCTAACGCAAAGTCTGAAGGTTGAATAAAGTTCATTTCACAAATGTGACAAATTTTTGCATTTTCAAATTCATCTATTTCGACTTGTAATAACGGTAGCATTTCCTTCTTATCATCATAAATATGAGATACTTTATCTGTAAGCAGATTGAGTTTGCTTACAAACCACTCAACACAATCCTCCCCTCTATATAAATCAAATTCTGAGTAACTATCATTGAAATCACATTTTAAATAATATGAAACACTACATGGTATATGTTTTTGGTATTGATATGTATAACTCTTCGAATCATTAGGTTGACTTGTGTCAATGGGTAAAATAAGACATTCAAGATCGGCATAAACTACAAATGGATGCATCTGTTTATGTTTATAATTTTTAAAATAAATCCATTTAGTAGAGTCTGTGGGCATAACACATTTTACGGGTATAGAATTTGTACAATCAATTTTATGCTGCTCAAATTTATCTTGTTTATAAAAATAACACAAACATCTATCACATAAATAACGACATGCACGATGATTGTAGTAGTGTCATTTGTGAGTTCTGGCTCACAATGACGTCACCCCATGCTAAATTCCCTATGGTGTCTGGCTCAAGTTAGATTGATCCAGAAACTACATGTGATATTTGGCTCACACCATGCTAAATTCCCTATGGTGTCTGGCTCAAATCATGCTGATCCAGAAGTCACTGTTATATTTGGCTCAAGTTAATTAGTCTAAATTCCCTATGGTGTCTGGCTCAAATCATGCTGATCCAGAAGTGCATGTTGTATTTGGATCAAGTTAAATTCCGTATGGTGTCTAGATCATTTTGGAGTGACCCCCCCAGAAAGTGTATGTTGTATTCGAACAACCAACTATTGCGCAATACTTAATTAATATCAATCATCTTAATTAATTATCAATTGTGCTAATGAGAAAATATATTGGGTTCAAATTAAAAGCTCATATAAATATTGTTACATTTATTAGATTTTATATGTACGTGTTCAAGCGTGAGATTTTTGCACAAGTTTTTTCCTGCAAATTCAGCATATTTTTGGCTCAGGGATTTTATACAGATATTTTTTAGCAGAGTAGAGTATTTTTCAGAACGGGAATTGCGTGATTGATTTTTATAGTTCAATTTATGTTTGAACTTCATTAGTGAAAGGCGTTCAGAAGATTGTTGCTAGTGCACAAATAATTATAATTATAATAAATAATAATTTCGGTAAGTAAATCAATACACATTACATAACATAAAATTTTATTTTACTTTATTCTTGTCTTAATATTTACTAATGATATTGTATTTTTTAGAACAAAAAAAAAAAAAAAAAAATGAATAAGTCTCTGGGCAACAACCATCATCTAATTGATTTCGATGAGGAATTAATTAGTTTTAAAGACATGATGGGGGAAAATATTACTCCACCGCCTCAAGCAACACCCGCAAAACGAAAGCGGGCGGTTGCTGGCTCATCAAGAACGGGGGTAGGAAGCGGCAAACAAATTCGAATGGACGCACCACCACCACCGCCTCCACCAACAACAATTACAGCAATAATTGGGGGGCAAGAAGAAGAAGAAGATTCTGTCGATGAAAGTGCTAGTGTTAGTGAGGCATTCGAAAATTTATTTGCCGATGTGACATCAGCCGCAATTACTCCATCTACTTCCACGCTATCCAGAAAACTTGGTGATGGGGTGGTCACCGTGACAGCCCCCAAACCATCAAATTCTACCCATCTCATTAAAATCGAGATGTATGATGTGAAGGAAATCGCAGGGAAAGCAGCTACCGACATATGGCGCCACAGTTTGTTGCGCACAAGAGTGTATTTAAATAAAAGTGAAAATCAACAAGTATTTAATGCGATCACCATGATTACCCTGGATTTAGCGAAAAAATTAAAAACAACTAAAGGATCGGAATCAAAATTCAGCAAACAATTGAATGTATAATGGTAAACAATTATATTTCTTTTTTAATAATAATATACTGCATGTTAATGGTTTTTCTTAGTAATGTTAATAAATTTATATGGGAATGTTTAAAATTGTAATCATATTTTTTCTACTTTAAATAAAAAAATGTATTTTTGCTTAATAAATAATAATAATAATAAAAAATGCTGAATATTTGTTTTTTATCACCACAAATTTATATGTGAATGTTTAAAATTGTAGTCATATTTTTTTTACTTTAAATAAATAAAAAATGTATTTTTGCTTAATAAATAATAATAATAAAAAAATGCTGAATATTTGTTTTTTTATCATTACATCAAAAAAAAAAAAAGTTAAAACTGAGTTCAACACGAAAAAAATTATTCGCATTCTACTGCTCGTTGAGAAAAGATCTATTTTCTCTCCTTCATTTAATAATAATAATAATTAACAAGTGAGTGCATCTTTTTTGCTGATCTGGTAAGTTTTTTTTACTATAAAGTATTAATTACATTTATAATCCTATATCAATGGTGTATTTATTTAGCAATAATGTGGGCTTGCTATTCCATGGACAATCTAAATAAAAGCTTTGGGGGGTTGGAAAATACTTTTAACAATCAAGTTAAATACCACATGGGGTTACTAAATATTCGAGCTACGGAATTTTGTCTAGAACAAAACAAATTGGACCCCATCATGGACGTTGAGGAATGCTCAAAGAAAGAATCCGAGTGTTACAGCGCTATCGAGGCTTGCGAGTATTATTTGGAAAACAAAATAGATAAGGCACGACTACTTCAACTATTATCTAAATATGGACAAACAATGACGGAGCAAAATATTAATGTTAATACTTAATTTGCTGTATATAAAATTGTATGCCAAATACTAAATATATATATATGTATAAATTATACTCCATAATATTGTTTTTATTTCTTTATTTTAACTTATTACATTATAGATTTTTTTTTTTTATCCATGAATTATGCGAACTATCAAACCCCAACCATTTGACAAATAAGTTCTGACCACGTGTTTTTAATACTTTTTCCACGAGATATACGTCAGAATTTTTTACTTTCAATAGTTCTTGCTCGTAAAAACATCCCTCAATAGCATTGTTTTGATAATCCCTGATCTTGTATGTTTTCGGATTCGTCAGCAAGATTTTATATATCGAAAATATTTCTGTAGACCAATTCGGTGTGTATCCTTTTTCAAACACTTGTTTATATTTGCTAATACGTACTTGTTCCCCCAATTTAAATTTTGGTTTAGCAGCTTCAACTATTTTTATGCGGTTGTAGGACTTTTTGAGAACTTCCTTTTCATTATTAGCGTTTACATCAACAGGTTTCATCTTGATAGTGCGATGTATTGAATTATTGTATTCTTCTAATAATGATGGAAGTATGTTTAACCATTTATATGACCCCTGCAAGCTGAATCTTTTCCACATTTTATCTTTGAGTGTGCGATTAAATCGTTCGCATATACTAGCCTTCAAATTGCTGAAGGTTGAATAATGATTTACTTGATATGTGGCTAACAGATGTTTAAATTTAGAATTATAAAATTCTTTTCCATTATCTGTTTGCAAATTTTGTGGAATACGCCCACCCGAGAATATTTTAGTTATGGCGTGAACTACATCTTCGGCTGACTTCCTTTTTAGGGGTACAGCCCACGCATACTTCGAAAAGTTATCAATTACTGTTAGCATGTAATTGTAATCTTTGTTTACTTTCGCATAGGGAATCATTTCAACCAAATCAGCTTGCCATGATTCATCCAAACCTTTGATAATCACATGTCTCCTGCGATAATTTCTTCTTGCGGGGGCATGCAGCTCTTTTACTATTTGTTCTTTTGCTTCACTCATCTTGATGTAATATTGAATAATGCGATAATGTTAAAATATTTTTTCTATATAAAGATTATTTTAAATCTTTGGTTAATATGCTAAGATTTGTTTTCATTGATGTTATCTGATCGTCTAAATAAGCAATATGTTTACTGGACTGTTCGGCGAGATTTTCATATTCTTTAAAATTGTTTTCTAGCAATGCTGAAACGGCTTCATTTTTATTGCCGATAACCAATAGCATATTCCTTACATCCATAACTTCCGCATTAAGTTTAGTTATATCGTTATAGATTTTATTTAAATTTTTATTAATACCCCGAACAATATCATCAATATATGATTTATTGGTAGCATCTTTTTCAGCTTCTGGATTAGCTACATTCCTCAAGATTTTATTATTTATGTTAAAATGCTCATCGTGTGTTAAAAGAAAACCAACTCCGGGGGGTCCATGTGGGAGTTGTATACTCCTTTGCAAGCTCTCATCATTCGTCCAATAATTACCAAACTTGTCGACACTCATGTTGAATGTTAATCGCTCATGACAATAAATGCAACTAGATAGTTAACGCAAATAATTATTAATATATAATACCCGCTTCTCGTAACTCTTCTACTATTGATATTATTTCATTTTGATGATTATTGTTTCCAGATGCTTGTGATGCGATTAATAATCTTAGACGGTCGACTAATTCATTTGGATCATCCCAATATACATAATCCATACAAGGAGGCGAGCCTTCTATTTTCAAACTTTTTGGTATTCCAGTACCCTGCACATGCTCTACTTTAATCGATGATCTTTTTTTTGACCTTTCACTTCTATCACTTTCAAATAATTTTGATATATATTTGCGATATTTTTCTCCTTTTGATGCGGAAATTTTGCCAGTAGATTGATATTTTTGTTTATGACCGTTAGATGTTATCAATATTTCCTTATAATTAGCATAATCATTTTCGGTAATAAGAGGATCATTGGGAAATTTTTTATATAATAACTCTAGTAAACCCTCTGAAATCGGACAACTAAAATCATTCACAATGATCTTACCATCATCGAAATATATTGGGCTGTCTCCAATCATTTGTACATTATTTACCGTTCTTACACCAAAAACATGATCAAGAGTTGGATTTTCTCTTTTAATTGTTGAGAGATTTTCATATTTGTTGATAATGTTTCTGCTATCATTATCCTCTTTAATTGGATTGGCATTCACTTCTAATTGTTTCATTAGATTGTTGCTTTTCGTCACTTCGACTAGTTCGTTTAATGGATTTGTAACTGATTTTAATTTATAATTTATCTCATCATCTGACACCATTTTACCCAATTTTAATAATCGGTGTTTTCTTCGAATATCATTACTTGTCGATACAATCTTACGCAAAATTGCTTGTTCATCTTTGCTATCCAATAACGACATGCTCTATTAAGTCAACTGTCAAGTTCAATAAATTATGTTAAGTTCGATGTTAAGATTGATGTTAAGTTTACGCGTTTGAGTCAAGTTTGAAGTCAAGTTAAATGATTTAAGTTAACTTAGACTAGGATGTCAAGTTAAGTTCAAAAGTTTCAGTCAAGTTCTGCAGGAACTCAAATTGCCTATCAATCAAGCTGTTCAAAAGTCAATAGTGGAATGATATATATAAATTTATATTCACATATTTAAAGAATTTGAACTAGAGTTATTTATTCATATCCACAAAACAGTCAAATCCTTGTCGATAGCGCCCCATATTAACATCTCTATCTTTGTCTATAACTAAGAAACCAAATTTGTCTTTCCAACAAAACCTACATAAGTTCTGAAAATCACTAATTTTCATGTCTGTATTAACATGATCATCATATACATGTCTTAGGTTTAAATCATCCTGTTTAAAAACGATTACTAAATTTGTATTATCTCTGATAAGATGTTTGGGGATGCGACTATAAGTTTGACATAAATAAAAACTATCAACATCTTTGTGTCGCCCCATACTAAAATACTCTCTTATATGGTTCTGCTTCTCACAAGCAACATCGTCAAAAATGAATATAGAATTTGCTTTAGCTTCGTTTGGAGGCATTATACAAGCATTTTCCGAAAATGTAAAATATCCAATATTTTCAATGGGTTCTAAAATTTTTCCTAATAATTCATACTTAGGCTGATATAAAGACTTTGAATAAACATAAACATTTTCAAACCGAAGACCATTTTTATGCATTAGCAATGATAATAATACATTCGTTTTTCCGCAGTTGGAGGGACCGCAAATAATACATCTTATCGTGTTTGGTAATAACGTGCCATGTCTTTTTTTTGTTGGCATTTTATTGTCTGCTAATAAATCGTAGTTTGTAATTTTTAGCGTATCTTGTTGCTTATTGAATCGCATCTTGAATCTAACTGGATATATATGACACTACACAACGCAATTATAATCAATTGATTAGTGAATGTTAATGCATAAAGATGGAGCGTAAAAATAAAAAAAAAACATTAAAAAAAAAGACAATCCAAGGAAAAGGTGTAGTCAATTGGGCAATTAATAATCTTCCTTTTGAAATGCATGTGCCTGGATATCAATACTGTGGCCCCGGCACCAAATTAGCGAAGCGCTTACGCAACGGAGATCCTGGTATAAACCCTCTTGATGCCTCATGTAAAGAACACGATATTGCATATTCCCAAAACAAAGATAATCTTGTTAATCGACATAAAGCTGACAAAGTATTGGCTAAAAAGGCTTGGAAGCGAGTTTTTGCAAAAGATGCCAAGATTGGTGAGAAAGTGACTGCATGGTCTGTGGCGAACGCCATGAAAGTAAAATCTAAACTTGGTATGGGGCAAAATTTTCCTCAAAATACAAATAAAAAATTGAAAACAAAAAATAAAAAAAAACAAACTTTGTCTTTAAACAAACTAATAAGTATGACGAAAAAGGCTACTAAAGCTACCAAAACAAAAGATTCAAAAACAGCGATTAAATATGCATTGAATGCTGTAAGTAGTTTAGTAAAAAATGTTGGTGGTAAAAATAATATAAAAACGTCTAGAATTATATCAATTCCTAAGACTGGAGGATTTTTACCATTGCTTATCCCTATTTTTGCGGGGTTAAGTGCGGTTGGAGCACTAGCTGGTGGAGCAGCCGGTATTGCTAAAGCAGTTAACGATGCTAGTGCAGCAAAAAAGTTACTTGAAGAAAACCAACGTCATAACAGAGCTATGGAGGCAGTAAAAGTTGGTGGTCGTGGTTTATATATGCAACCTTATAAGAAGGGGTATGGTTTATTTATTTCATCACCAAAAAACTCAAAAAACTAATAAGTAAGCTGCCCGATAGAGCATTATATGATAATGAGCTTTATTGTTTTGCAAAACAGCTTGGGATAAAACATTTTCGTGGAGTGTTTATGAGAAACAATTTACCAAATAAAGTTAATAAAAATGAGTGTGGTATTGTAAATTTAGATGATAAGAATGGTCCTGGTACCCATTGGGTATGCTATAGAAAGCGAGGAAGTAATGTTATGTACTTTGATAGCTTTGGAAATCTTCGTCCACCAGCGGAAATAGTTAAATATCTAGGAGGCAGCGTTAATTATAACTATGAAACTTATCAAAATTATAACACATTTGTGTGTGGTCACTTATGTTTAAAATTTTTATGTAACCAATTATATGAATAATAAATATACTGAATAGTTAAAAAACCTATCATTTCATAGCCAACCTTTCAACAATGTCGTTTACTCTCTCAATGTCTGGTAGCGGATCGGTGTTAACTACAGATTATTTTCCTCCAATTCAACTATGCGAAAGTGAAAATTATGAGCTAGGTTTGGTTAATTTTCAAACATTTAATTCTATTCCAAACATAGATGTGGATCACAACAAAATGTACATAGATGATTTCATTGTTACCTTGCCTGTGGGTTCGTATGAGTTAACAGATATTGCTGACTATATAATGAATAAAGTAAAGAGCAAAGGAATCGTTTTTGAGATGAAAGCTAACAATAATACATTAAAATGTTTGATGAAATGCAATCGAACTATAAACTTTACTCCAGAAGACTCAATTTATAAATTATTGGGGTTTAGAAAGAAAGTTTTTCAACCAAATATTCAGCATGAATCTGATCTACCAGTTGATATTCTAAAAATTAATACAGTGCGTGTGGAATGCAATATTATCAGCGGTGCATATTTAAATGGTCGCCAAGCACACACATTATATGAGTTTTTTCCAATTGTACCCCCCGGCTATAAAATAGTTCAAGAGCCCGCAAATGTTATCTATTTACCAATAAACACACACTCGATAGATAATATAACCCTTCAAATACTCGATCAAGATAATAAATTGGTCAATTTTAGAGGTGAAGTCATTACGATAAGGCTGCATATAAGAGCTTATTGAGAAAGAATGGGTATTGTTTACAATAGAGGTGATGATGTTAGTTCCTTAAAAACAATCGTCAAAACATATTTTAAAGAGAAGCAATGCAAAAAGATGATCACTCGTGCTCGACAAATCAAAGCACTCACACCTGCAAACAAAGCAACATTGGAGAGCCTAAATCTTATAGTTGCCCCAATAAAATCGAAGACATCACCAGCTGCAAAGTAAAATTCCATTGTTCGAAAGGGATCATCAAATATTTACGTTTGTTTTTTATAAAATCAGTTCAAGTTACTCTAGCGATCCGTATTAAAAAAAAAAAAAAAAAAATAATTAACAATGGCTAATATGTTAAATATTCGTGCTAACATTGAATATGACAATTCTATATCGAATAATGAAATTCATGCAATTCGGCCGCAATTACCATCTACATTTAACAACAATGATGAAATTCGTTTAACAATTCAGAATCAAGATTTATATGTTACACCTAACAAAAGCTGCCTGCATATTTTCGGACAATTGTTGAAACAAGATGGTACTGCAGTACAACACACAAAAATTATTAACAATGGGTTGTGTCATTTGTTTGATGAAATTCGGTATGAATTGAATGGTGTAGAAATAGACAGATGTAAAAATGTTGGAATTACATCTACTATAAAAGGATACTTTTCTGTAAATATGAACAAAAGTCAAATGCTGGAAAATGCTGGATGGAAAGCTAGGTCTGATACTACTATAACTGATGCGGAAGGGTATTTTGATGTGGTTATACCGCTTAATATGCTGATTGGTTTTGCTGAGGATTATCTCAAAGTTATTGTTAATGTCAAACATGAACTTATACTTGTTCGTTCTAGAACTGATTTAAACGCTATTGTTCAAACCGAAGCTGAACCATTTAAGTTTATTTTAAATCAAATTGAGTGGAGAGTTCCATATATTACACTTGCCGATAAACAAAAGATGGATATGTTACATTTTATTGAAAAAGATCCTTCAATTTCCATGAGTTTTCGAACATGGGAATTATATGAAAATCCTATGCTTCAAACAACAGAAAAACAAATTTGGAAAATAAAAACTGCTACACAGTTGGAAAAACCTCGGTTTGTTATTCTAGGTTTTCAAACTGGTCGTAAAAATAATGCTGCGATGGATACCAGTAAGTTTGATCATTGTCGACTTAATGATGTTAAGTTGCATTTAAATTCGCAATCATATCCATATGGAAATTTGAATTTGAATTTAGAGCATAATCAATACGCTTTACTCTATGAGATGTATGCAGGATTTCAAAGTTCTTACTATTCACATGAAAGTGAACCGCTGTTAAGTAAATCTGATTTTATAAATGTGGCTCCGCTTATTTTAATAGATTGCTCCCAACAAAATGAATCTCTTAAGTCGGCTCCTGTTGACATTTGTTTAGAATTTGAATCTAAATATCGATTTCCTGCAAACACAACTGCTTATTGCTTAATTTTACATGATCGAATCGTTGAGTATAAACCAATAAGTGGTAGAGTGCAGAAGTTAGTCTAATACTCTCACTCGGATGATGGAGTTCATTGCAGATTTTCAAGGTTTTATGAAAAAAACAGAATTTATTTTTAAAGAAGTAGCGTTAGTGCCGATTGATGATCCTGAAAATATGAAAGTATTTGTATTTAGCGCTCCAAATGACTGGGAATATCTAAATTCTGAAATAGCATCAAAGAACTGGATTCTAAACCATCATCATGGCATACATTGGCTAACTGTTGGTATTCCATACAAAAATTTAAATATGATGCTTCATGAAGCGCTGCATGAAGCTATAACTATTTATGTAAAAGGGTCGGACAAACAAAAATGGCTCGAAAAGTGTGGATTTAATAATGTTAAAAGCTTAGAAGATATGGGGTGCCCAACATTGCAATTATTACAAAAAGAAAAGATTGAATTTCAAAAATGCTCTTCTGCGCATATAAATAAAAATACCAATTACTGCGCCTTTAAAAATGTTCAACTTTTACGAAAATGGTTTATTTTAAACACAAAAACCACAGTAGGTCAGGCGATATTATCGTTTTACCAAAAGAAACAACTCGCGATAATGCCGCTTCGAGAGATTGAGTGTTTGCCAATTGAATTTTTGAGTACATTTGCCGCCGATTCCATAGAATGTGTTTGGGAAAAATTGTCAAATAATTTGAAGCTTAACCCCAATATTTATGGGTGTAGACGCTGCTTTCAACATTATAATACATCCATTCGAGATCAGATTGATGGCCCACCCCCGATGATACGTAATTGTTCTGAATGTGCATTGAAGCAATATGGTTGTTATTCTTAAATATTATTAAGAGTGACAATAGTTAGGAAAAATGAGTAAAATTAATTTAGACATTGTGAATAAAGGATGCGTTCGCTTCAACGAAAATCAGAATAAAATACACCTGATGGTGCGATGGTCGTTTGCTTACCGAGCCGCGCGAAAAGGATCCTGGGAAGAATGTGCAAGAGACGGTGCAAGATTTAAAAATCGAATTATGGATGTTGAGAAAAAAATTAAATCAATATTTAATGTGGATCATCGTCAGAGCATATTTAGGCAACGCTTTCTTTTAGATGTAATAAATTAAATGTATTGACACCCCAATAAATCTTAAAGAGTACTGCATTTGAGGGAGAGTTAAATGTTTTTTTTTTTTTTTAAATTACTATTATGTATTTGGAATAAAAAAAATTGTCAAATTTAATTTTATTTTCTAAAATATTTTTTATTTTTAAAAAAAATGTTATACACTAAATATTAATCTATACAAAATAAAAACTAATACAAACATGCAATATAAATCATTTGTTACCTATTACTAATCACATTTATTAAAGAAATTATTACATTTTATATTGAAACTAAAATTAATATAAAGAATAATGCCCCCAAGGCATCGTGTCATAGCTATCCCCCACAATATATCTTTTATCATCGCTTGAACACAGCGCGATTTTATTTTGCTTAATAGTGTAAACATTATGTTGTTTTGAAATAATCCTATTCTGCATTTTATATATTCTTATGTTTTCAAAAAGACAATTTTTGTATTCGCTAAAACTTAAGTTTTTTACCACCGATTTACCTATCCCTTTAGCCCTATTTACATTGATGTTACTTTGTAATAAATATGAATACATTTTTGCTCGTAAACCAACAAATTCATACATAATTTCGCCGTTTAATTCATCTTTAAATAAACCCAAAACTTTTTTGTTTACTCTGGGAAAATTATAGGGATTATTTTCGGAATAATCGGACGTATCAAACCATTGCATTAAGTCAGTAGAGATATCGCTATAAAAATTATTTGATATTACGGAATATATCAATGAATCCGTATCCATGTATAAAAGTTTTAAATTAGCATCCTCATATTTTTTCTTCATGTAATCGTAATGAAATTGATACATCAGACTTTTACTTATATCCAGGATGGCCATTCCTACATATAGAGGTTTATTAAATGTTATTTTTAGGCGATTCAATTCGATGGCGATAAAATCATCATCAAAAATAACTCTATCTTTAAAATTCGGTTTGCCGATTTGTTTACCGGCACCATAACTACCACCCCATTTTGTGGCTAATTTTATGTCCCGCATTTTTCTAACGTTCTGCATACTTTTGCCGAATACACTATTATTTTGCAGTTTATAATAGCTTTTCTGAAATTCATTCGTCGACTCCATTCGAAGTTTGGTATTTTTTGTGATGTATGGTTCCATCCAGGCCGATTGATCAAATTCCAGTATGCGGTAAATTTTTGTAAGAATCAACCCATGATTAATACATTGCTTCAAATTTCGGTAATGAATAATATAGCGATGTTTCGGTTCTAATGTGGTTAGCAGTTTTTTATGTTTTCCAGTTGGAGGAATTTTATTTTCAGGGCAAAAAGGGAAATCTCTATGAGAGTCATGTACATTTTCTGGGTACGTCAAATCAACCTCTAAAATATAGCCTTTTTCAAAATCATCCGGCAGCCGCAATATGGAGTTTGCAAATTTATGGAATTTTTTCTCATCACACCATCTAAAATTGCCAGTAGGCAAGCATTGACACATCGCCCACCCGTACAAATTTACTGCATCAAGATAGATAAGATAGGACTCAGGTTGAGAAGAATCAAAATTGTCCATATACCGATTATTAGCCGCAGCATATCGATTACAGCATTGACTAATTCCACCTCGAATACCTCTCTCGATAAACAATAGCATGTCAATATCCGTCATCAATTCCAATCGAATTTTTGTGAGCTTTAATAAACTATCCCAAGATAGTCCTGGTGCCGTTATATAATTTGCAGGATCCAAATCGTAAGTTTTTTTACATAAAAAACGAAATTCTTCAAATACATCCGCTAGTAAAAGTACATCTGTTTTTAAATATAAATCCGCATAGTCTCCTAAATTTCGGCAACCAAATTCATTAAAAACTGTTTGCGCATGAATATATTCGCTCTCGCTGATGTCGCTCTGTGTTAAGTTGTTAAAAAAATATTTTCGTTCCGGTAGTGATGTTTCCGAAAAACGCTCAAAACTATTTAAATAACTATATGGTAAAACGCCTTTTCTGTATAAAAGTTTCAATTTTAACTCGGGCACATTTTCAAAATACTTCTTTGTTATTTGATGATCTTCTAAATACGATGATAGTTTATCCAAAGAGGATGCCATAAAATTAAACGAATCAATAAATTTTAGTTTAATTTTGGTTCCAGAAATGAATTTCGTAAACGATTTATATTTTTCCTTATTTATGGCTATCACGGATATTTTTCCGGGATTTTTTAAATAAACTTCCCCATTCTCGTTTATGACTGATTTTTCGCGTAATTCACGAATTAAAAAATGAGCATCATAGCCCTGAAGATTGTGGAAAATAACAATTATATCAGAGGGAATTGAATAATTGAGATTGCAATTGACGTGAGCCGCACCTCTGAACTTCCCAGTTAGATGACAATGATCTTTAACTTTTGTTAACCGATCTTCCTCTTCCCCCTCGAGCGCCAAATCTGATGGTGGCGAAAATTCTTTTTCACAAATGTGACATATGTTCGCTTGATCGAACTCCGCCAATTCAACGGTCGATAAAGGTAGCATTTCTTTTTTATTACTGTAAATATTTGCAACTTTTTCCGCTAGTGAAGTTAGTTGATTCACAAACCACTCAATACAATCCTGTCCTCTATACAAATCCATTTCGGAATAGGCGTCATCAAAATTACATTTTAAATAATACGAAATGCTACATGGTGTATGATTTTGGTACGCATTCATAAAACTCCGTGCGCTATCAGGTTCACAGGTTTCGATCGGTAGAAGCAGACATTCAAGATCAGCATATATAACGAATGGATGCATTTCTTTATATTTATAATTTTGGAACTGAATCCAATTATTCGACTGGTTAGGCATAACACATTTTACTGGTTCGGAATTTGAACAATCAACTTTATGCTGCGTAAACTTTTTCTCAGCGTAAAAATAACATAGGCACCTGTCGCATAACCAGCGAGAGCCGCGATGTTTAGCGGTCATTTGATTGCTCACCAATCTCGATAAATTCTTAATCCAACAAAAATGATAGTTAGGTACGCATTCTTCTTCTTCTTTATCATCATTTTTCGGAATTTCAGCCATTAATAAATTTATATGAACATCTTTATGACTTTTAGATACATACACCGGTAATATCTCGTACTTAACATTTTCGGACTTTGAGTCATTCGTCGAATTTGTATCAGTGGTGCATTTATTTAAAATAAGCCATTCTCTCTTCGTTTTTAGTGCATATACATTAATCGACAGATTATTTTGCACTTCAAATTTAGGAATTTTAACCAGTTCCATAGGAAACGTAACCCCATCTAAATTTAAAATGTCTTTATAGTCGGGGTATGATGAAACTCTATTTGCATTCCGGTTGGCAGGTCGAAGTGCAGATATTATGGCCCAAGCAAAACAACAATCATCCGAGCATTGTACATTTATAACCGCCTTTCGAGCTTGAACATACTTAGGTAAAACAAAATATTTTGCGCCTACAGTAAAAGGGGCATATTTGTTGATGTTTAAATTAACTTGTAGTATTCTGCGTAGAGCCCATCCGCTATCCCGCTCTTGATATTCCTGTAGTCTCGTTAAAATTTTTTCGGATGCTTCATTATACCACTCGATTATATTTGAAGTTTGGTAAATAATTTTATATACAGAATTCAGATAAATGTTTACGATTTCTTCGGTTTTAGGGAGAATCATCTCACAAATTAAAGTTATTTGTGATTTAATAGGAGCAATTAATCTCATATCATTAACCTTTGAGCTGATTAAATTTAGTGTTAATTGAAGAAAAAGTTTTGGGTCTAAAATTTTATTACAATTTATTATTGCGTTTGTTAGAATACGGTTTTTAAACGCTGACTCAACCGCAACTAAAACTAATTCTTGTTCATGCATGTTTACATTATCCAATATTTCTTCTACAATTGGCGTCTTATGAATGTCAGTTAGAACAGCATTTATATAATCCGCACTTAAATATTTATTATTTGCATTATTTACTTTTTGACGTTTGGGGTGCGGTTCGCTTGCTTCTAATTGTAGGCGATCACTCGTGGTGTTGGGGGTGGCTGCGACATTGGGTTGATTTCGCCTCAAACCATGTTTTTCCACCATGGATTGCAGAAATGCGTGATAAAATTTATCCATGTTTCCTAAAATAATAATAGACGTTAAAATTGGGTGAAATATAATACGGCGATATAATTTACTTTTTGATACTGCTTTCTTTTTTTCTATGCTGTTGGTTTTGAATAGGTATAATTCGCATAAAGTTCAAATACTCTGTAAAAAAAAAACAATAGTAATGTGTCAGCTTAAAACAATCGTCAAAATAGATAAATTAAAATATGTACATACCTTCCAATAATTATTTAGATAAGAGCGAAAATAGATTGTGCCCCAATTGTTCAATACACAAACAAAATAAAACTTATTTAACAAAACTACTGTAATATAGCAAGCAATTCGCGTGAATAAAACCTTCGATGCGATTTAGAAACGTATATGCGTATGCAAAACTTATGTGCAAAAATATCATGCAAATATCTCTCTATAAGCTGGCTCGCACGCTAATAGTGCAGAATCAGCTTAGAATTATAGTATGTAAACAAATGCGTCTTATCGCATGCGAGTCTTATCTTGAAAAAAACCTAACAAATGCTAATGTAATTATTCAATGAGACCTGAAATTAATTACGTACTAAAATCATACAAAATCTAAATTTTCGGCTGCACTTCTGGATCAGCATGATTTGAGCCAGACACCATAGGGAATTTAGACTAATTAACTTGAGCCAAATATAACAGTGACTTCTGGATCAGCATGATTTGAGCCAGACACCATAGGGAATTTAGCATGGTGTGAGCCAAATATCACATGTAGTTTCTGGATCAATCTAACTTGAGCCAGACACCATAGGGAATTTAGCATGGGGTGACGTCATTGTGAGCCAGAACTCACAAATGACACTACTGTTGTTTGCTAAAAATTGTCACAAAAAAAACCTATCCGCTACGCAATTAATATAATCAGGTATGAAGCGCTTCATGGTCATTAAATCAAAAACGTCGTCCTTATCGTAATCATTGATGGCATTGTAGTCACATTTTATTTTACGGTATACGCATTCTGATTTAATTTTATGCAAGTTTTTGGTTTTGTCCACAATACTTGATTTCTGCACATCTTCCAGTCGTACTTTTAAAGGTTTTACATGCTTCAATATCTTTCCTAATAACCTTCTTTCAATGCCTCTCACTTGTCCTATCAAAGTAGCTGCGTGTGAGAAACCTTTGGAACCACTGAAGAGTCTGACCGTTAAAACATCATCAGCGAAAGTGCAAATAATTTTAAAACATGAGCACGTTTCATGCGTACAATATCAATAACTTTAACTTTGCTTTTTTCACACGGAGTAGTTCATTTGTTTAAAATTTATATCACAAATATTGTTGAATTCAATAACTTTTCGATTGAAAACATAATTATAGAAACCACTTTTTATTTTTTGTGTTTCAAAATTAAAAATTTCTTTGAGTTCACTCTTGTTTAATTTGAATACACCTTTACAATAATCACAATTAGAATAACTATTTTTCATTGGTTTAACTTCTGTGTCAATTGTTTTGTTATATAAGGATACAATATTTTCATCCACTGTAAAGCTGTCCGAAGTAACATTGTTGGTTAAAGTGGTATTCGAAATAGGAAATTTATCAGAAATAGACTCGGAAATAGTTGAATTCTGTTGTAAACGCACTAATGATTTAATTGCTTCCAAATTTCAAGTTTTTACTCGCTGAAAATGGCAAGTTACTAGGCAATAAAAACCGAATGCACAATTTTGATTGGTTGATTTACAGAGGTGTTTATTAATCAATTAAAGTAGAGCCAGAAAATACAACAAAGTAGTTATTGACAGTAAAAACAAGTGAATTCATTTAATATTAACAAGTCACTAGATAACATTGTTCAAATAGTGTGCGTCTTTAACTTTATAATTTAACACTTAAACCCCTAAAGTTCAAAACGCACTATGTTCTCAATAAGTCCGAGCTTTTTTCGCAACAAATCGAGTTTGCTTTTGCTAAGACTTTTAGTACGTAAATTGGCAAGCTGGTTTTCAGTAGACACAAAATTAATTGTAAACACACTTTTAGAATTTTTTTCACGAACAAAGAAAAGACATATTTCAATATGTTTGGATCGTTTGTGGTATTTTGGATCTTTAATCAAAGCAATTGTGCTCTTTTTATCTATACAAAGCAGTGGCACTTTAATATTTATAATTTCATTTAACAATGTCTTTATCCAAAGTAATACTTTTGTTGTTTCACTTGCCGCAACTAATTCTGCTTTGATTCACCCACCAGCAAACATCAAGACTAAACCAGACGTTGAATGTCTGGTTTCTAGACAACCTCCGTAATCAGCATCGGAGAATCCTTGCAACCCTTGCTTATTTTCCTTATACAAAATTCCAAATCCTGAAGTACCGTTAACATATTTTAGAATTCTCTGAACTTGCCACCTGTAACGTTCTAGTCTCACAGGATAATAAGATACTAGATACTTAATTATAAGTTTATTGTAAGATTTACAAGTTTAAGTTAATCGGCCTCAGACTGGACACGTCGAGAGGTGCAGAGCAAGTGACGACCACTTCCGGCTGTCCACTTAACGGCATTGTGCCTTATACATATATGTAATGCTGGTTGTCTAACCATCTGGTTACAATTATTAACTACAATACATCACATGCCCCTTTTTTTAAAATAAAGTACTTATAACTAATGACACAAAAATACAAGTACAGTTAATTTTGACAGTTTACAAAACACAAACTTTTACATTTACAATGCATTATAACCGTTTACATTTTTTTTCTTATTAACATAGAATCCTGGAATTAAGAGTTTGCAATGTATTTAACTAATTATCAAATCGTGACGGAGGTTTTGAAACACGACCACTTCTTGTTTTGTATTCTAACTCTGAAACATCCCTATCGCTCTCTTGATTTTGTCTATTACTTACACTATCTCTAAGTTGTATACATGGGCTTACATTTTCTTTTGTAGGATTAGGAATTACAATGTTTTCTTGTGTACTATCGTTATCAATACTGTTCCCACTATTAGATTGCTCCACTTGTGTCTGTGAACTAGCCTGTACAGGATTAATATCAGTAACAGTATCATCCGTCAGTATATGCGGTCTTAAATAGTGACGATTCCGTCTGTAGTTACTATCGTTAACTCTGACGGCATAATCATCTGCATGGTTTTTTGAAACAACCACACCTGGTTTCCAATTACGTACATTATTCTGTAATAAAACACGCTGTCCTGGTTTAAGTTCACCTAATTTTTTACTGGACTTATCGTAATAGCATTTTTGCGCGACTTGTTTACTTTGCATTTTTTCTCTAGCATCGGTTACCGAATATGACGGTTTTAACACATTTCTTCCCACTGGCAAAAGTGATCTAATTTTTCTTCCCATTAACAAAGTACAAGGAGCTGGCACGTCTTGCTTAGGAGTGTTGTTATAGTTCAAAATCGTTAAAAATGGATCTTCCTTACTGTTGTAAGCGTTAACGAATAATCCTTTAATAGTTTGTATCGTTCTTTCTATTAATCCATTGCTCTTAGGATATTTTGGACTAGACGTTTCTAAATTTATATTGTACCTATTTGCAAAAGTTTTAAATTCATGTGAATTGAATGGGGGTCCATTGTCAGAAAATATTATTAATGGGAGTCCAAAACTACAAAAAAAGGTTCTTTAAACATTCTATGACCGCAGTCCCTGTTTTGCTTGTCATTTTGTTAACAATACAAAACTTGCTAAAGTAATCAACCAAAACAAGAAAATTGAAGGTTCCTATGGACATGAAATCTATGGCTATTTTTTCCCATGGTAATTCTACTACTGTGTGTGGTGTTAGCGGCTGTTTTTGATTTGATTTGCTGTACATTTGACATGTCTGGCAACTCAAAATCATATTCTCAATATCTTTTGTGATACCCGGATAGTAAAACGATTCTCGGGCAATTTTCTTACATGATACTACACCTTGATGTGACTGATGGGTTAATGTCAAAAATTCATGTTTTAACGAATAAGGTATTAATATTCGTTTTTTATAGAACAAGCTGTCGTTGTTATCAAAAGTATCATTTCTTATTGTCCAATACTTCTTAACATTAGAATTTACGTTACTTTTGTGAGTTGGCCAGCCTAATACTGTGTAATTCTTTACTACTTTTAGCACAGGGTCATCAAGAATTGCTTGTTTTAATCTGGATTCGTTAGATTTTGACGTTGCTAAAATAGTATAAACTTTCAAATGATCGTCTAAGTAGTCAGTTTTAAATGTGGCTTTATTAGGGTCACGACTCAAAGTGTCTGGAACTTTCATGTCCTTTCCTGGAACATACTTCAAATGAAATTGATATTGCAATAATCTAATTGCTAGTTGTATACGAGGTTTCATCGATTGGTTTCTTTAAGAGACCTAATAGTGGTCTATGGTCAGTTTCAAGAATAAACAATTGACCATACACGTAATAATGAAATTTTTCACAACCGAAAACTAGTGCTAGCAGTTCTTTTTCAATGTGATTATATCTTTGCTGACAACTTGTTAAGGATACTGACGCAAATTTAATAGGTTTACCATTTTGCATAAAAGCGGCCCCAAGCCCAAAAGGGCTGGCATCTACTGATAATCTTGTCACAATTTTTGGATCAAAATATGACAGTGTAACTGCTGAATTTACTAGATCTTTTAATTTATTGAAACTTTGATTTTCAAGTTCTGACCACTGCCACTCTACTCTATTGCTTAAAAGCTTTCTTATAATTGAAGTTTCTTGAGACAAATTGGGTATAAATTTTTCTCTAAATATACTATCATGCCTAAGAATCTTTGAAGGTCAGCTTTACTTCTTGGTGCTGACATCAGTCTTATTGCAGTGGTCTTCTCCTGATCAATAGACACACCTTCTCTACTAATAATATGTCCTATAAATTTTATTCTATCAACACAAAATTTTGATTTTTCTAAGTTTAGTGTCAGTCCCCTACTCTGAATTTTTAAAAGAGCTATGTCAAGGTTTTTATTATGTTCATCTAAAGTTTTATCAAATACTAGCATGTCATCAAAATATGCTACTATACCCGGTGCACCTTCCAACACTTCATGTATTACACGAACAAACATTTCAGGAGAGCATGATAGTCCGTAAGGGAGTCTTAAGTACTGGTATCTGCCAAAAGTAGTTGCTATCGTACATAACAACGAGCTTTCATACGTCAGTGGTAACTGTAAAAATGCTGAAGAAGCGTCTAACAAGGAAAAAATTTTTGCCCCAGCTAATTGTGAAGAAATTGAGTCAGTCGTCGGAATGTGATAAATTTCGCGTTTTACATATTTATTTAGATTTCTAGGGTCCATGCAAATTCTTACGTCGCCATTGCTTTTAGGTACTACTACAATCGGATTTACCCAATCAGTAGGTTCAGTTATAGGCGCAATTAATTTATTTTGTACCATAGTGTCAAGTTTTTCTTTGTGAATTTTACGAGCATAACTAACACTAGGAACAGCATTGTCTTTAAGTACTATATTACATTTTCTATCAACTTTCCCAATCCCTGAAAAAACTTTACTATATTTATCTACAATTTTCTTAACACTTATATCACAGTCAAGACTTTTATTAATATTATCAACGTTGATACAAGTGTTAATTAAATTCAAGTCACGAGTTGATCCTAACCCTAGAATTGACTTTTGCACGGACGAGTCTAACACATAAAACAACAATTTTCTCGTATTATTATTTATCGTACACATTAAACTTATTTGTCCTAAAATGACTATACTATGTCCTGAATATGAAGTCAATTTTGAAAAAGAACTTGTTAAATTCTTAATGCTCAAATTTAATTTACCAAAATCATTAAAATTTAAAATATTGACTTCACTTCCAGTGTCTATTTTAACATCAATTAGTATACCATTGATTTTGATTTGCTCTAACCATTCAATAGAATGTACACCCTGCTTAAAATTATTGTTTACTGTCCAAACCACCAATGCATCTTCATCAGTAGAGTCACTTTCATGAATTTCATGCACTTCATGAATTTCATGCACTTGGGGTTTATTACTACGGCACATTTTCCTATAGTGCCCTTTTTGTTTGCATGCTGAACAATACCTATTAAGTGCAGTGCACTTACCAACAGAATGATTTGCACCACAATTCGTGCATTGATTTCGAAACGAATAGGATTTCCCTGTTTTATCATCTTGAGTTTGCCTCATAGATGGCCGGTTCCACTTGGATTTTGTTGCAGTCCTGTTCCTGAAGCTGTTAACTGCATTGCTGTTCAGAGGTTCCTTGCTGATCGCCTTTTGAGTTGCCACACTAGTTTCCATTGACCTACAAATATCGATTGCATCAGTAAGTTTTAAACTCTGATTTTGGAGTAATTTTTCTTGGATCCTAGGATCACCAATTCCCAACACTATACGATCCAGAATAAGGACATCTTTTTCTTTGAACTCGCATGTCGCAGCTAATTGTCGTAAAGCTATAACAAATTGGTCGATATTTTCATCTGGATGTTGGTCCCTTCTGAAGAATTTGAAATGTTCATACACAATGTTCACAGTTGGGTTACAGTACTTCTCAAATTTTTCAAGCACCACTGTCAGTTTGGTTTGATCTTCAGTCGCCAAGTATTCAAAGGTGTTATAGATCTGCAGTCCTTCATCACCCAATAGATTGAGTAGAATGGCAATTTTTACTTTATCTTCTTTCACAGAAACGTCCTTTCCACTTGCCAACATGAACAATTCAAACTTCTGCTTCCACAGTTTCCAGTTTGCAGTAATATTGTCAGTTGCGAACGACAAAGTTCCAGGAGCTAATGCTTTTGAATCCATTTTCACTCAAATTTTGTTTTCAATTTAAGTATTATCAAGGATATTTTGGCTCACCAGTTCGAGAATAATCTTTTTCAACGAATTCCAACCACACTTTTTTTTTTATATTGCACGTGGTCACCATACCATTCAGCATTTAGGTAGTTTAAGTCAGTATTTTCACTGATCTTCACATTTATTCGCTGCCACTATGTAACGTTCTAGTCTCACAGGATAATAAGATACTAGATACTTAATTTTTAGTTTATTGTAAGATTTACAAGTTTAAGTTAATCGGCCTCAGACTGTACACGTCGAGAGGTGCAGAACAAGTGACGACCACTTCCGGCTGTCCACTTAACGGCATTGTGCCCTATACATATATGTAATGCTGGTTGTCTAACCATCTGGTTACAATTATTAACTACAATACATCACAACACCAATCTTTTACTTTTGGATTTTCTACTTTTTGTGCCATACAATTAACTGCAAAGGCAATATCAGGCCTAGTACCAGTAGATAAATACAAAAGAGACCCAATTGCTTCTCTATATGGTATTTCATTACTCAACATTTTTTCTGCTTTCTCAGAAGCTTCTCTTTCAAGATGTTTAACAGGTTCCATAGGGGTTGACACAGAACTTACATCAAGCAATGTAAACCTTTCCAAAATTTCATTCGCATTCATTTCTTGACTAATAAAAATTGAACCATCATTTGATCTTCTTATATCAATACCCAAGTAACATGTTGGTTCCTCAACTTTTACCTCAAATTCATTCTGTATCAACTCATAATTATAAATGAATAATTATATATGAATAATCTATCTATATCTGATTGGTTTGTAGACGCTACAAGACCATCATCAACATTAGTGACTACCATTCTCCCATTATCTATAACTCCCATTATCAGATGGTTTTATAAATAAACAAGGATCTGCTGCACTTTGCTTCAAACCCTGATTTAACATAAATCTATTCATCCTCTCATTCCAACATCTCGGAGCTTGTTTCAAACTATAGAGGCTTTTCTTGATTTTACATACCCTGGAAGTTCTATCCTCATAACCTTTTGGTTAATTCATAAACACAGATTATTTCAAAATTCCATTTAAAAACGCAGTTTTTATATAAAATTGTGTCAGACACAGTTTTTGGTCTGCTACAATTGATATAACTGCTCGTATTGTACCAAACTTAGCAACTGGACTAAATACTTCAGAATAATCTATTCCTTCACGCTGATTATAACCTTTAACCACAAGTCTAGCTTCAAAACAATTATTCGGTTTTTTCTCATAAACCCATCTACATGCCAAAGGTTTTGTTTCAGTAGGACACTCGTACGAGCTTTTGTACGTATTATTTTTAACAATTGCTTCTATTTCTTTATCCATTGCTTTCTTTCAGTCCTTTCGATTCTCTGAAAACATAGCTTCTTTCAAAGAATTTGGTTCTAGAGCATGAGCAACCACTGCAAAATCTGCATATCTATTAGATGGAATTATTGGTGAGCGATCTCTTAATGTCATTTGATTTGGTTTCTGTTCCAACTCTTCAATTTTAGACTCAACCTCAAGTTGTACCAGCTTTGTTTCATCTTCAATTTCAGACACCAACTCCACTTCTTCCTTTAATTTTCAGAAGGAAGGACAAGAAAACATCATTTGATTCTGTATCAATGTCATCATTTTTGAATATGACATGTGTTCTGTACGTTCGTTTTCGTTTTGTTTTAATTGTTTTATTGTAAAAAGACAGAGAGAGATAGATTTTTTGCTTTAACATTCTTAGTTTCGAGAAGCGGCGAATTTTGTGTTTTTGCACTGTTTTTGGCGTTCGAGCGTTCACGATCGTGGCCAGCGGAGCCGCTCTCCCGCTTCGACCGTTAACGTTCCGCAGTTCGCTTTTGCTATTCGAATGCGCCGTATTACTCGCAACTCTTTCGCGTTTTTTGCTATTCTCAGCATTTCCACGAAACTATCTTTCCTTTCTTTTGATTTCCTTTATGCTCACTCGCCTTTCGATATCGCATTTTCCGAATCACCGCTTTTCCTTCTCTTTCGTTTCGCTTCGCTTTTCTTTCGTACCACCAGGACGAGGATCATAATCAACTTTATCATCATCAACTTCAACGACAACAGCAACCAAAGGTAAGTGCATTTTCACTGTTCGCCGTTTTTCTTTTTTTTTCTTATTTTAATTTGGTGCGAAACCGATTGAACTTCGCACTAACAATGTGTACTGGTAAGAACCACATTTTTCTGAGGAACATAAATTCTATAACCATTCTTATCTTGTTCATAGCCAATAAATTTGTGTTTTCTCTGGTACAAACTTGAAACATTCCACTCTATATTGGAGTAGTTTTTTCATACCATAGCTCATTTGGTGTTTTTTCCGAATAAAATATACACATCTAAACTTTGAGTAGTCGTCTTTAAATAATACTACAAAATATTTTTTAGATCCAAATGATTCTATTGGCATTTTTCCACATACATCCATGTTGATCTGTTCTCCGTAAGCTTTAGCACATATTGTTCTAGACTTAAATGATCGTTTGTGGTGTTTTCCAAAAACACATCCTTCACAAAATTGGTTGTCGGACAACGCATTTATGTTTTTGTCTTTTAAAAACTTTTTTACATGCTGCATAGATTGATGAGCAAATTGTTTATGCCAAGTGTATAAACTTACTGGTTTTGAACCAATATTACCTTCTGCTAGCATTTTACAAATTTGAATTTTAATGTCCATCTTATATAAATCTAGTTCGTTTGGTCTTGCTACTGCTTTATCGACATTTCCTTTGCGAATTTCTATTTTGTCCTTAGTCAATATTGCATACAGCAGCTAGCCGCTGCTTTTAATGAGAAAAGATTTTTCTTGACTTCAGGTACATACCAGACATCAATTAAACAACTATTCTGCCATTTGTTATCAACTTTAACTCTTATATTGATCTCACCTTTACCCACCCAATGCCTTAAATATTCGATCATCTCTAATTTGAACACCATGATCAACTTCAAATTTTGCATATGAAGCGAATGCCTCCTTGTTACTAGTCATGTGTTGAGTGGCTCCACTATCTGCATACCAGTTATGTTGGTTTTCCATTCCAAAAGATGCTAGAGCAGTACAAATCATACTCTTTCTTGAACATATATTTGCACTAGTTTCATTTTACTTCTCTCGTAGAAGGAAATATTGTATTCATGAAAAAAAATTCTAAATTTCGCTTTTTCCGACCTTAAAATGCGTAGATTACGAAATTCATAGTCACTAATTTCCGTCTGTCGGTCTGTCGGTCGGTCTGTTCGTTTCTTTAAACCACTATATCTCGGAATCTACTGACCCGATTTAAACATAATTTGCGTCTTTTTTTTCTACCCGCCCATAGATGATATAGAAGTAAAAACGTTAAAAAAAATTTCAAAGACCTGCGCGTTATAGGCCAAAGTAGGTGGATCCCTTTAATCTTCTAAAGCTGCGGGCCGATTTTGACGAAATATTGAACATATGTATCGTGTATAGCCCAAGTGGTAAATGCTTTCAAAAAATCTGAAGATTTTTACAGGGTTGAATTTTTATTAAGGGTTGAAGGGTCAAAAAGTTGTGGAAAAGCATCTTGTAACGTGAATACCTGCCAGGAGTAATATTTGATTTGAACCAAATTTGGCATACATATTAGGAATACATTGAAGAAAATGCTGGTGAAAGTTTCATCCCCTAAAAATAAGCCTTTGTGGCTTGTTGGTTTTTTAAATTCATAGTTCAAAAATTGACGGTGTTTTGATCCGTATGTCAGCATAACCCACAATTTTCCATCAGTAATTTTATATTTATTTACATAATGAGTGATTAAAAATAATTTACGACCCTAACCACACACTCCCACTCCCCAAATATACAGTTTGAGTCATATGGATCAGAGTTTCTTTATATTATATTTCTACTATACATTAAAAAAAGGATTACAAATAATCTAATTAAAAATAATATGCGACCCTTATTTTACAACTTTAACCCTTATTATACCCTTTACAGTCAAAATGCTCGGATTTCTTTCAAAGCATTTTTAAATAACTCCATACATTTTTTTCCACAAAAGATGCTTCAAAATTCTAAAAATGTGAATCAGAAATTTTAATGTAGCAACGAGAGAAGTACTGTGGCATCTCATTTTCAACGAATTTTTTTATGGCAGTTTCGAGCCGAATGACTAACTTCTTTACATTTGAAGCATCTAAATTTATTTTCTACAACAAAATTTTTTGGTGCCCCGCGTGAGCAAGTGCCCTCCTTTTTTTTTGTGTGTCATTTTGTGTTTAACATTTTTGGAACTGAACTAACCATTTCTTCACGTTTCTCCTCAGTGTTTCTTGATTCTTTTCTCAACTCTGCTACTATTAGCATCTCCGTCAAGATTTTTACAGTCTGATTATCCAATGGTAAACTATCCCAGAGAATTTTAAACCCATTAAACGATTCCGTTAATGTATCCAAAATCATAAATATAAGCAATGAATCAGGAAGTTGTACGTTGACAACATTCATAGTTTCACTTTATAGCTCAAAGAAATTTTGTTCAAACGTAGCTATATGTGTTGTCATATTTTGAGTTTTATCAAACACAGATCCAAAAAATTGTTTGTATAGCATACGTTGTCGTTGTTTAGCTCGTTGTTTAGAAAAACACGACCGAGAAGCGGGAGTATTTTTCACTTTTGTTTTTTCTGCGAGCAATATTTTCTCAAAGCAACAAACTATGAGTAAATTTAAAATAAAATTATCCTGATTAAAATTAAATCTCGAAAGTATTTTAGGAAGATTAATAAACACCTCTGTAAATTAATTAATCAATCAATATCGTGCATTCGGTTTTTGTTGCCTAGCAACTTGCCATTTTCAAATCGAATAATATACGGTATAAATCGAATAATACACGGTATTTTAAAAAGGTAGGCCTTGAGTTTGGTTTGTAATTTTTGGTTTATTAATTGCAAATAATAAAGTTGTTTCGTTTGCACAATTTTGATTGGTTGATTTACAGAGGTGTTTATTAGTCAATTAAAGTAGAGTCGGAAAATACAACGAAGTATTTATTGACAGTAAAAACAGGTGAATCAATTTAATATTAACAAGTCGCTAGATAACAATGTTCAAATAGTGTGCGTCTTTAACTTTATAATTTAAAAGGTAAAAATGTTGTATTTTCGATTTTGGTAGCAGAACATAACTATTATTGTAGAATTGATAAAAAAAATTAGTTAAATTCTTTTGTTTTAAAATTAATTATTAATTTTTAATGTAATAAACATACAGGGTGTCTTTTAAGTTAAGGTATTAATTTTAACTGGAGATTGTTAGTGCCAAAACAAGTCATTTTAGGAAAAATTGCTTTAATAAAAGATTTATAATTACAAAGTTGCTGTTTTGGTTATTTTAAGCCATTTTAAAATTGTTGAGTCCGGTCCTGTCTACAGCAAGTGCTCAAAATTTCCGCTATTTTCCTGTACACAGTGCCTCGCTCGACGTATCCATGACTCAGCACATGACGTTAACAGACCATTAAGTATTGGTGCTGCGGCGTTTAAAATCCTAACTCTCTGTTCTTCAACCGTATCTACTTCTGTATTATAAACCAGACTTTTCATAAATCCCCATAAAAAAAATCAAGCGGATTTAAATCGGGCGATCGCAGAGGCTACAACACTGGTCCACCACGTCCGATTCATCGATGATGAAATGTTTCGTTTAAGTAATTCCACACTTCACTTCACTGCGGTGGTGCTCCATCATGTGGAAAACCAGATGTTTTGACGAATATTAAGTGGTACATTTTCTAATAACTCAGGTAAAGTATCTTGCAAAAAGGTTAAATACCTAAAACCAGTTAATCTGGCTGGTAACACACACGGTCCAATAAGATTTCCATTAACAATACCTGCCCATACATTTATCGAGAATCTTTGTTGAAAATGTGTTCTACGAATTGCGTGTGGGTTTTCCATTGCCCACACGTGCGTATTTTCAAAATTATTCGTACCGTTTCTAGTAAATGTAGCTTCGTCGGTAACTAAAACACATCTCGTAAAATCCGCATTTGTATTTTGTTGTTGGAGCCTTACATTCACAAAATCGTACTCTCGCTGGGTAATCTTGGGGTTGTAGAGCCTGAACACGTTGAACGTGATACGGATAAAGTTGATTTTCCCGTAACGTACACCACACCTTACTACGAGAAACATTCAGTTGACGTGCGATTTGTCTGGTACTTATGGTCCGGTCTTCTTTAACTATTTCCAAAATGTCTTTTTCTGCTTCTAACATACGAGGATCTACCTCGATCAGCATGTCCTCCTCGATGTTCTCGTAATTGCCCGGAATCTCGGGCTCGCTGTATCAGATAAGTGAATCAGTTCCTACCAGGATGGAAGCGCAATGGAAAACGTTCTACATATCTGCGTTTTGCTTCGGCAGCGTTCTGATTACACTCACCATCCATTAAAATCATATCTACAAGTTCGTTGTTACCATAAACATGAGCCATAATTTAAATGATATCTAATTATTGTTATTAAATGTTTAATTTGTAATAGCAAATGTCATACAAAGTGACAAAGATTGCTGAGATTTTTCTACACAATAAATAAATTATTAAACTTGTTTAATTGGTCCATTCTCAAATAGTAGTGTATTTATAAATAAACACTCAAAGTACTACTATATTTTTTATTTAGGGCAGACTAGTTTCGACTATTTAAATAATCATTATCAATGCCTTGAAACGTTAAATACAAAAAATCTATATAACAGTAAAGAAATTCAATAATATTACATACCACAAATCAATTATTGTCTTACAAATAAAAATAATTAATTTTGACAGAAATTAAACAAAAGAAGTTAACTTGATTTAGGGAAATAAATTCAAATCCAAAACTGAGTTAATGAAATCATAATATTGAAAATGTATTTGATTATTAACACAGGTTTTGTTATCGTTTTTTATCGTTTTCAAAATTTCCAAATTTTCATATATATTCAATTTCAAACCTTTATTTTCAAAAAAATAAAGGTTTGAAAAATTTCAATTTTATTAAAAAAAAAAATTTATTTAATTTTTTTTTTTTTAAATAATAAATTATTGTTCATCTAGAGTGCAATTTGAAAAACGACACAGAGCCAGCTCAAGCCACACTAATTATTTTAAGTGTAAAGATCTCGGTAATGATGAATCTTTTATTACAACAATTTTTCGTAAAACGACTTATTTTGACACTATCTACAGTAAAATTTAATACCTCAACTAAAAGACACGCTGTATATTTGAACATGTATAATTTTTTATTTTATTTTATTAATTTCCAATTAAAAAGAAAACGGTTTAAATGGTTTGGTCGCAAAATAGTATAATCCATTACTAAAATGAGATACTTTTGAGAATACCAGATACCAAGTTCATGCATAAAGTAACTCTGATTTATGTTTTGTATTAATATATTTATTCCTTTATTGAAAGTGTCTGTATTCACAACGTATTTTTTAAAATTATTGTGGTTATAATTAATTAATCAAACAAGATAGAGAACTTTTATTTCCGTTACAACATTGAGAGCAGTTTAAAAATATGGCTTATTGATAAATTTAAAAATATTCTGATAAAATCTAATATAAGATGTTCTACATTCATGCTTGTGACTATATCAACATAAGTACTAATTTAATTTTTTTTATTGTTATGTTAGATCATATATCTATTGATGCATTCTTTGTAATTGAGCATTAGTTCTCTTAAATCTTAAGGTTTATTAAATCTGGAATGTTCTTAATTATATAATGCTCTCAGTAGTCAAAAAACTTTTCATGGATATTGCTCGCGCATATACCACACTACTACATTTACACTCATGACAAAATCTAGGAAAATAATCACATCAAGATTTATGAGACAATTTAGTCGAGTGGCTACAAAAAGGTGGCGGTCACGTTATCAATTATTAGTTCAGACATGGCAATATGTTTAGCTACAGTGATACGCATGTCGGTTTGATTACGTTTTGTTTGTATACATTAATGATGGGACCGCTTTCTTTCTTTGCACTTTCAAGTCACTGTAAATCAAAATTAATCTAAATTAAAAATCGATGAAAACCACTTGATTAACACTTTATATTCATTACTCAATTTGTTGGTCTCCTGTAGGGCTGTAGGGCGGTGCAGGCTAGATGCTAGAGACGGCAACACGCAAAGCTATATGGCGGCCCTACCATATTGCACGACGAATGGGGGACGTTCAGAAATACGACTGTTAAGTAAAATTACCCGAACGCACCTTATATATAGGAATATTTCATTTTATTTTGGTAAAACACTGTTTTGAAAAGTCGAAATGTCAATTAAGTGACATGAACCTGTTGCGCCTAGCAGGTTGTTGTTCGGTAAGTGTAAAAGTCGGAAATTTTGCAAATTTCAACAATTATCAGCTGTAGAATGCTAGGTTCAATTATATCGATGGTCGTTTATGTTTTCGACGTTCGCACGGTTGTTTAAAGTTAGTGTTTGCGTTTTGTGTATTGTTTAAATAAACACAACGTCAGTTTTGATTTGATTCTGTGTGTGTGTTTTGTGCCGTGAAATTTGTGATGATATCCATGCGAGTGATAAAGGTAATGTAAACAATTGATTCTGCGTTTGCAGGGTTTTTCTTTTGATTTCAGTTTGTCAAGTGCGACAAAACGGTGCATCGAAGCTAATCGACGATTTGCGTGACTTCAACTCGGTTTGGCAAGTTCACAACCACAATTCGTCCCCGTTCAATTGCAACATCTGAACTTGGCTTGATGTTGGATGGCGGCATTGGCGAGAAAATTTGATTTCGATTATCAAGAGTTTCCAAACGCTGAAACTGGGGGTCGAAGGAAATTTCCAACAATATGAGAATTGACATTGGATGCAGCACTTAAGTCAAAAGAAAAATTGTATAAAAAAAAGTAGTAATAGCAGTCGCAGTAGTCTTCAATGTTGAACGTGTGTGCTTCAAACGTCCCGAAACTTAGCAGAGCAAGTGTGGCAGATCAATATTGTTTTAGTTTAATAATTAAAGGCTATTTTAATGCCCTAGAAAAGAAGTGATGCTCGTGCTAACGAGGCCAGTCAACACTAGTGCTTTTAAAGAAATATATAACCAGTCAACACCAATTTTTGCTTAATGTGTGGGTCGAAATTCTTGGCGATTACTTGATTGGACCATATTTTTTTTACCAGCGAGGTTAACTGGAGAAGTACATCGCTATTTTCTTGAGGAGCAGTTGCCTATACTCTTGGAAAACATTCCTTCTCAATTACGAATGTAAATGAATTTTATGTATCATAGCGCGCCAGCACATTTTGGAGTAGTTGCTTGTAAGCATTTAGACGCTGTATATCCAAATGGTTGGATAGGTCGAAGAGGCACAAACGCCTGGCCTCCTCGATCTACATACTTAAATTTAATAGAAGTTTTTCTTTGGGGCCATCTTAAACATCTAGTTTATGCGACCCCAGTTCAAACTGTTCTGGAAATAAGAAATCGAATTGTCGCATCGTATGAAACACTTTGACATAGTACCCCAGGCATTTTTGAAAGTGTTCGTCAATCCATGCGTTGCAGGCTAGAATCGTGTATCGCAGTTGGAGTTGGCCATTTCCAACCATTGTTGTAACCTTAATTAATTAATTAAAGCCAAACTTCAACAGCATTGTTAGATTAAATTACTTTTTCATCTTTAAATAATGGTTTAAAAAATTCACTAGAAATGAGATTCCACAGTACTTCTCTCGGTGCTATGTTAAAAATGTTTATTCAAATTTTTAGAATTTTGAGGCATTTTTTGTGAAAAAAAAAATATCGCGTTATTTAAAATGTTTTTAAATTTTAACTAAAAACCAATTTTGGAACTAATCCAACAAATAAAATTGAAACGTGTCCGTGTGTATGTAGAGATGAACAAATAAAAAAATGTGTTGTAGGTACTCTAATGAAGTAAAGTAGGTATTTTAATAAGTAAAAAGTAGGTATTTTAATGAACTATTTGAAGTAAGATTTAAAATTACCAATATAAATCAATGTTTGAAGTAAATCTTAGTACTATTAGTGTAAGGAGTGTGTTAAGTCAAAAGAAAAATTGTATAAAAAAAAGTAGTAATAGCAGTCGCAGTAGTCTTCAATGTTGAACGTGTGTGCTTCAAACGTCCCGAAACTTAGCAGAGCAAGTGTGGCAGATCAATATTGTTTTAGTTTAATAATTAAAGGCTATTTTAATGCCCTAGAAAAGAAGTGATGCTCGTGCTAACGAGGCCAGTCAACACTAGTGCTTTTAAAGAAATATATAACCAGTCAACACCAATTTTTGCTTAATGTGTGGGTCGAAATTCTTGGCGATTACTTGATTGGACCATATTTTTTTTACCAGCGAGGTTAACTGGAGAAGTACATCGCTATTTTCTTGAGGAGCAGTTGCCTATACTCTTGGAAAACATTCCTTCTCAATTACGAATGTAAATGAATTTTATGTATCATAGCGCGCCAGCACATTTTGGAGTAGTTGCTTGTAAGCATTTAGACGCTGTATATCCAAATGGTTGGATAGGTCGAAGAGGCACAAACGCCTGGCCTCCTCGATCTACATACTTAAATTTACTACTATTTGAAGTAAGATTTAAAATTACCAATATAAATCAATGTTTGAAGTAAATCTTAGTACTATTAGTGTAAGGAGTGTGTTATTGGTTAAAAACATGAATTGAGAATTCTAGCCTATTTTTGAATAAACTAGTTAAAATTATATTTCAATTTATTATTAGAAAACAAATTTGAAAGAAATCAAACAAATCAAACTGCAAGGGGTACATTGAGCGTTACAATTGTGATATGTGGGTCCTAACTTAATTTCCATTTAATTAACTAAATAATAATAACTTAAATAAGTTAAAATTACTACTCCAAATTTGAAAGAAATCCGAGCATTTTAACTATAAAGGGTATATTAAGGGTTGAAGTTGTAAAATAAGAGTCGCGTATTATTTTTATTTATTCATAAATTTGTTTTAAATGTATAGTAAAAATCTAATATGAAAAAAATCCCATCCATATGACTCAAACTGTATATTTGGGGGGTGAGGGTGTATAGTTAGGGCCGTAAATTATTTTTAATCACTCATTGTGTAAATATATATAAAATTACTGAGGGAAAATGGTGGGTTTTGCTGGCATATAAGAATCAGAACACCGTCAATTTTTGAACAATTATTTTATAAGATCAACAGGCCACAAGGCAATTTTTAGGGGATGAAACTTTTACTCGCATTGTATTCAAATATCTAATATTTAAATATCAAATATCTATTGTATTCAATATATGAATGTAGTGCAACGTTGCCAATATGTCGGAGGCCACAACAACTCATTTGTATATCGGGGGAGGCTACGTAGGATCCATACAACAAAGCAACACTAGTGACAACGGTTTATACTCGTGTCGCCCACTTCACCAGCGTGAATAATTTAATACCTACTTATCATTATATGCTTGTTCAATAATATACAATAAATTCTGTATTTTAAATTATGTTGGTGGAAATTGTTTACAGTTAACTGTAATTGCAAGTAATTGTTCATGACTTTTATCGATAAAGCTCATTTTCATTTAAGTGGGTAACAAAACAAAGTGTCGCATCTGGCAGTGAAAAACTAAGGGAAATTTGAGGAAAACCAAAGTGTTAATGCGGCGAAGTTTGATCGATTTCGTGACCGATAGTTAATAATAACCAAAAGAGAGAAAAAGGCGAATAGCAAGTCAAATGCACCTACTTTGGATGTCCTGTGGTTGTCGACGTCGAGCTCGATGGTAATCCTCGTCCTGGAGGGGCGATAAACGAAAAAGCGAAGCTAAAGAAAGGAAAAGCGAAGCGAAAAGAAAGGAAAAGCGAATGAACAAATAATTTCGATAAGGAAAGAGGTAGCCTTGTGAAAATGCAGCGAATTGCAAAAAAACCAAAGAGTGGCGAGTAATACGGCGCGCAAACGAAATAGCAAAAACGAACTGCGGAACGTTCACGGTCAAGGCGAGAGAGCGGCTCCGCTGGCCACAATCGTGAACACTCGTGAACACCAAAAACAGTGCAAAAACACAAAATTCGCCGTTTCTCCAAACTACGAAACTAATACAAAAAATCTATCTCTCTCTGTCTCTTTACACAACAAAACAATTAAACGAAACGAACGTACAGAACATACCGCCCACCTATAACGCGGAACGGTTTTAAAAGGGCACAACTTGACCACTGGGCGCTTCAGTTCGCCATTAGCAGTTTTTACAGTTACAACCCGAACAATACCATCTGGACCCAAATGAGTTGCGACAACACGAGCCAGATTCCAATCCCTCGGTGGAACTAAATTGTTCTTAACCAACACTTATTGAACTAAAGCTTTTCCAGCAGTGAAATTCAGTAATTTATCAACAAAATCTTAGAGGATGTAAAATATATGTGAATTATTTTTATTCAACTACCTATTTTAGAGAGTGAAAACGTCAACAATGTAAAAGCCAACTTAATATTTAAAATTAATTAGTTAGCACTGTAAATTCAACACTCTCCCTCAGTGTTAACCATAAATTTATAACATAAATAAAAATGTCGACCTTTAGCCAATGTTTTCGTCAATAAATCCGCAATATTTTCTTTTGTAGAAACATACTTAATTTCGACATTGTTTCCAGCAATTCTCTCCCTGACATAGTGATAATGGACATCAATATGCTTACTTCGTTGATGTAATACTGGATTTGTAGACAAACATATTGTAGCCTGATTGTCACAAAGTAAAAGCGGTTTCAGATTAATCTTCAAATCTTTCAACAAATATCTCATCCACATGACTTGTCGACATGAAGCTGAAAGAGCCATATACTCTGCTTCAGTTGTTGAAACAGCTACACTTTGTTGTTTTTTTTTTTGATGATCAAGAAATCACTGCTTCTCCATAGAGTCCTATATAACCACTATAAGATCTTCTATCATCAATAGAATTTAAATATGAAGCGTCACTGTACATAATCAAAGTGGGAGACAATGTTTGCTTATAAATAAGCTTGATTTTCATACTTCCTTTAAGATAGCGAAAAAGATATTGAACCATATTATTGTGAGCAACAGATGGATCAGAGCTAAATTGTGATAAAACATTTACTAAATGAGCAATGTCGGGTCTTGTTCCCATTGCCAAATATAACAAACTTCCAATCTTAGATTGATACATTGTTTTATTAGTTTTAGATTCTTCTGGTTTGGTTTTTTCTGGTTTTGTGTCACAATCCATTGGACATGAGACTGACTTACAGTCTAACATATTATATTTTTCAAGTATTTTGTAAATAAATTATTCTTGGGATAATGTCACATAGTTTTTGAACCATGTTATTTGAATTGACAAAAGAAATCTTGGAATTCCCAAAATAGTAATTTCAAAATCATCTTTTAATATTTTTTCAATATGATCTACCATTTCTTCAGTAGATCACAAAATCAAAATATAATCGACATAAATTGCCACTATTTGCTTTCCGTTTTGTGATAAAAACATACAAGGATCAGCAGATGTCTGTTCCAAGTTAATTTGTTTCAATACAGAAACAAGTTTTTGAATCCACGGACGTGGGAATTGTTTAAGACCATAAATACTCCTTTTTAAACTGCATACTCTCCCTGGTTGAGAATTCAACTCATCAGGAACTTTCATGAGCACTTGACAATCAAGATCTCCATTTTAAAAGGCTGTTTTTATATCCAGTTGTCTTACAATCATTTTAAAATGAAATGCATATGCAATTAGAATTCTTATGGTTTCATAACGAACTACTGGTGAAAATGTTTCATCAAAATCAATTCCAGGTATTTGGTTAAATCCTTGGGCAACCAATCTAGCTTTATACTTGATAACTTCACCTTTGCTTGACAATTTCTTTTTAAACACCCATTTACATCCAACTATTTTTCCTCCATTTGGCATATCAACAAGATCCCGCACATTATTCTTTTTCATTGAATCTAACTCATCATTTACAGCTTCTTTCCATTTATCACATTCTGGTCCAGTTATGGCTTCAGAATATGATATTGGTTCATCTAGAGCTAAATTACATTTATCTTCAAAACATTGTGGAGGTACACTTGTTCTACCACTACGCCTTAGAGTAAATATAGAACTTGTTGGTTTTTCTTGATTTAGTTCTTCTGTTAAAGTAGTGTCTTTGTTATAGATTTCTGGATAAATTTTGTTGTGTTCTTTTGTTTCTTTTTCATCTTCAGTCACTTTTTTATCTTTAGTTATTTTTTCATACTCATTTCCTTGTTCATTTGATTTATTTTTATTTATGGGTTGAATCAGAATAGCTTTATTATTTTCAGATGGAAATTTATAATCTCTTGAGATTATAACTTTTTTTCCTGTCCAAAATCGATATCTTTTCCAACCATCTTTTTCACCATATCCAACTAATAATGTTTCTACAGCTCGTGGTTGAAATTTATTACCAGTTTTTTGAACTTCTTTGAGTATATGAACATATGCTTTTTGACCAAAACTTTTAAGATGACCTATTGATGGTTTTTTATTATAGAAAATTTCAAATAGTGATTTTTTATTAAATGAATGTGGAAGACGATTTTTTGTATATGCAGCATAAGCCACAGCTTCTGCCCAAAGCGACAACGAAAGATCTGAATCAATTAGGCTAGTTTTAGACATTGTAATTATTGTTCGATTGAATCTTTCTGCCATTCCATTCGTTTCATGAATTCTAGGAATAGAATACTCATGCTTTATTCCTACAGATTTAAAATAATTCTGCAAAGAATTTGAAGTATACTCTCCTTCATTATCACTTTTGAAAATATTAATCTTTTTATCTATCATTCGTTCCATTTTTGTAATGTATTCTTTAATTGCACCTTCTACATCATTTTTATTAGTAATAAATTTAATTTCTGCATATCGAGAAAACTCGTCGATAAAAGAAACGTACTAATATTTTTTTCCAATTGATTTTGTAGAAAATGGTCCAGCTACATCAGAATGAATTTTTTCAAGAATTTGTGGACATGTATTTCCAGAATCTTTACAAATTTTCTGAGACATTTTTGATTTTTTACAAGCTGCACAATCAATTGGTGTACGATCTTTTGTCAAAACTTCAGGATCAGCTACAGCTTTTTCAATATTATTGCACAAATTTACTGGAGCATGTCCCAATCTTCTATGCCAAGTCTCAATACTAATATGTGCATTTTCTTGTTGATGAATTGCTTCTTGAAATACATTTTGTTTATTCTCTGAAACAACCCATCCAACAATGGTTTTATTCTTCCATAAAGTTAAATCATTTTCTCCTTTCATGGCTATTCCTTTTGATTTAATTTTAATCCATGACATTAATGAACATTTTAGCTCTGGAGCATACAAAACATCATACAAAGTATTTTTTTTTAGTTTTACCAAACGGTAATAATGCAACTAGATTTACGTTGCCAATATGAGTATTATCTACTGGTTTGTTATTTCCTAGTCGAATTGAACCATTATGAGGACGAATGTTACACAAAGCATGTTTATTTTCAGTCATATGTGATGTAGCTCCAGTGTCAAATATCTATTTCCAAGAAGCATCGTTGGATATTATAGCTGGATATGCTACAGCTTCATTGGAGTCTTCTCCAGAAAACTAATTTACATAATGTGCTTTATTCTCTTTTTTTGTCTTTATTTCGACAATTTTCAGTAGTATGCCTCTTATACCATTTTTTATGTTCTTTACAATAATTGCATTCTATAACAAATTTTATATATTGTTTTTTCTTGTGACTTATAAGCATATTATATGCTTCATTTTTATTTACTAATTTTGTTGTCATCGACAATTCTAGAAGTCGGGAACAAATATCATCATAGGTAAGATTTTGCTTTGTTTTCAAGTTATCAATAATATTATCAAGTTCATCTGGTAAAGTAGTTAAAAAGAAGGAACCTTTAGCTTTAAGAGAATTTGCTAGTGGACGCAATGCAGCTTCGAGAGAATCTTTATCATCATTTGAAGTATGTGCAGTTCTTTCAACTAATCTCGACCACAGCTCGTTATACTGTGCAATATGATCAGCTATGTTAAACTTTGATTCACATTTAATTCCAATAACAGATTTAACAAGAGCATGTAAGGAGTACTCATTCTTCTTATCAAATAGCTCATTTAATGTTTTCCACATACTACAAGCATCAGTGCAGCAAGTTAACTGAGGAGTAATATTGGAATCAACGTTAAATAGCAAAAATGTTCTTGCTAATGAATGTCTATAGCGCCAGCTTTCAGCTTTTGTCTCAAAATCAATGAGTTCAGCAGCTTTTAAAGTTTCTTTCATCTCAGGTTTTTTATTTTTGCCAGTAACTATTTTGTATAAGTTATACAAATCCATGTAAGCAAAAATTATTGTCTTTCATGAATGGAAATTTGATACACCTTGCAGTTTATCGAATTTTGGAAATTTATCCATTTTATAATAAGATTTTACTTTTTAATCTTTTTACTTTAGAAATTCTTTGATTTTTATTGATTGTTGTAGTTCTGGGCCCATAACCTATTGAGCTTTTCCAGCAGTGAAATTCAGTAATTTATCAATAAAATCTTAGAGGATGTAACATATATGTAAATTATTTTTATTCAACTATTTTAGAGAGTGAAAACGTTAACAACGTAAAAGCCAACTTAATATTTAAAATTAACTAGTTAGCACTGTAAATTCAACAATACTAACGTGCCAGGTTCAATCAGTGCCGAAGGGATCGTCCATCTGCTCCGTTATTGTAGCGTATGCAGATACTCTAAGTGGAAACGCGACCAAAAATCTTGGTGGAGACGCTGAAGCAACTGCCACCGACTTAAACGATTTAAAGCAAGGTGCGTAATATCTGGATCCGGCACGGCAGAAATTGGCTCAAGTGACAAGAAGTGACCGGGAGTCAAAACCGAAAGATCGTTCGGATCATTGCTCAACGGACAAAGAGGTCTCGAATTCAACAGCGATTCGATCTGGACAAGTACCGTAGACAATTTTTTAAATGTCAAAACTTGGCCGCCGACAACGCGATACAAATGGGTCTTAACCGATTTAATTCCGGCTTCCCACAAGCCTCCGAAATGAGAAGCAGACGGAGGATTAAAATGCCATTCAAAACCTTCCTTGACAGCAGCATCCTGAATAAATTGCACAATCAACTTATTGGCTCCAACAAAGTTTGTGCCGCAATCAGACAAAACATACGAACAACGGCCACGGCGCGCAACAAAACGACGAAAAGCGGCTAAAAAGCAATCGGACGACAAATCTGACGCGAGTTCAATATGCAAAGCTTTCGTTGCGAAACAACGCGAAACGTTGCGAAACAAACAAATAAGCAGATATAAGCCTTTGTGCTTTTTATGTGTGAAAGGACCGCCATAGTCAACACCGACGCACGAAAACGGTTTTAGTTGGGATAAGCGTAGAGTCGGCAAGTCGCTCATCGGGGGGTTGGACTACGGAAGGATTCAGCCGCCAACAACGAATGCATTTAGAGATGATACGACGTATAACGCGCTTAGCAGACAAGATCCAGAATTGTTGTCGTAATAGACAGTGAAGCGTCTGGGAACCGGGATGCAAGTAACGAAGATGTAAATGCTTAATCACCATCTCAGTCAAAAGCGTCGAGTTGCAAATCCGTCCGCCCACCCTGAGAACATCTGCTGCGTCCAAAAACGCAGATAATTTTCGGAACGTATTATTACGAGGACCAACATGTAACGAAGCCATCTGATCACGAAAGACGTCTTGTTGTACGTGCCTTACAATGATTCAGAGGGAATGGTCGAGTTCTTCTTCTGACAGCGCAGCGAAATTACGAATCGTTGATTTGCAGTTTGTTATAAATCGACGGCAATAGGCAACAATACCCTGAATCTTTCGCAACGAAGAAAACCGATTCATTAAGTCGTCCCACGGGATCGACTCATCTTTCGCGACCGCGACTGTCAACATCGTCGTTTTTTTTTTCGTCGAGAGGATCCTCAGGCAAGACCCTTTGTTTGTATGAAGCGACTAGTTCGGAATCGAGACTGTGCAAAAATTTTGGCCCCGCTAACCAAACCGAAAACGACACTAATTCGGAAGGCGATATACCGCGAGACGACAATCTGCAGGGTTGTCTTTCCAACGAACATGGAGCCAGATAACCGAGGGTGCGACTTATTAGATCTGCGTGACGCGGTTTGCCAAAAAGGTTTTTAAACAATGAGGAGAAGAGTTGATCCAAGCAAGCGCTAGTGTCGAGTCCGACCAACCAAAAGAATGGTGAAAAGTCATAAAATTCTTGTAAGTTCTGACGGTGAAATCCAATAATTTGGCGAGCAACAGCGCAGCACATAGTTCAAGGCGAGGAATGGAGACTCGCTTAAGCGGCGCAACCTTAGATCTGGCACAAAGTAAATGAACATTAACTTGACCAGCAGAATCACGTTGCGCAATAATTTTGGAATCGAAAAAGGCAGGAGCTTCTGCCTTAAATGTTAATGGCACGACATAACGTCCGGACGCTTGACAAAAGTGATTGGTTGCGAAAATTGTCTCAGCGCGAACTTAGTTTGGACAAGCGGGTGGTGGCAGCGCGATCTATTCTATTTCACAAAATTTTTTAACAACCAAATCAAGCAAAGGTTCCGACTAACGAACAAAAATTATTTATAGATGGCAAAACAGAGTTGGAGTGGAGATTGATTTTTCTCATGAGGATCCAACCGAAACTCGTGTTCCAGGCAATTGGTTCCTCCCTTTTACCTTTCAATCGGCCGTCTGTCATAATATGCGCGAAAAGTTTAACTCCCATCAACATGTCGATGGTTCGTGAAACGTGATACTCAGGATCAGATAAGTTAATATTTGACAAATGGGGCCACGACGGCGGAGAAAAAACATATTGGGCATATCCCCACAAATCTTGGGAATAACAACGGCCTCTAGACAACATTCCCGAAGCGGCGCTTACCGAGAGCGATAAGTACAAGTTACGCCAGACGAAGATTTGGAACTCATTTGATCGCCTATTTGGCTCACTCCAACTCAGTGCTGGTGAACACGGAGAAGTATAGTTACTACAACACGCTGATTTTTGGTGACTATAACCTACCGGATGTTGTTTGGATCAACGATGAATTTGGTATTGACACTACTCATTTCTGCGCTAAAGCTACCGCATTGATTAGAACTTTCTCGTACCTCAACTTGTTTCAACTCAATTGTGTCCGTAATTTAAATAATGTGATGCTTGACTTAGTGTTCTCAAATTGTAACACTTTAGTGGCTGAACTGGCGTGTGACGAATTGCTACCTTGTGATGTGCATCACCCCTCACTTGTGTTTAATATTGCAACGGCTTCACAACATACGGACTATTTGCGAACTGAAGAAAGTAGCTACGACTTTAAACGCTCTGATTTTAACAGTATCTCTTTCAGTATATTGCACATTCACTGGGACATGGTCTTTATGGGCAAAGATATGTCTGAATGTACTAAGATATTTTATAAGCTACTTTTTGATATTATTCATATATTCATTCCCACGAAAATAGTACTAAACAGTTTTAGGTACCCAGTTTGGTTTAAATCCGAGCTTAAAAGTAACATTTGATTAAAACGTGCTGCACACAGGGAGTACAAAATCTCACGTCTTGAAAGGGACTATCTTAAATTTAAACAATGGGGCTTTCCCACATGTTTTGTTCTTTGTGTAGATAAATAGAACATTAAAAAATAATATATACGTAATTTTTTTTTTCGCGATTGGTCCACAAATTACCTTAGGATTAATTTTCTAAAATTGGAAATTTTGTTCAGTTTTTCACAAATTAATTTAAATGACGTAAAAGACCTACAGCCAATGAAAAAATTGTCGATATATTTCTCAGTTGGCGCAGCTCAAAACGCCACATTATCGGATGATAATTTAAGTGACGGCGAAATGTATGAACAATTTTATTAGTGTTTTGTAGTCGATTGTATGTTTCTTGGATAGCTAATAATATACAATGTTCAAGATTGATGATGAATTTGTGAAAGGAGCCTCAGACAATTTGCCGGTAGTTGATAGTGATATGGTGAATAGTTTTTATATATCAAACATAAACTTTTTAATTGCTGAAGTGCGAAATGTGAAAACTAAAAGGTATTTAAGATATTTTTAGTAAAAAACTTTGCCAGTACCGATATACGGCGAATGCAACTCATGAGTATTTTGTGTTATTGCTTATTGGTACTATCAACAAAGATCTAGAACATTTTAATATAATTTGATGTTACGTTACAATGTGGATACTTAAATTTCTAGATCAGCCAAAGAAAGCTATGGTGACAATGCAGTTGCTTATGTACAGTTGAAAAGAACGAAACCTCTTTGTACAGTAAAGGCGAGAATTACACCAGAACATAAAATTCACAAAAAAAGCTACAATGTGTAAGCAATTATAAATGAAGACGGGGGAGAAGTTCTAAGCTCCGAATGTTTGGACTGTGCAGCATCTTTAGGTTAAAAAGCTTTATCAAGAATATAAAGGTTTCAACTAAGTTTAATAATAATTTTTAATTTAAATATTCAGGTGGTTGTAAACATGGTGTTGCTTTTTTATTATGGCTTCACCGAAGAAGTGAGGAACCTTCAACAACAGAGGTTAAATGTTTTTGGAAAGCATCGAATTTATCTAAAGTATGTATCAGATATGGCTATAACATCTTTTACATCTAAGAAGCCACCTACGTTAGGACCTAAATCTTCTCAATTTCTGGAAGAAGTACTTTCAACATGTTCAGAGGCTGATGGAAGTGTTTTTAGACTATTTAAAAAACCAAAGTTTGAATGTGTATCAATTCATCAAACTATGATGTCATATAAAAAGTATGATGGCGGAAACAATAAGTGCGCTGAAGATTTTATTGAATATGCAAAATCTATTTTGACGGAAGATTTGTGCAGTGATGTGGAAAAAAAAACGAGAAATCAGTCAGAGTCTTTAGATTGGTATGAAGTACGTTATGGACGCATCACAGCTTCTGTAGTGCATGAAGCAGCATGCTGTAAAGTGCTGTCTGGCTCACTAACAGAAAAAATTATGGGTGCTTCACCTCCATTAGAAAGTGAAGCCATATCGAGGGGAAAAAGTTTGGAAGCACTTGTATTAAAAGAAGTTGGTAGGATTAAACAAATATGTATTAGAAAAGCTGGTATATATTTAAAGAAAGAATATCCAATATTTGGTGCTTCACCAGATGGTATCGCTGATGAATTTGCGCTGGAAGTGAAATGACCATCAAAAGAAAAAAACATACCGCATTCTATTAAGAAAGACATAATTCAAAAAAAAATGATAATACCAAATGAAGTTGGTATTATTACCAACTTCAGCTTCAAATGTTTTTTTCCCACAAAAAAAAGGTCTATTTTGTGTTGCGTCTCCAGATTTTGAACAGTCACGAAAAGTTCAGATTGTTGAGGTTCAGTTGGACGAAGAAAAAATAGTAGAACTTTTGGGGCGTGCGGAAATGTTTTGGAAAAATGCTATCTATCCTATACTAACTTCTTAACCTTTAAACGCTGCATTCAAATAAACACAGAAATATGAAAAATAAATATATTTTTATTTTAATTAAGTCATGAAGGTCGTATAGTAACTTAGCATTACCGTCAATTGGTATATTATCTTTATAATTTCTAACATCAGACTTTCTGAAATCAGAGAGTAATGTCGCTGCAAATGTTTGACATCCTCTTGGAATTATATTTAAAACTGCGTTTACTTTTTTTTAATTTTTATTTTATATAAAATATAATTAAATATATTTTATATTACAGGATTCTGTAAATTAATTATTCCACAAACTATAATAACTATATGGTTTAAAAGACAAATTATGTCGTGATTAACACAAGCATGCGGTCTTAAAATGTGAAATTCACGAACTCTTCGTATCACTCTTTCAATGTGAATACGCAGTGATGCAATTCTTTTGCTTAGTTTCACCTCTTCTTTAGTGCTTTTTTGTGTTGCACTGACACTAGGAGGTCTTACCAATGTGCACCCTTTTGCCTCTATTAAAGCACTAACGTGTTTAAAACCTCTGTCTGCTAAAACATTTGCCCCGCCAGGCAGTTTTTTAATAAATTCACTTTTTATAACAATTTCTTTATCTGTAATCCTTCCAGCATATCCTTCTGAAATAAAATTTATGAATCCATTAGGAGTACTTGATATTAAAAATTTGACTGTGTTGCAGTGTTTATATTCGGACCATGTGCTAGTTTGAAAAACGGGATTTGAAGGCTTTTCAATTTCAACCTCAAAACAGTCTATGATACTTTGAATAGTCCCGTATCTTGCTCTAAAAGATATTGGTAATAATTTTTTTATATCTTTGGCTTCTGGCCAGAATATTAAATTTTGCAATGCATTTGCAATTTTTGGAACTGACTTTACAAATATTCTTTGTATTTGAGACACACTCATTCTAAAATCAAGTGACAATCCAAGATACGTTTCATCTAATCGAATTTTTTTTAAGGTTATCAATACATTAACATAAGAAATGTTTTCTTTTTGCTGAATGATGCCTATTATTTTAACAACATTTTTTGGAAGCCCTAAATAAAATATCGGATGCGGGGCTATAAGTTGCAGCGTAGTCTTCTGTCTTTCCTCCTTAAGCAAACTTATTTTATAATTTAGAATGGGTTCATTTTCTGATGATGACAATGATGATGGTGATGATGGTGATTCAAAAATTGAGTACGTTTCCAAACTTAATTTAGATGACGGTGAACTTGATACAGTTGAGGAAGAGGAACACGATAAGGGCGAATTTGTAGTTTGTGGTTTTTGTTTTGTACCAAAAACATGAGGCACTGCATGTTGAAAGTGATGTATTGGTGAAGTTGCAACATCAATTTTTTCAACGGTTGTATTTGATCCTACGCTACGATTTGACTTTTTCATATCTACTTGTGTTCCATGAGATTTTGTTTTAATACATATTTTGCTGTTAGTTGTACGGGGTTCTGTATTATGCATAGGTTGGTTAAAATTCATTTCTTGGGATGTTGATGGCATTTCTAAATTTGTTTTTCTAATAGTTTTTGACAAAGTTTCAAAAATTTCAATATTTTCTAGTTTTCTTTTTTTTATCGATGTTAGTTATGGAGCTTATTGGTGTGGAAGCTTCTACATAACATGTAATTAATTTGTGAGGCACAACATTAGGTTTTAGTCTCAAATAACTGCCTATTGTTTTGTAAAACATCCAGTTTTCACAATCTTCTTCAAGCTATAATAAAAATTATTTAGATATATTTTTTTTACTCAATTTTTAAAAGTTTGTTTAACACACGTTGAAGTGGTCTTCACAGCAATACACAGAATGTGAAACTAGCAAAGGTGTTTCTATTTTTGGCAGCTTGAAACCAATTTTGTCTTCTTTCCATATTTTTGGGTACCGTTAAAAATATTTTTGAAGGCACATTTTCACTAGTATTTTTGCAAGTTGGAACAAAGCAATATTTTCGTGTCATGTTAGCAATGAAAATGATTGTAATTATCAATATTATTCAATATTAATTACATCAAACAACTAATGACTCATTAATATAATTTGAAGTTAATAAACGCCAAATTGCGAATCTCGCCAACTCAGCGAAATGATGATTACACATGATTGGTTGTGGGCCTTTTACGTCACCTTAAAATTCTAGTGGAAATAATAATCTAGTTGACTAGTTCTTATAATCTTAAAATTTAAATAGTTGATGGTCTATTCACTTTTTGAAGAATATAATGAATGTAAAAATTATAATTTAGCATACTACACACCTAAAACACACTAAAACGATAAAATGCAACTATAGGGGAATGGCCCATTACGCACGTTGTGCAAATTACAGGCTGATCAGTGCTATAAGGACTACGTCTCTGGTGTTGAGGATTCAATTAGTAGATGTCCGAAATATTTTTGGAAGTACTATATTTAATAATATTTATAATAATTTTAGTAATATTTTTGTTCGTGAATAACTTGCGCAGTGACACATCGATTCCTTCATCACTGTTTCTTGAGGAAGTTTGTGCCTCTGATGGCCCCTCTATTGTTAATCTTTTTGGAGAATAATTTGCGTCTGTTTTTGATGAAGAGACAACTAGTCACTTGGTTGCTAAAGCCTTTGACCGTTTCTGTAACTACTCGAACTTACACATAACCATTTCGGAAGTTCTGAGTGAACTAAATCTGTTGGATGCAAACAAAGTGGCCCCTGGTCCTGATAGCATTCCTTCTAGTTTGCTTCGTAAGTGCTTCTACTTTTATGCTAGACTACTTTGGTTATTATATAGTAAGTCTCTAGATAACGGCTGTCTTCCAGATATTTGGAGAAAATCATTTATTACACCGGTTTTTAAATCTGGCAATAAAACCCTGATTCGTAACTACAGACCAATTAGTATCATGTCAGCGATTCCCAAAATCTTGGAGTCTTTTGTGACTTGCGCCTTGTCTAAAGTTTTAAGTTCATTAATAACGAAAACACAACATGGTTTCTGCAAAGGTCGTTCTACAGTTACAAATTTGTTGCTGTATGAAACCTATATTTAGCATGCATTGATCAAAGGTCAATTGGTCGACTCGGTTTATACCGACTTCTCAAAAGCGTTTGACAAGGTCTCACACAAGATTCTCCTGGATAAGTTAGGTTCTTACGAAATCAGCGGACAACTGTTAAATTGGTTATGTTGGTATTTGTCTGATCGTACTCAAGCAGTTCGTATTAAAAACTTCGTGTCTGGCGATTTCCCTGTCACTTCTGGAGCTCCTCAAGGCTCTTATCTGGGTCCTTTGCTGTTTAACTTGTTTGTCAATAACGTCAACCTCGTAATCAAACACTGTAAGATTCTGCTTTTTGCTGATGACATTAAGCTATTTTTGGCAATTGATTCAGCTCAAGGCAGAGTCTTATTTCAAAATGGTTTGGACTGTTTTTACGAATGGTGTACTTTGAAGAAAATGGTTCTCAACATCAAGAAGTGCAAACATATGCATTTTTATAGAGGTAGAACATATTTGCCTTCTACCTATAAAATAAATGGACGTTTTTTGGCTCAAGTTGATAGCATTTGTGACCTGGGTGTGATATTTGAAAGGAACTTGTCTTTCTCTAAACATATCGATTCGATTACGAGAAAAGCTCTTAGAACTCTTGGCTTTATGAAGAGGCAACGAGTATGCCCCTTCTCTGAGTTTAAAACACTCAGAGTATTATTTGTATCTTTGGTTAGACCTATTTTGGAGTACGCCTCTAATGTCTGGTCGCCCTCACATGAGGTGCATAATGAACGTGTCGAGAAGGTCCAGCGTAAGTTTTTGCGCTACATCGCATTTAAAAGCTCTACCGATCCGGATGATTATGAATCCTTGCATCTACTAATTGATTTGCCGACACTCTCTGAGCGTAGGCTTCGATCAGACATTATTTTAATGTACAAAATTATGAATAACTTAATTGACTGTCCTGCCTTACTTGAACTAATAAAAATACATGTACAGTCACGGCCAGAAAATTCCGCACGGTGTGTTTTTCGTTTGTAATTGTGGTTTTTAAACCACGCCCGCCTATTTTTCTATTTCTGATATGTCAGTTTAATTTAAAAACTAGCAGATTTGTCAGTTTTATTCTTACTTTTACAAAGTTTTATATGCCGTATCAGACGTTAACCGAAGCTGAAAAAGGTTTTGCAATAGCAAAATTACATGAAGGATGGTCGTTGCAACGAGTAGCTGACGAAATTCAGTGCGGAAAAAGCACAATTTTCGATTTAAAAAAAAATATTTTATTTGTTGTCTTCGAATATGATTCAATTTTGTTATTTTTATATCTATTTATTAATTAAAGATGCTTATAAACAGTACACACTTAATGCTTCTAATGCCATAAAGTCTGACCCAAAGAATTTCTGGTCTTTTGTAAATTCTAAACGCAATGTAACAAGAATCCCTTCATTCATGACCTTTAACGATTGTGAACTCAATACTCCTAATTCCATTGTCAACGCTTTTGCGAGTCATTTTTCCAAATCTTTTTGTTGCGACTCTAGTACTGATAACGATAGCAATAGCGTTCCTTCCTCAAATTCCCTATACTGGCGCAGTATTTCTGAAAAGGAAGTTTACATTGAACTACGTAGAACCAAGAATAAGATGTCGACTGGTCTTGATGGCATTCCAGCATTTCTTGTTAAGGACTGTGCGCCAGTTCTATCCAAGCCTCTCACATCTATCTTTAACCTAATCCTACGTCATGCTCATTTTCCCAATAAGTGGAAAGTATCTCGTATTACTCCAGTATTTAAGAAGGGTAACCGAGTGGAAGTCTCCAATTATCGACCAGTCGCTATTATGTCCAGTTTTGCAAAAGTCTTTGAATCGTTAATGTATAATGTTATTTATGACCACACTAAACATATGTTGTCTATCCATCAACATGGTTTTATGTCAGGTCGATCAACAACGACTAACCTTGCGTGTAAAACACAATTTATCTGTCAAACCTTAGACAAACGTGGCCAAGTTGATGTGATTTACACGGACTTTTCAAAGGCTTTTGACAGACTGAATCATGGTATTTTGATAAGCAAGTTGAATGGCATGGGCCTATCGATATCACTCTTGAATTTAATTAGGTCGTACTTAGATAATAGAGTTCAATTCGTCCAGTGCCATGGTTTTAGCTCTTTTCAATTTCAACAGATATCAGGAGTTCCACAAGGTTCTATTCTTGGTCCTTTATTGTTCAATGTTTTTATTAATGACATAGTGGATAATCTTTCTGTACACCGTTTTTTGTATGCTGATGATCTCAAGCTATTTTGTAGAATCAGTGATTTATCTGATTGCATCGGCCTACAAGAGAATATTAATACTATTCAATCATGGTGTTCAGTTAATAAGTTGCCTCTTAACATTAATAAATGCATTGTCATGTCCTTTTCCCGATCAAATCATCCTATCCTTTTTGATTACAAACTTGCTGATATTATCCTCAATAGACCAGAATCAATTACTGACTTGGGTGTTACTTTTGATAGTAAATTGTCTTTTGTTCCTCACATGCAGTCAGTAGCTACCAGTGCTTTTAAACAATTTGGTTTTATTTTTCGTAATGCGTGTGACTTTGCTGATTTCAACATTTTGCGTATTTTGTACTGTGCCCTTGTTCGATCTCGGCTTGAGTATGGTTCTTGCATATGGTCTCCATTGTACCTGGGACATATGGCCTTACTTGAAAAGGTTCAGCGGCGATTTCTGAAATATCTTTCGTTTCGTACTACTGGAACCTATCCAGCTAGAGGTACCCCACAGGTTGAACTTTTGCAACAGTTTCAGATTGATAGCCTCAAAGACCGCAGAAACTTTGCGTTAGCCATATTTCTTTATAATTTAATAAATAATGTATTTGATTGTCCTGTGCTGCTTGGTAAAATTGTATTTCACGTTCCGAGACTGACTAGTAGATCTCATATTTTATTTTATTGTGATGTTGCTAAATCCAACTTGCTGATTTCTTCGCCTCTGTATAAGATGTATTCGGCTTATGCTGAATACTCCGATACTTGTGATATTTTTTGTTGTTCGAGAGCTGATTTGAAATCAGCAATGTTGGGAAATTTCAATTATTGATGGTGTTGTTCTTTTTTTTTATATTCTGTTACTGATTGTTGTATGTATGTATATATATTTTTGTGTTATTTATTATCAATGTTATATTTTCTGTAGCTTTTTATCACGTTATTGTAATACGTAAATTATATGTTTTGTCTCGCCTGTAAGTGGAGCTTGCTCTGTAGGCGTTATATTTACAAAATAAATAATAGCTATTTATGCAACCAGTTAGGAAATGCATTTTTTTGTGTAACGAGCGGATTTCTGCGGGACGAGCGCAGCGAGTTCTGCAAAATAACGCGAGTTACACAAAATAGCATTTCCTAACATGTTGCATACAAGATTTTTTCTAATTTTTACAAGAACCTTCTCAAAAAAGAGTTTTTTAAACTTATGATATTAATAATTTAGTGAATTTTATCAAAACAAGTAGGCTTTATTCGGAACTTTTCATCACCAGTTGTGAAATATTTTTCATTACATCACCAGTTGCGTAAAATGTGCCGTTTGCCAACTACAATCGATTTTGAAAAGTCACATTTTACATGCCAAAATTAGAAAAATAAATAAATTAAATAACTTAATAATTTTCATTAATGATAAACTTTAAAATAACATTGTTAACTTTTTAGTTATTTTATGTTTTTATAATTTGAAAATAAATTGTACGCCACTGAATTTCTGAATGTTTTTTAAAGTTCGATTCACTATAGGAAATTTTTTCAAAAACCTACCCACTTGATTAAAAATCGTGCGAAATTTTCTGGCCGCGACTGTACCATCAAGGTCGCTTAGACACAATTTTACTTTCATGGTTGAATCTTGCAGATCTAACTTTGCTGCAAATAATGCTTTAAAATCGTGTATCAAGAAATGCAAACTTGAGTTTTGTTAATGTGGATGTATTCAATACCTCGCTAGACACGCTTAAACGGATATCTCTGCCCATCTAGTTTTATTAAGTGTTATTGCATTTATATTTGTCAATTTAGTCCACTTTTACATCTCGTCTTATTTGGTTTACACTGTTTTTATGTTTTACTATTGTTAATTTGAATGTTTTACACTATGTCTGAATGTATATTGTTTTAAAATGTTTTTTCTAATTTTGACATGTAAAATGTGACTTTTCAAAATCGATTGTAGTTGGCAAACGGCACATTTTACGCAACTGGTGATGAAATGAAAAATATTTTACAACTGGTGATGAAAAGTTCCGAATAAAGCCTACTTGTTTTGATAAAATTAACTAAATTATTAATATCATAAGTTTAAAAAACTCTTTTTTGAGAAGGTTTTTGTAAAAATTAGAAAAAATCTTGTATGCAACATGTTAGGAAATGCTATTTTGTGTAACTCGCATTATTTTAAAATGCAATTCCTAACTGGTTGCATAAATAGCTATTACATAATCATGTGACTGATTTTTACTATGTATTGGGCTATAATCCCGTCTCATTAAATAAATAAATAAAAAAATAATCCACTGATGCAAAACGAGAGCGAATATTTCGATAAACCTAAACGAGAAGCGCAACTTTCGGAAATGAAATTTGCCTGACTAGCATTATCCAACAGTACACGCACAGGCTCAATGACTTCCTTGGAATTCCGAATTTCGACTATAGCGGTCGATAACAAAACTGTAGACTTGGCACGAATCATCGTAGTAAACGAAGTAGCCTGACGAGAATTTGAAGCATGGTCCGAAGACGGCTCGGAACTAGTGGAAGGAAGCGAAATATCAGGTCGATCGGTCTGGAAATGTAACAACGTGTGATGTCGTTGAGAACATATCCGACATCCAGACGTATACTTACAGTCTTTTAGTTGCAGTTTTGACCCTAAACAATTCAAACACCACTTCTGTTGTTTGGCCACACTATAACGATCTTGCGGAGTTTTGGCGAGAAATGCATTGCATTTGTAGACTAAATTATCGGAGTTACAAAGCGAATAAGAATTGCTAGTTTTCACGAAAAACGAAAAACCGCGTTTAGGCGAACCGGAACGAGTAACCGAAAAAGAAACGTTGCGAATCACATTAGGTTTGCGAATCGAAGGTGTAGCGACATTATTCGCATTCACGAGTGCGCTGCATTGTGAGACGAAGGCGATGAGCGAAGCAAACGTCGGCATTTCCGAAAACTAGAACTAGAACCAATTGTGAGTTCGAAACGTGTGATAGTTTCTGCGTCAAGCCGTTTCATCAACATTTGGAACATGATAAAGTCCCATTGATCGCAAGCAAAACCGAGATTTTTCAGAGCTGCTAAGTTCTCCAAAAAAATATTAATAAGCGCACGAAGCGACTGAACAGAGGCCTAACAATTCGAAACGGTGGGTGCGCTATCTATGGCTTTCCAATGCAGCGAGGCTAATAATCGTTTATTATCAAACCTTTTCAACAGAGTATCAAACGCGATCGGATAATTATTGTGCGATTTGGGAATACATTCCACCAACGACAGTGGAGCATCTTCGAGACATGAAGTTATGAAGTTGAATTTTTCGACATTCGATAGCGCGGCGTTTTCATGAATAGTAGCGGTATACATATCGACAAAAGGTTTCCATTTACGGAGATCCCCATTAAACTTAGGTAACTCTAAGCGCGTAAACTTGAGTAAACTTGCCAAACGTGTTTTCGATGTGAGCATATCTGGTTTTGAACTCAAGGTTCAAAAATTCATACGATTCTTCCTGGCTGTGGGCTTGTTCCGCTACGCATTTTAGCTCCGATAAACGCGAGATGACATCTTCAAGAAACGCTCTTCTCAATTTAGTGGCGGCGACGGCCATAGTAATCAACAAGTTGACATGAAAAAATAAATCAAAAGTATAAAAACGAAAGCGAATGAACTAAAGCGAATTTCAAAATAACCGACAGAGAAACGCAAAAAAATCGAAACGAACGCGTATAAACGAAAGCAAATTTTAAACAAATGATAGAGAAAAGCAAAAAATCAAAACGAACGCGTATAAAACGAAAACGAATTTTCAAACAGCGACAGAGAAAAGCGAAAATTAAAATGAAAGCGACTAAACGAAAGCGCATTTTAACTCAACGAGAGAGATAGTTAAAAAACCGATTGAGACAGAAATAAATTTTAGGCAGAAATTGACGAAATAGGTCAAGGTCAGAAACCGACCAAAAAGCAAGCGACTAAAAATTGCTAGAAAGCGACCCAAAAACCGGCACCAGAATAAGTGCGTAAAACAACCGAAACAATTTGGACTTTTGGTAAAGTCAAGCGAAACAATTAATTCAATCATGCAAAAATCGACAGAGAGAGAGAGAGAGAGAAAAAGGTATGAAAACGATAGAACGATTTCGTGACCGACAGTTAATAATAACCAAAAGAGAGAAAAAAGCGAATAGCGAGTCAAATGCACCTTCCTTGGTGTCCTGTAGTTATCTACGTCGAGCTCGATGGTAATCTTCGTCCTGGAGGGGCGATAAACGAAAAAGCGAAGCTAAGGAAAGAAAAAGCGAAGCGAAAAGGAAGGAAAGGCGAATGAACAAATGCAGGAATTTTCGATAGGAAAGAGGTAGCCTAGTGAAAATGCAGCGAATTGCAAAAAAAACGAAAGAGTGGCGAGTAATACGACGCGCAAACGAACTGCGGAACGTTTGCGGTTAAGGCGAGAGAGCGGCTCCGCTGGCCACGATCGTGAACGCTCGTGAACGCCAAAAACAGTACAAAAACACAAATTTCGCCGTTTCTCGAAACTACGAAAGTAATACAAAAAATCTATCTCTCTCTATCTTTTTACACAACAAAACCATTAAACGAAACGAAAACGAACGTACAGAACACAAAGCATTCCCATCGTATTACTTTTTGGTGTAGTTTCTTACATGGATGCGTCATTGGACTATATTTCTTTGGGAATAAAGACTCAAGCAGTTACAGTGAATGGTGAACATCGCACCATGTTAAATAACTTTTTGTAAATTGAAATAATGGGTATGGAATTGGACAACATGTTGTTTTAACAAGATGGTGCGACATGTCATACAGCACGAGAAATGATAACCACACTGCGGATTCATTTTGAAGAAAGGATACTTTCACGAAATGGGGATTTTAATTGGCCGCCTAGATCGTGCGATTTAACGCTCTTGGATTATTTTTTGTGCGGCTATGTTACAAGTAAACATATGTGAACAAGCGTCAAACAATACAAATAAATAAAGAGATTTGACACATAATTCATGATATAACTGAAGAAATGTGTTCAACTGTACGAAAATTTAAGTAAAAGAGTTTTGTCTTGCTAGAGGAGCTGCGGTGATCATTTGTCGGAACTTGAATTTCACACATAATTTATAATAGTATAGATAACTATTTGCAATAATAATTTATTTTTTTGTTTACTTAGATTTTGTTATATTTAAAAACAAAATTCGGAAACTCTTATTAGAACACCTATTAGAACGGAGATAGTACTCACACGACACGTGCATCGCCTTCACCTGGTATTCTTTGCTATGATAAATTAACTATTCTGGTTTACCTAATTGTACTTGGTGTATTTTTATCAGTTTGTTAAAATAAAATAATTCAGATGCAACACATTTTGGACCAAGTATAGAATTTTGGTTGCATATATTGGTTATTATTTACTAGGCTAAATTACAATACTCGTCTGCAACTCGTGTCTTTAACTTCACTTCTGGGAATAACAGCCATCAATACAGTCGTTAAATAATATACTATTATATAATTACGGTATGTTATAGTATATTACATAACGAGCGCGGAAAGTGACACTTAACACACGAGTGGAGAAGTTGACGCACGAGGCTTTTAGGCCGAGTGCGTCAACCCACGAAATGTGTTAAGTCACTTTCCAGCGAGTTATGTACGCTATTTTTCCCACGACCAAACAATAATCTAACGAATGTTAATTATTTTGACATCTTTTGTAATGATGTAACAGTAAATATGAGAATAAGACGATTTTTAATTTTTTTGACTATCTTTTGTTTTCCCCGGATAATACGACTAGTAAATGCAAATTTTTCATTGGCTGGAACTAGAGGCTTCTGGCAGAGGTCTCTGCCAAGTCGCACGCTATTGGTGGAATCCTTAACGCACAGCTTAGTCGTGCGATATAATATCGCAAGGCCGAATGATATTGCATGCTTTCGTCGTATGTTTCTTGTACGGAAACTATGATTTTCGTATGTGGTCGTGGGAAAAATTACTTTTTTCTAATACTATTTTAGAATAATTAATTATGAATTAATTTGAGAATGTACTCATTCTGCAACAAGTGCAAGAATATTCATTCTTACACAAGTGATAGAATGACCACATGTGGCGCCATCTCATGGAAGTTGACGCAACATTAAGCTATTGTATTTTGATTAATTAATTATTCATTTAACTTATTAATTGTTGATATTAGTAATAATATAATTCAATCAACTAAATCATTCATATTTAGAACATTCTTTATGACATTTTATAACTAATTTTGTTTATTAATACATATATTATAGCGGCGACATCTGTGAACTAATTGCCAAAAGCGACTAATTGTCTAAAAACGTAAAAACTGACGTATTTTAATTGAAGATAGTATTAGAAAAAGTATAGTCAGAAACTCGTCGGAATGAATATTCAGCCCTTTAGGAACCGTCACACTCGCCTTCGGCTCGTGTGACAAATTTCCACTTGGGCTGAATATTCTCATTCCGCACTCCTTGCAGAATATACTATTCCCACGACCTCATACGAAAATCGTTAAGGCTTTGACCAATAGCGTGCGACTTGGCAGAGGCTTCTGCCAGAAGCGTCTAGTCCCAGCAAATGAAAAATTTGCATTTACTAGTCGTATTATCCGGGGAAAGCAAAAGGTAGTCAAAAAATTAAAAATCGCCTCATTCTCATATTGACTGTTACATCATTAAAAAAGATGTCAAAATAATTAACATTTGTTAGATTATTGTTTGGTCGTGGGAAAAATAGCATACATAACTCGCTGTAAAGTGACTTAACACACTCGTGGGTTGCCGCACTCGGCCTAAAGGCCTCGTGCGTCAACTTCTCCTCTCGTGTGTTAAAACTCACTTTCCGCGCTCGTTTTGTAATATACTATACAATTACGGGCTGTACAATTCCAGTTGGCAGGAATATTTTAAAATTTACTTAAAAAGAGGGAGTAGTTATCCAATGCGCTGCGAATACTGTTTTGTATATACGAGATAAGTTTATCAATATGTATAACAAATATTCCGAGTTACTTTAGCATGACATTTTTAGAACTTACTTGTTATATGTATCTATTTGTCCCATATATACATTTGAGTTTTCAACACAGTTTTTTAATAGAGCCTGATTAACTGATATACATCTTCTCGACTTAAATGCTTTTTTATTCAGAATGGATTCGGCAAAATATTCATAAGCTCGAGCATGATTGCACATTACACTCTCAGTCAGATTCCCTAAAAAATGTTAAATTTTTGTTACATTATTCATGCCAGTGCCAATAAGTCAATTTATACATAAATTATATATATCAGGACAGCCTGTCTGAAAACGACCCCCATTTGGATAAAAGTCAATATGCCCTATTGGTTCAGATAGACTTAACACTTTCATATAAGTGTGAATGACATCTACCAATTCTGCATCACTCCGGCTAAGTTTAAATTCTGCTTTCATATCAACATATCCTGGACCAGCAGGGTCAAGTCCTGCAACAAAAATTAGATCATAAAATTAACATGTGCAATGTTGAATATGATTGAAACATATTTTCAACTCAGTTAAAAATTGGGATTGAATCAAATAGAATTGAAATTTGTGAGAAACAAAATTATTTTGAAATGCGATCAAATGTCTTAATTTATAGTTAGGCTTGCTAATTCGACAAACCACAAGTAGCCGTACATTGATAACTAGCCATGTATAACTACTACAGTGAGGAACCAAAGTTTGTAAACGGAAAATATTTTTGGGTCATCAATTTTTACTTCTCTCGTAGAGGAAGTATTGTATTCATGAAAATAAATTATTTTCCAAATTTCATTTTTTTCTACTTTATAGAATGCGTAGATTACGAAAATCATATTCACTAATTTTCGTCTGTCGGTCTGTCGGTCCGTCGGTCTGTCGGTCTGTTCGTTTCTTTAAACCCCTATATTTTGGAATCTACTGACCCGATTGAAGCAAAATTCGCGTCCTTTTTTTTTACCTGCCTATTGATTATGTCAAAGAAAAAAAAAGGAAATTCTCAAAGACCTGCGCATTATAGACCAAAAACATGCCAAAAACAGAAAAATCGGTGCATCCACTTAATCTTCTAAAGTTGTAGACCGATTTTCACCAAATATTGAACATATGATTTGTGTATACCACAAGTGGTGAATGCTTTAAAAAAATCTGGAGTTTTTCAAAGGGTTGAATTTTTATTAAGGGGCGAAGGGTCAAAAAGTTGTAAAAATGCATAACTTCTAACGTGAATACCTACCAGAAGGAATATTTTATTTGGACTAAATTATGAATACATATTAAAGATATATTGAAGAAAATGCTGGTAAAAGTTTTATCCCTTAAAAATAAGCTATTGGGGCTCATTTGCCCTTTAAGTTAATTGTTCCAAAATTGACGGTGTTGTTATTCTTATATGGCAGCATTACCCAGAATTTTACAGTAATTAAATTAGTAATATTTACATTAAAAGTGAGTAAAAATAATTTGCAATCCTTACCACACACCCCCACCCTCCAATTATACCGTTTGAGTCATATAGTTCGGATTTTTTTCATATTTTGTTTCTACTATACATTCTAAACATATTTACGATTAAAAAAATTAAAATAGTATGCGACCTTTCTTTTACAACTTCAACCCTTAATATACCCTTTACAGTCACAATGCTCGGATTTCATTCAAATTTGGATTCCAGTAGTAATTTTAACTTCTTCAACTTATCATTACTTAGTTAATTGAATTGAAATTAGGCTAGGACCTACATTTTACAATTGTAACCCCTAATACACCCCTCACAGTTTGAATTGTCAGTTTTGTTTCAAATTTGTTTTCTATTAATAAATGTAAATATATTTTTTGCAATTTGCGATTAAAATGACATCTTTTTAGTTGCCATTTTTGATGTTGAAACAGCCTACTTTTTTTTATTGTTCTAAAAAAAGCGTGAAAAAAAGACTTTTTTTCACTCTTTTTCTACTTTTTTTCACTCTTTTTACTTTTTTTCATTATTTTAAAAATTGCTAAAAACGTGGCAAAAAGTTATAAAACCGCAATGTTTTATTTATTAACAATATTAATTGTACAATTAGTAAGAATATTTAACTAAACAGAAACATATAAGCAACATTTCCATTAAATTTTAGTTAGTAAACACTTCTGTTTGATTTGAATTATGTGAAGGAAGCTGTTTGATTTTTCGTTCCTAGGGGCGATTTTAATTGTTTTATCAATGCTTGCTCTAATTAATAACAAATTAAGCTTGAATCAAGCAACCGATTGTCATCTGATTATTAACTAATATTTAATATTTTTTTATTTTAATTAAAAATTGCAAAAAATAGTGTATACAACACGAGCAAAATAAGTTATTTTTTCACTTCTCGTATTGTCCAACTCGGCTGACGCCTCGTTGGACAAATTTACGACTCGTGAAAAAATAACTTACATTTTGCTACTTGTTGTCTAAATAACTATTATACTAGTTTAATCAAAAATGGGCAAGATTCCCCAATTCATGTTTTTAACGTTTAAAACACCCCTCACACTAATAGTTCTAAAATTTACTTCAATTATGGTTTTCAATCATGGTATATTGGTAGTTTTAAATCTTGCTTTAAATAGTTCATTAAAATAAAGTACCTGCAACACATTTTTTACTTTTTCATCTCTTCATGCACACGTTTCAACTTTATCGCTTAGATTTGTTTCAAATTTGGTTCCTAGTTAATATTTAAAGCCATTTCTAAATAACCCAATAAAATGTTTTCCACAAAAAATGCAGCAAAATTCAAAAAATTTCAATAAGAAATTTTAGTATATGAACGAGAGAAGTACTATGGAATCTCATTTCCAGCGAATTTTGTAAATAAATTAGATAGGTTAACTAAATAACCTCAACAGGAACATTTTCTGACAATTTTTGTTTTTCTACTGTTCCCCGTTTTTGCGGAATGACGTCATCACACTGATTTTTGAATAGCACTCTACCATTTTTCTTAAATATTTGGATAGATTATCGAATTCTGATTTCGGCTATATGACAATCTGTGACATTTGGACTAGTCCTTCTGCAGATATTAATTTTAATGTAAAAACAGAATTTACAAAATTTCTATTAATGGTTGTGGATACAGAACACGAACACATGAAGAAGTGTGTAGTTACTTTAATAAAAAGTATCCGAATGCACAAGCCATTTGGAAAAAGAATTAAAAAAAGTTCACTTACCGTTTGCGAGAAAATTATTCCTAAAATTGGCTTCTGCTTCTCAATCACACACAAATAACACGAGAGTTTGTTTTTAATTTAAAGAATTGAAATTCACTAAAGATTTTGCAATTTGATTACACTTTGTTTATAAGAAATCGAAGAAAAATCCAGAATTATTTTCGGTTGAATTCTTTTCAAATTTTCTATCCACTGTTGAAAAATCAATAATAATTCAAGATTATTCCTCTTCTGACACCAATTTTGTTGTGTGCGCGTTTTGAAGATACCGAGGATTTTTTTTCGCAATGAAGTTTGATTTAAACACTTGTAGTGATTTAATTATTTATTATACAAAATAAAATTACAAAACAAATTTTATGAAGTTATGGTTTATTAAAAATAATGTTTATACGACTTTAGAGTTTTGATCGTTTGTAGACTGATTTAATTATAATTTTATTTTGAAGAACCGCAGCGTTTTGGCATTGAAGATACGCTCATCTTTTGCGAGTTAGACAATATAAAGATAAAGTGTATTCTTTTACAAAAACAGTTGTAGGTATTTAATATTCAAAATGACACTCAGCTATTGCAGTTTTACCAATATCAGGATAATTTGTATTATTTTACAAAAACAATTCCTAAGTATTCCTAAATCTAAAAAAAGCAAAATTAAATATGAGTGAACGCAACAACATGTTTATCTTGGTACATAACAGTGACCAAACAACAGAAGTGTTGTTTGAGTTGTTTAGGTTCGAAACATCAACTCAAAGATTGTAAGTCTACGTCTGGATGTCGGATATGTTCTCAACCTGAAATTTCGCATCGACCTGATATTTCGCATCCTTCCACTAGTTCCGCGCCGTCTTCGGACCATGCTTCGAATTCTCGTCAAGTTACTTCGTTTACTACGATGATTCCTGCCAAGTCTAGAGTTTTGTTGTCGACCGTTGTCGAAATACGGAATTCCAAAGGAGTTATTGAGCCTGTGCGGGTATTGTTGGATAATGCTAGTCAGGCAAATTTTGTTTCCTAAAGTTGCGTTTTCTGTTTAGGTTTATCGAAATATTCGCTCTCGTTTTGCATTAGTGGTTTAGACCAAATGAGTTCCAAATCTTTGTCTAGCGTAATTTGCACTTATCGCTCTCGGTAAGCGCCGGGTCGGCAACGTTGTGTAGAGGCCGTTGTGATTCTTAAAATTTGTGGAAATATACCCAATATGTCGTTTTTTCCGCCGCTGTGGCCGCATCTTTCGAATATTAACTTAGCTGATCCTGAGTATCACGTTTCACGAACCATCGACATGTTGATGATGGTTGAACTTTTTGCGCATATTATGACAAACGGCCGATTGAAGGGTAAAAGGGAGGAATCAATTGCCTGAAACACGACCTTCGGATGGATCCTCATGGGAAAAATCAATCTCCACTCCAATTTTGTTTCGCCTATAATTACTTTTTGTTCGTTAGTATCGGAATCTTCGATAGATTCGGTTGTTAAAAATGTTTGGGAAATAGAGAAGATTGCGCTGCCACCACCCGCTTGTCCAGACGAAGTTCAGGCTGAGACAACTTTCGCAAACAACTACTTTCGTCAAGCGCCTGGACGTTATGTTGTGCCACTACCTTTTAAGGCAAAAGCTCTTGCCCTATTAGATTCGAAGATTATTGCCCAGCGTCGATTAATTGCGCTGGAAAACGGTTAGATAGGAAACCTTTGATTAAACAACAATATAACGATTTCATGGAAGACTATCGTCATATGCACCTCTTTGTTGAATCGGAAAATACTCTATTTTCGTATTCCATTCCCCATCACTGTGTGATAAAGGCGGGCATTATCGAGTCCAAACTGCGTGTGGTGTTTGACGCTACGGCAAAAACTTCGGAACAATTCTCCTTAAATGACTCGCTTTTGGTAGGTCCCAAACTCCAATCGGACATTGCAACGTTGCTCTGTCGTTTTCGCTTTTTCCTTGTCGTGTTTACCGCTGATGTCCGTCAAATTTATCGGCAAATTTTAGTCTCAGAACAGCATCGAATGTATCAGCGGATTTTATGGAAATTTTCTTCAGCAGAACCGATTCCAACATATCAACTGAATGCAGTTACGTATGGCGTTTCATCCGCTCCGTTTCTAGCTCTTCGGACGAGAATACAACTGGCGATGGATGAAAAAGATCGTTTCCCGTTAGCGTCCTCAGTGCTATTATCAGACGTATACGTGGACGATATTGTAACCGGTTGCAACTCCATCGAAGAAGCTTTAACGCTGCTCCATCAGTTGACTCAACTTTTGCAAACTGGTGAATTTGAGCATCTAAAGTGGGCTAATAATCATCCTGTTGTTTTGAGTAATCTTGACAAAACTCATTGTCAAATCGACCCGATTTTGTTTGATTCCGACGAACAACAAGTATAGTTAAAATCTTAGGTTTGCAGTGGAATTCAAATTTGGATTGTTTCACATACAAAGTGCAGCCTTTAGATCGCCCCTGTACAAAACGAACCCTGTTGTCAGAACTCGCTGGCAATTTTGGATCCTATAGGATTTCTTGCTTCTCTCACGTTCTGTGCAAAGGTTCTAATACAGCGCTTGTGGGCTTTAAATTTGAGTTGGGATGAACAACCTCTCTCTGAGATCGTTGACCATTGGTCATATTACAGATCGCAATTACCGTTATTAGCCAATCTCAAAATACCGCGCCTTTGTTTCACGTTTATTTTTACGTCTTGTGTTCTCCATGGTTTTTGCGATGCGTCTGAGTCGGGATACGCTGCGGTACTTTACGTTAAATTTACTGATGCAGCTGGTCAAGTTAATGTTCATTTGCTTTGTGCAAGATCTAAGGTTGCGCCGCTTAAGCGAATCTCCGTTACACGCAGCCGGTGTTCTCAGGGAGGGGGAAAGGATTCGCAATTTGTCGCTATCTTTTGACGCCAAACATCTGATGCTACTTCCTGCTTCTCATCGTTTGACTAAAATGGTGATTGAGCATTTCGATCTTCGTTATTTGCATCCCGGTTTACTGTCTATTACGACAACTATTCTGGATTTTGTCTGCGTTATCTTTCGTATCGTGTCTAAATGCATTTGTTGCTGACGTCTGAATTCTTCCGTAGTCCAACCCCCGATCTGCGACTTGCCGACTCTACGCTTGTCTCAACTAAAACCATTTTCGTGCGTCGGTGTTGATTAAGGCGGTCCTTTCGACGTTACCTTTGAAAAGAGTAGAGGGATAAAAAGCACAAAGACTTATATCTGCTTATTAGTTTGTTTCGCAACTAAGGCTTTGGATATTGAACTCGCGTCAGATTTGTCGTCCGATTGCTTTTTAGCCGCTTTTTGTTGTTTTGTTGCGCGCCGTGGCCGTTGTTCGTATGTTTTTTCTGATTGCGACACAAACTTTGTGGGAGCCAATAAGTTGATTGTGCAATTTCTTCAGGATGCTGCTGTCAAGGAAGGTTTTGAATGGCATTTTAATCCTCCGTCTGCTTCTCATTTTGGAGGCTTGTGAGAAGCCGGCATTAAATCGATTAAGACCCATTTGTATCGCGTTGTTGGCGACCAAGTTTTGACATTTGACACTGTCTACGGTACTTGTCCAGATCGAATCGCTTTTAAGTTCGAGACCTCTTTGTCCTTTGCGTAACGATCCAAACGATCTTTTGGTTTGGACTCCCGGTCACTTTTTGTCGCTTGAGCCAATTTCCGCCGTGCCGGATCCAGATCTTACGCACCTCGCTCTAAATCGATTAAGTCGGTGGCAGTTGCTTCAGCGTCTCCACCAAGATTTTTGGTCGCGTTGGCATTTAGAGTACCTACATACGCTGCAACAACGGATCAAATGGACGGTCCTTTCGACACCGATTGAACCTGGCACGTTGGTGTTAATTATGTATCTAGTTCCACCGAGGGAACGGAATCTGGTTCGTGTAGTCGCAGTTTATCCGGGACCAGATGATGTTGTTCGGGTTGTAACGGTAAAGACCGCTAATGGCGAATTGAAGCGCCCAGTGGTCAAGTTGTGCCCCCTGCCTAATGTTTCGGTTGTTTAAAACACCATCCGCGTTTTAGGTAGGCGGTATGTTCTGTATGTTCGTTCTCGTTTCGTTTAATTATTTTGTTGTGTGCAAGAGATAGAGAGAGATAAATTTTTGTATTACATTTTTAGTTTCGTGAAACGGCGAATTTTGTGTTGTTGCTCTGCTTTCTTTTCAAGAGCGTTCAAGATCAAGGATCGTGGATCTCGCCTTGACCCTGAACGCGTACTGTTCGCAACTATTTCGCGTTTTTTGCTATTCTCTGCATTTCTACCGAAACTACCTTTCCTTTCTCTTGATTTCCTTTCAGCTCACTTGCCCTTCGCTATCGCATTTTCCAAATCACCGCTTCTCCTTTTCTTCGTTTCGCTTCGCTTTTTGTACCGTACTTCTAGGACGAGGAATATCAACGAGCTCAACGACGACAGCCACCGAGCGCCAAGGTAAGTGCATTTATCTCATTATTCGCCGTTTTCTCTTTTTTGTTTATTTCTTATTTTTGGTCGCGAAATTGATCGGACTAACAGCATTAACAGCAAATTAATTGTGTGAAGTAGGTTCATTTCTTGAAGTGGGGTCAAAGTTATAATAAAATAGTCTTATAGTCAGTGGAGAGACTATAAGACTATTTTATTATAGCAAATTAATTTATTGTACTATACTAGTTTCGGTCTTTTAGAATAAGACCATCTTCAGGTGCAACTACAAAAATACAATAGGAATAGTTATTTACGTTTAGAGGGCCGAATCAAAAAGATTACGCCCGCAGTCGAAGTTTAAGGCCCGACGCGCAGCGAGGGCCTTTATTCGACTAAGGGTGTAATCTCTTGTTTGGCCAGACTAACGTACAAAGTTTTACGCACAACTTAATTATTTGTAGCATCTTTTAAATGATATGTAGATATATTTTTGCCAAAAGTCATAACTAGAGAAAAACTAGGTGGCTTTGAAACAAAAATAGGACGTTGTTAAAAATCTATTTTTGCAATTTGCGATTAAAATGAAATTTTTTTAGTTGCCATTTTTGATATTGAAACAGCCTTCTTTTTTTTATTGATCTAAAAAAAGCGTGAAAAAAAGACTTTTTCCTACAATCGCATATAAAAGTAAGCCTTTGTGCTTCCATTTGACAACGAAAAGTTGGCGTTTTCCGAGGAGTTGTCACTTTCCCGCTCTAGATCTTTTTGCTTATTTTACCGCTCGCTAAATCAAAACAATGCAGTAAAACAATAGTTTTTGTTTTTAGAAATGAGCGTTTCTTGGTTACTGATGATATAATCACATTTTTATTTGTTGTCAAAATATTAATTTTACATTTTTGCAACAAAAATTTAATTTAAAATTGATTGTAGGAAAAATCTTGTGTGTATTTCGAGCGCAAAGTGTTTTTGTCGCTCTCGCCAGATTGTCGACAACATTCTGGCTCGCGCGACAATGTATCACTTTGCGCTCTTAATACACAAATAGCTATTTTTCACTCTTTTTCTACTTTTTTTCATTCTTTTTACTTTTTACTTCTCTCGTAGAGGAAGTATTGTATTCATGAAAAAAAAAAAATTTCTCCAAATTTCACTTTTTTCTACATTATAGAATGCGTAGATTACGAAAATCATATTCACTAATTTCCGTCTGTCGGTCTGTCGGTCGGTCTGTGCAATTCTTTAAAACAGTATATTTCGGAATCTACCAACCCGATTAAAGCAAAATTTGCGTCCTTTTTTCTACCTGCCCATAGATGATATCGAAGAAAAAAAGTTTATAAAATTCTCAAAGACCTGCGCGTTATAGGCCAAAAACATGCTAAAAATGGCAAAATCGGTAGATCCACTTAATCTTCTAAAGTTGCTGACCGATTTTAACCAAATATTGAACATATGTTTCGTGTATATCCCAAGTGGTGAATGCTCTCAAAAAATCTGGAGTTTATTATAGGGTTGAATTTTTATTAAGGGTTGAAGGGTCAAAAAGTTGTAAAAATGAATAAGTTGTAACGTGAATATCTGCCAGGAGGAATATTTGATTTGGACCAAATTTGGTATACATATTAGGGACACATTGAAGAAAATGCTGGTAAAAGTTTCATCCCCTAAAAATAAGCCCCTACGACCCATTTGCCATTTAAGTTAATTGTTCAAAAATTGCCGGTGTTGTGATTCTTACATGGCAGCATTACCCACACTTTTCCATCAGTTATTTTAGTAATATTTACATAAAGAGTGATTAAAAATAATTTTCGACCCTTACCACACACCCCCACCCCTCCAATATAGAGTGTGAGTCATATGGTTCGGATTTTCTTCATATTCGATTTCTACTATACATTTTAAACATATTTACGAATAATATAATTTAAAATAGTATACGACCCTTATTTTGCAATTTCAACCCTTAAGATACCATGTACAGTCAAATTGCTCGGATTTCTTTCAAATTTGGATCCTAGTAGTAATTTAACTTACTTAACTTATCATTATTTAGTTAATTAAATTAAAATTAGGGTAGGACCTATATATTATAATTGTAACCCCTAATGCACCCCTTACAGTTGGATTAGTCAGATTTCTTTTAAATTTGTTTTGTAATAATAAATTGAAATATAATTTAAACTAGTTTAATCAAAAATGTAGAATCCTCAATTCATGTTTTTAACCCTTAACACACCCCTTACACTGATAGTGCTAGGATTTACTTCAAACATTGATTTATATTGGTAATTTTAAATCTAGCTTCAAATAGTTTCATTAAATTAGAGTACCTACAACAAGTTTTCACTTTTTATTCTTTTCATACACACGTTTCAACTTTATCGCTTAAATTGGTTTAAAATTTTGTTCTTAGTTAAAATTTAAAAAGCATTTTTAAATACCCGATAATTTTTTTCAGTAAAAGATGACTCAAAATTCTAAAAATTTGAATAACAAATTTTAATATAGCAACGAGAGAAGTACTGTGGAATCTCATTTCCAGCGAATTTTCATTATTTTAAAAATTGCTAAAAGCGTGGCAAAAAGTTATAAAACCGCAATGTTGTATTTATTAACAATATTAATTGTACAATTAGTAAGATTATTTAACTGAACAAGAACATATTAGCAACATTTCCATTAAATTTGAGTTAGCAAACACTTCTATTCGATTTGAATTATGTGAAGGAAGCTGTTTGATTTTTCGTTCCTAGGGGCGATTTCAATTGTTTTATCAATGCTTGCTCTAATTGATAACAAATTAAGCTTGAATCAAGCAACCGATTGTCATCTGATTATTAACTAATCTTTAATATTTTTTTATTTTAATTAAAAATTGCAAAAAATAGTGTATACAACACGAGCAAAATTAGTTATTTTTTCACGAGTCGTAAATTTGTCCAACGAGGCGTCAGCCGAGTTGGACAATACATTTTGCTACTTGTTGTATAAATAACTATTACGCACAACTTGATACTAATTGATTGTTTACAACCTATTTACCGAGTCGGTAACTAAGTGTTTGATATATGCGGGCTGTAAAAACTACATAAAAGCCCGGCCGATAAAATGAACATTGAATTGAATATATTGGATATTTATATATTTAACTATAAACTTGTTATAAACAAAACTTAATAAATAATTAAACAATAATACTATTAATTAAGCAATAGCTTCATCAGCTGCAACGACAAAATCTTCTGGAATTGCTTGCATTAAGTCTATTTCGAAGTTTGACGTTAGTATTATATTGACAAATAAATAATAATACGTCAAAGCAGCAAAAAGTCATACAAAAGTATGATGTCAACAAACACACATGTATACAATAGTTATTTATACAACAAGTAGCAAAATGTAAGTTATTTTTTCACGAGTCGTAAATTTGTCCAACGAGGCGTCAGCCGAGTTGGACAATACGAGAAGTGAAAAAATAACTAATTTTGCTCGTGTTGTATACACTATTTTTTGCAATTTTTAATTAAAATAAAAAATATTGAATATTAGTTAATAATCAGATGACAATCGGTTGCTTGATTCAAGCTTAATTTGTTATTAATTAGAGCAAGCATTGATAAAACAATTGAAATTGCCCCTAGGAACGAAAAATCAAACAGCTTCCTTCACATAATTCAAATCGAACAGAAGTGTTTGCTAACTCAAATTTAATGGAAATGTTGCTTATATGTTTCTGTTTAGTTAAATAGTCTTACTAATTGTACAATTAATATTGTTAATAAATAAAACATTACGGTTTTATAACTTTTTGCCACGTTTTTAGCAATGTTTAAAATAATGAAAAAAAGTAAAAAGAGTGAAAAAAAGTAGAAAAAGAGTGAAAAAAAGTCTTTTTTTCACGCTTTTTTTAGAACAATAAAAAAAGAAGGCTGTTTCACCATCAAAAATGGCAACTAAAAAGATGTCATTTTAATCGCAAATTGCAAAAAAAATATTAATTATGTAAAATTCATTTAAGTGTATAAACCATTGATTACGAAAACAACTTTTTGATCAAACTTTTTAACCACACTTTTACACCAAGTTTTCTATAACAATTTCAAATCGTATTATATAAAAATATTTTTCAGTCTTCACCGAATTTTGTGTTTTCGTAATCAATAGTTTATACACTTATTTTTTTAGGTAATTAATGTTTTTTTTGTATTCATGTGGGTTTGTTGACATCATACTTTTGTATGACTATTTGCTGCCTTGACGTATTATTATTTCCTTTTGTATTTTTGTAGTTGTACCTGAAAAAGGTCTTATTCTAAAAGACCGAAACTATAGTATAGTACAATAAATTAATTTGGTATTTGGGAGATTGGACTTTATCATTTGGTAACCTTTACCTATTCCAATTAAATTTAATTTCATGGCTTTGCATTATTCAATTATAAAGTCAAGTATAATTTTGTTTAAAAATTCGCTGGTAATAAGATTCCACGGTGCTTCTCTCGTTGATGTGTTACAATTTCTTCATCAAATTTTTAAAATTTTGAGATTTAAAATTTTTTGTGGTAAACATTTTATTTAAAAATGTTTTTTAAATTTTAACTAGGAACCTAATTTTAAACAAATCTAAGCGATGAAGTTGAAACGTGTGTATGCAGAGGTAAAAAATTGAAAAATGTGTTGTAGGTACTCTATTTTGATAAAACTATTTGAAGCAAGATTTAAAATTACCAATATAAAACAATGTTTGAAGTGAATCGTAGCACTATTAAAGTAAGTGGTGTGTTATGGGTTCAAAATATTAATTGTGTATTTTAGCCTATTTTTAATTAAACTAGTTGAAATTATATTTAAATGTATTAATAGAAAACAAATTAGAAAGAAATCTGTCTAATCAAACTTTTAGGGGTGCATTACGGGTTACCATTGTAAAATCTAGGGCTAACTAAGTAATTTAGTTAATTTACACGGCACCCTTTCAACTTCGGCTATAAAAACTGTGGCGACACCGACCACGCCATTGGCAAGTTGCCTCAATTCCAACGCCACTGGAAATTGCTCAGTTAGTCTACTAGAATATTTGGAGATTCAATATGTCCATTAATTACTTTAAAGAAAAAGCACAAGTCGCAGTACACTCTTCGACTTTCAAGTGTTTCTAAGCTCAAATACTGCATGGTTTGAGAAGAATTTAAGAAAATTCTATCCATCTCAAGCTTATACCTTAACCCGCGAACAAACTTATTCTAAACAGCCTCAATCCTTGTTTTGTGAGTTACACCACTGGGAGACCATATGGTGGATTCATATTCTAAGTGACATCTGACGAGAGCAGTAAACAGCGGTATCAGAGATCTTGTATTAGTAAAATCTTTTGTGATTCTGAGAATAAACCCAAGCATTTTGCTAGACTTAGCTATCATATAATCAAAATGGCTATGGAATAATAGCTTCTGGTCTAACAGGTAGCAAAATCCCTAGTAACGTCAACTTTCGTTAAAATGCTTCCTGATATAGAGTAACCATGCAAGAGGTTGTTCCTTTTACAAGAAAAAACAATAACAGCACACTTACTCATGTTCAGAAACAAGCTGTTGTCACTACACCAAATAGCCAAAAAATTAAAATCACCCTGCAAAATGTCAACATAGGATTGAGTCTTTATGGCCCTATATAATTTCAGATCGTCCGCATATAAGAGAGACTCTGATTTTAATTGTTAACTGATATCATTAATAAAAAGGTTGAACAGCAGTGGCCCTATATGAGACCCTTGGAGTACGCCACTACTGTACTGTAAGTAAACAGATTAGTAACAGTTGATCTACCTTTAACAAAACCATGCTGCTGTTTGACAATTATATTTTTGAATGAATATGTTAAGGATGGGAGAATTACCTTTTCAAACAATTTGGCCATATATGACTGGATGCATATCTGCCTATAATTCATAATATTAGCTTTGTCACCGGAAAAACTCCCGACTTAAGAGATTTATTCATGATATAAAGTAAAGGGTGGCAGATGGTGTCTGCAGAGTTACATAGAAATATTATACCATCAGGGCCGGCACCTTTACTTCCATCCAGAGAATATAGAGCACTACATAATTGTTCAAAGCTAATTACAATTTGAGACACCACAACACCATCATCAAGCAGTGCTTGGTTTTTATTATTAATTGCACCCGTCAGATCATAAACTGGTTTGAAGTGAGCAGCAAAAAGATTGGCAATTGAAGGACCGTCATGCGCATAAACATCGTTAAGAAAAAGTGTACCAGGTATATCATGGTCACTCTTTTTACTTCTCACATACCTCCAAAAATGGCTAATATCGTCTGCAACTCGACTATCTACATTCTGGATATGTATAAGCATTGTAACAAGAAACTACTAACTCTTTACACCTTTTGCGCAGATTAGAAAAAGCTTTATAATAATACTGTGCGCCAGTCTCTTTGAATTGCTTGTGTGCTTGATTTTTAAGCATTGTAAGTTTCTTTAACTCAGAATTAAACCCTCTAGGGTAGTGACTAACATATTTAAATTTCTTTGGAACAAAGCGTTCAATGGTATCATACACAATATCATAGAGACCAGTGACAGCATTATCTACACTAGCAGACCAATAGACCTGCGACTAATCGACATTGCACATAAAATTATTAATATCATAAAAACTAGCTTTAAGAAAATCGTATGACCAATTATCAGAACGTTCCAGCAAATCGAAAGTATCACGGATTTCACAGTCAATATCCAGAGCTGGATGATATTCATCTACAGGTACGAGAGGATCGCCCTTTACAATAATCAAGAAAAAGCTGGAAAAACATAGGTCCAAGATTTTATCTGTTCTGTTATGAATCGTATTGTATTGATTCAACCCAATATAGGCAAAGGTATCACACAAATTGGTCGCAATTTGAGATGAGACACCACTAGCCATCAATTCATTAGATTCACTATCAAGCGGCCATGTAAGGTCTGGCAAATTATAATCGCCCATAATAATGAATTGATCGTTAGGGTGTTTCTCCCGTAGAGACTTCACAGTAGTAATGTGGCTATCATATAAAGCGAGAGACGATTGTGGCGAAATATATACACAACCCAAAATCACCGAAGTATTATTTAAGAACAATCTAATAAAAACATGTTCGACTTTTTAACTAACCATCGAAATTTTAAAGCATTTAAGGTGATTTCTGGCAGCTATAGAAACTCCACCACCCCGAGAGTGCTCGCTAGTATGAACGACCCGATAACAACAAAATAGATTATAATTATTTCCAACAATTTCAGCATCATAAAAGTTGCTATTCAACCATGATTCAGTTATAAAAATTATATCTGGAGATGACACATTAATAGACGTTATAAAATCATTAGTCTTTGTTCTCAAACCTCTAACAGTTTGGTAAAACCATCGCAATCTACACTTTAATCCCCTGTAACTGCTTGATTCCAAAAATTTTTTTGCTTAGGCACAATCTTAGGAATTCAAACAAACGATTCATTTAAATCGTTTGTTAATTACTTCTAAACACTAAAGGTCTTATTCATAAAAATTAAATATGGTCTATAGACCTGTTGTAAATTATAAAGTCACAATCTATGCAATATTTACATATTCTTTAATTGACTTTGACATCCATATTGTGACTTTATAATTTACCATATTTAATTTTTATGAATAAGGCCCTAATAATTCAAATAAATCAATCTACAACATACAATTTTTTTTCATAGCCTACACCAATTCATTTTTTTACTGACCATTCCCTATAATATAAATATATTATAATAATTATACGAAATTAGTGGACATCTGTCATTTTTAGATGACTTTTGCCATATTTAGTTGACATTTGTCAGTTTCAGTAGAAGTTTAGTCTATTTTTAATATATGTAGATGACATCTATCATTGTTTACTGACATTTGATTTTTTAGTTTACTTTTGGCATATTTAGTTGACATATCTCATTTATAGTTGACATTTGGCATTTTTAGTTGACATTTGATATATTTAGTTGACATCTGCCACTTTTAGATGAAGTTCCATTTTCAGTCTAATTTTGGCATATGTACTTGACATCGGTTATTTATATTTGACATCTAACAGTTTTAGTTTACCTAGTTGACAATTGACCTGTTTTGTCCAGTTTTGGCATATTTAGATGTCATCTGTCATGTTTAGTTCAAAATTTGCCATTTTACGTCTATACTTTTCGTATATGTATAGTGGTGTTATTTTGTTGTGACCTGTGGGATGTCAGATGATTGCGTCTGAACCAAAACATTTGAAGGCCATATAAATTATTTACCAGTGGCATAACGTAAAAATTTTTGTTTCGGTTGTATTACAAATTTATTCATTAGTCGTTTTCCAGATGTCAAACACATATATTCGCACCATCAACGTCATCAATCCATCAAATCAAATCATCAACACCATCAACGACATCAACGTCAAACATTTGGAACAAACAATTCTGAGCTTGAAGCGCATCGTCTATTATTTACGGTTGACTTGCTACTTTTCACACTTCAATAATTACATTTTTATTAGTGAATAAATATCTCATCAAAAAATGAATAAAAATTTGAAATCTCTAATATTGCAGACTTGTTTGGGTAACGTAATAAATTTAATAGTAACTGAGAAATAACAGTTCAGTTTACAACAAGAAAAATTTGCTGCGCTAGTAAGGGCGGGGCTAATCAAATTGTGCGTCAAACCCAAGTGCATTTAGAACAGCAAAATACAAGCCTGTGCTCGGTTTGGTGAAATAGCATTTGTGTATTCAAAATTATTTTAATTGTAATCGATTTTTAATTAGTTTTCAATAAAGATATAAATAATTGAATAAGGAAATAAATAATAAATCCGTCGACTTTTTCAAGCCCATTTATCTTAACAACTACATAACCGAGCCAAACCAAATTTGGGTCAATTTTGACATAACAGCACATTTGTCCGCATTAAGAGGTAAGCCATTATTTGTACACTAAATACCCAACTTATAGAGACTGTTTTGTAGATCAATGCAATCGTCAAGGCCATTACTTGTGTTAAGATTCGATGATTGAATGGACTGTATTTGAACTTTTGTTTGTAGAAGAGGATTGAGGTTTTTTATTAATTAGTGCAAGTAGCTAGCTTAAGTTAAATTTATTCGAACTTGATACACTCGCAGCTCTTGCCTGAATGGAATGACTGCGCCGCTCGTCACGTCGGCAGCTCTCGTGAATGCCGAAGTACGACGGTAGTCAATACAACAACTTTATACATGATAAAACTATAATACGAATAACAAAATGTTAAATGTAACAATGCGATTATATAAATCAAACCGATTATTGCTTGATGAACAATACACAAGACACAACGTTCTATTACGAAACATGCACCCCGCCTTGAAAGCCTTGCCTTTCAAGACAATCGTCGATCGGAAGTGGGCATAGTTTGAAAAATGCTCGACGAAAAGTTCCGCTCACTGTTTTTACTGAAGCAACCCGCGAAACACCGTCCTCTCCAGGATGAAGCAGTACGATACGACCAAGGCGCCACTTAAGCGGAGGCAGATTGTCCTCCTTTATTAACACTAATGTATTTAGCTTCAAATCACCCTGAGTCTGCTTCCAGCGCCTTCTCTGCTGCAACTCCGAAACGTATTCCTTGTTCCAGCGCTCCCAGAAATGCTGTTGTAGCTGCTGTAAACGCTGGTACACGTTCAATCTTGCTTCCTTGAGAGGTTTTAAGTCGTGTTCTGGAACTGATGACAGGTTTCTTCCTACCAAGAAGTGGGCAGGGGTAAGGGGATTAAAATCATTAGGATCGGTTGACATGGATGAAAGAGGACGTGAATTTAAGATTGCCTCGATTTGTGAAAGTAATGTACTAAATTCTTCGTAAGTAAGGTGTGAGTTGCCGAGAACGCGTTTTAAATGGTGTTTACAAGATTTAATTCCCGCCTCCCACAGCCCGCCAAAATGTGGGGAATGAGCAGGTATAAAATGCCATGTGATTTCATCGCGAGTGAGTGAGCTAGAAATGTCATACTCAGAACCCTTTAGAAACGAATATAAATTTTGGATTTCTGAATTTGCTCCAACAAATGTGGTTCCGTTGTCTGAATAAATATGAGCGGGTTTGCCGCGTCGCGCTACAAACCGCCGCAGGGCCATGACAAAAGCTTCCGTAGTCAGATCTGTTACTAGTTCCAAATGAATAGCACGAGTGGTGAAACATATAAACAAGCTCATCCAACATTTACTCGACTTTGAACCGCGACCTTTACGGTCCTTTAAAATAAACGGGCCCCCATAATCCACTCCGGTGTGGAAAAAGGGAAAAGATGATTGTACCCTTGCAGAAGGCAAGTTTCCCATTATTGGTGAAACTCCTTTCGAATTGAATCTAAAACATTTAACGCATTTGCGGTATATGGATTTTGCCAACCTAAGACCGCCGATTGGCCAAAACACGTCTCTGATGGAAGCGAGCAAAAGCTGCGGACCAGCGTGCATAAGGCGTAAATGCTCGGATGCAAAAATTAGATGCGTCAAGCGATGATTTGCAGATAAAATTATAGGATGTTTTTTCTCATAAGTGAACGCGGAGTTTCGCAATCGACCGCCTACTCTTATCACTCCATACTCATCAAGAAATGGATACAAGGTGCTTAATTTACTCTTATTGCTTACGGATTTTGCTGCGTGCAAATTTCGTAACTCCATGTCGAATTCATTTTCTTGGGCTATTTTGATAAGCAATCTAAAGGATGTTTGAATTTCATGAACCGACAAAGGCCCGGCTTGACGTTCGCTTGCCTTCAATTGGCAATTTTTTGTAAAACGCAAAACATATGCAAAATGACGCTTTAATCTGTTCAAATTAGAGAATCGCTCAAACCTTACAAATATCTCGCTATGATTTGCAGAACAAAACGCGGTAGATCGAAGTTCGGGCAATGAATTTTCGTTTTGATTGAAAGTAATCGGCCATTCTGTCGCAGGGTTTTGTAACCAAGGCGGTCCATGCCACCAAATTTTTGCACCCTGAAGGGCATGTGGTGATAATCCTCTACTGATCAAGTCAGCGGGGTTATATTTTGTGGCTATATGACGCCAAGAAAACTCTGAAGTGCTTTCCTGAATTTCGGCAACGCGATTGTTCACGAATACCTTTAATAAATTGACTGGTGTTTTCAGCCAACCAAGGACTATTGTAGAATCAGTCCACAACGTTATTTGATTGAATTTTAACTCAAGTGATTTAAGCACTTTATTAGATAAGCGACTTAGCAAGAGGGCGCCGCAAAGCTCCAGCCGAGGAATCGTTAATGATTTCAACGGAGCAACCTTTGATTTTGCGCACAAAAGATTTACAGAAACCTCACCGTTACTATTTGTCGATCTTATATATATACATGCACCGTAAGCGCTCTCGGACGCGTCTGAAAACCCATGCATTTCGAGTACAACAAAATTATTGCAAATAACGTGTCGCGGAATTGACAACTTATTAAGGCACTCCAAATTATTTCTAAATTGAAGCCATTTACTATGAAGTACCGCTGGCAACGATTCATCCCAGGTGAGTTTTTCGGACCATAACTCTTGAAGCATAATTTTTGCCAAAATTATACAAGGACCTAAAAGTCCTAAAGGATCGAAAATCTGCGAAATACACGAAAGAATGACGCGCTTTGATACCGTATTTTCTGATGGGTTTGTGTTGATTTTGTACATTAAAATGTCATTAATACTCGACCAAGCTAAGCCCAACGTTTTTGAATTTTCATTACTACCAAAATCTATCAGTTCTGTGGAATTATACTCGCACGTTCTTTCTATCGCTTCGCGCCTATTTGATCGCCATTTTTTTAACACAAGGCCGGCTTTGCACAGAATATCAAATATATCCTGTCCTATTTTTGCTGCTTCACTCACAGTGTTTGCCCCTGTTAACAAGTCGTCAACATAGAAATCAGACTTTATAATCTTTGAAGCTAGAGGGTTTGATGATTCGCATTCATTAGCAAGTTCGTGTAAGCAGCGTATAGCCAAAAATGACGCGGCTGTGGTGCCATAAGTTACCGTGTTTAGTTCGAATGTGCGTAATTTTTTGGTTGGATCAGAACGCCAGAGAATACATTGCAAATGTCTTTGGTTTGGGTTTACCTGAATCATCCGATACATTTTTTCTATATCTGCGGATATGACAATAGGATGCTTTCGAAAGCGTAAAATAATTGATAAGAGATCGTCTTGAATTATTGGTCCCGTCATTTGAAGCTCGTTTAAAGATTTTCCTGTCGTAGTAGTCGCTGACGCGTCAAAGACAACGCGCAATTTCGTGGTGGTTTTGTCTTCTCGAACGACCCCATGATGAGGCATGTAATAACGATTTATACCCGAATTTATGCTGTCCAAGTTTTTAATTTCCGTCATATGGCCTAAATTCTCGTATTCGGTTAGAAATTTAATATATGAATCGCGCAGTAAACTATTTTTTGCTAACCTTTTTTCTAGAAACCCAAACCGTTTTTCTGCGATTGCTCTAGAGTCACCTAGAAGAGCTGGTGATTCCTTAAAGGGAAGCGAAACAACGAATTGCCCCTTTTCATTGCGCTGAACATTTTCTTTGAAATGCCTTTCACAATTATGTTCTTCTCGCGACTGTGGCTGCGCGATGGAGCATTCCTCGATTTTCCAAAATTGCGTCAATTGATCATGAATTCGCGATTCGTTTACGTATTTTGCGAGATTACAACGCGTAGTTGCTTGAACAATAGAACTAGGTCTTTTGCCTGCCAAGATCCAGCCGAATCTAGTTTTTTGTAGAATAGGGTTGTTTTGACCTAAACTAATTCTTCCGATGGAAAGCAATTCCCAAAATAGCTCCGCTCCGATTAGAATATCTACCTTACCGTTTTGCTCAAATTCTGGATCAGCTAATCTGATGTTTGGAGGAATATTTAATTGAGATGGGTCGATTGTGAATCCCGGCACCGAGGTTGTAATAACGTCGATCACGAAACATGTAATGTTGGCTTGAAATTCGTTATGAATGGATTGCAACAGAATGGAGCAAGTACTATATGAATTGGATGCTGTGTTGGCAAGGCACGAAATTCTAAGATTAACTTCGTTTTTTGGAAGATTTAATTTGTTTGCTAATTCTTTAGTTATGAAGCATGACTCTGAGCCTGAATCTAAAATAGCTCGTGCATAATATGCACCTCCGCTTGAATCGAATACTTTCACAAGAATGGTTGAAAGTAAACCATTTACTGAACCGGAAACCGAATGTGAATTAGCGATTGTGTCTCTTGCTGTCAAAACATTTGCATTATCAATTGCGTTTTCATTGCTTTGCGAAGCTGCATCTTTGTCAACGTGTAACAATGTATGATGCTTTAAGTAACATTTTCTGCACGAACCGTATTTGCAGTTTGTACCAGAGTGCCCGGGATGTAGGCAGTTTACGCATATTCTAAGAGATTTTACAAGTTTTGCCCTATCTGTTACGCTTAATTTGAGAAAATCTGCACACGTATATATTATATGGTCGCCTTTGCAATTGACGCATCTTTGCCCGGTTTTAGTATAGAATCCACGCGAATGTGTTTTTTGACGAACATTTTTTGAATTATCTTGTTTACCTTGGTAACCCGTTGGTACTGTTACTGAAACCGAATTGAATTCGTAAGACTCGAGAAAATCGGCTCTATTTTTAAGAAAGGTTTTGAATTCTTCGAATGATTGAACTTTTTTATCCGCTCTACTTTCTTCCCATTCTTTTATAGTGATACTAGGAAGTTTACCGGAAATTATTCGAATTATAAGAGTGCCCCAGCTTTCAATAGGTTCTCCTAGCAATTTTAGTGCGCGTAAGTGTTTCGAGATATCGTCTGAGAGACACCGTAATCTTTCAGAACTTTCTTTTGTAATGGCGGGTAATTCAAATATTGCATTAACGTGATTTCCAATTAATAGGCGTTCGTTGTTATATCGCTCTTTTAATGATTCCCAAGCTATTTCATAATTAATTTCCGAAAATTCTAACGATTTTATGACTTGAGCCGCGGCGTCAATTAGTGAAGCTCGAAGGTAGTAAAATTTTTGGATTGGCTTTATTGATTCGTTCGTATGAATTAACGCGTAAAACGTATCCCGGAATTCTAACCAATTTTGATAATTACCGTCAAATTTTTGCAGCGGTATGTCTGGTAATTTAATTTTGAATGAGCTTGGATGAGAATTAGGACTTGACCCGTCCGAAGAACTAGCATTGTCGTTCGTGTCGACTTCACTTGGAGTTTGACCTGAATGTACGGAAGCTTCGTACACTGAACCTGTTTTTTCTTTGTTCAACATTTCCTTTGCTTTTGCAAGTTCTGAGTAATATTCCGATTCAAAATTTTCGCGTTCAAGATATTGAGCTTCAACGTCATCCGCGATCATTTCCAAGTTAATTTGCACTTCGTCAAAATCCGTTATAATCGCTTCATATCTATTCGTTTTCATTTCCAGTTCAATCACTTGCGCTGGCGATAAATCGAGTAATTCGGCTAGAGTTTGCAAGTATTTCTTGAAGAGAGTGAGTCTGGACTTTATTGAGCCCCGCTTTCTGTTTAACGCGGTTATTTGTTCGAGAGTGTCCGCCATTTTGAATTTAATACACGTTTACGTTTGAGGCGAATCAGAAATGAATGATTAAATAAATGAATTTGGAAAGAATGGACTAAAGGAACCCACTTTGGTACTCACTATTTGATGATGAACCAAATTGCAGAGCAGCCTTGAATTGTGTGAACGGGCTGGCCAATTGCTGAATTGCACTTTGTACCTGCTCGCTTTTGCACGGCTTGAACGAAGAAATGGCTTCCTTCTATAAGGAATTTCACAAGTCCTTAAATGCTTTCTTTGCCTGGTTTGATCTGGCTCGAATGGACCATGTTAAGATTCGATGATTGAATGGACTGTATTTGAACTTTTGTTTGTAGAAGAGGATTGAGGTTTTTTATTAATTAGTGCAAGTAGCTAGCTTAAGTTAAATTTATTCGAACTTGATACACTCGCAGCTCTTGCCTGAATGGAATGACTGCGCCGCTCGTCACGTCGGCAGCTCTCGTGAATGCCGAAGTACGACGGTAGTCAATACAACAACTTTATACATGATAAAACTATAATACGAATAACAAAATGTTAAATGTAACAATGCGATTATATAAATCAAACCGATTATTGCTTGATGAACAATACACAAGACACAACGTTCTATTACGAAACAACTTGCTTTGAATATTTTCATGTCATCCGCATACAGAAGACTGTGTTCACCTACTTCGCCAAGTATGTCATCAATAAACATATTAAACAGTAGAGGGCCTAATATGGATCCCTGAGAAGTCTAACACTTTGAAGTCTATTACTTAAATATGATCTGAAGAACTGAATTAGCGAATCTGCAAATCCAAAAGCTGACATTTTATGCAAAAGAATACTGTGATAAAGTCTGTCAAACGCTTTGGAAAAGTCAGTATATATGACATCCAAGAAGACTAGAAAAGACAGGAGCATTAACTCTGACATAATGTACACGTTTAGACGGTCCCATATAAGGCACCCCCAGAGGGCGCTGCCTATTGCTATCCAGTTGGAGTCTCCAATCTATATTAGAAATTTTTAATGAGAGGAAAGATGCGACAGACATATAATGACATTTACTTTTAAATTTTAAACGTCACTTGCGTGTACTCTGTCAAAAGATATTTTAACAGTTTAAAAGTTTGTAAGTGAAAATGCCAGTGTGCTGCATACTCAATTGTGGTGTTGCAAGACCTAGTAGCGAGCCGCGCCAATACACTTTTTTTGGACTTCCAAAGGTATGTATAATACATAGAAAATTCGCTGGAAATGAGATTCCACAGTACTTCTCTCGTTTATATACTAAAATTTAAATAAATCTGACAATTCTAACTATGAGGGGGTATTAGGGGTTACAATTGTAAAATGTAGGTCTAGCCTAATTTCAATTAAATTAACTAAGTAATGATAAGTTAAATATGTTAAAATTACTACTACCAAATTTGAAAGAAATCCGAGCATTTTGACTGTAAAGGGTATGTTAAGGGTTGAAGTTGTAAAATAAGGGTCGCATATTATTTTTAATTAGATTATTCGTAAATCTGTTTTAAATGTATAGTAGAAATCTAATATGAAGAAAATCCGATCCATATAACTCAAACTATATATTTGGGGGGTGGGGGGTGTGGGGTGGTGTGTAGTTAGGGTCGTAAATTATTTTTAGTCACTCAATATGTGAATATATATAAAATTACTGACGGAAAATGGTCAGTTATGCTGACATATAAGAATAAAAACACCGCCAATTTTTGAACAATTAATTTAAAGACCCAACAGGCCACTAGGGTTCATTTTTAGGGGATGAAACTTCTACCAGCATTTTCGTCAATGTATTCCTAATATGTATGCCAAATTTGGTTTAAATAAAATATTCCTCCTGGCAGGTATTCACGTTACAACGTATGCATTTTTACAACTTTTTGACCCTTCAACCCTTAATAAAAAGTCAACCCTTAGAAAAACTACAGATTTTTTGAAAGCATTTACCACTTGGGGTATACACAAAACATATGTTCAATATTTGGTCAAAATCGGTCTGCAACTTTAGAAGATTAAGTGGATGCACCGATTTTGCTGTTTTTGGCATGTTTTTGGCCAATAATGCGCAGGTCCTTAAGAGTTTCCTAACTTTTTTTTCTTTGACCTAATCAATGGGCAGGTAGAAAAAAAGGACGCAAATTTTGCTTTAATCGGTTCAGTAGATTCCGAAATATAGCGGTTTAAAGAAACGAACAGACCGACAGACAGACCGACAGACCGACAGACGGAAATTAGTGAATATGATTTTCGTAATCTACGCATTCTATAAAGTAGAAAAAAGTGAAATTTGGAGAATTTTTTTTTTTCATGAATACAATACTTCCTCTACGAGAGAAGTAATAAAGTTTATGAGGATATGATGTGAAATGCGTAAATTAATAAAATACTTTTTTTGTAAGATTTGGATATAAAGCAGAAGTGATTGGAAGCAATTGGAATTTCAAAAAAAATTGCTGCAAGTGAGTTAAATAAATAATTGTTGAAGACCATCTGAAAATGTGTATTTCCGGATTTAAAAGTTAAAATAAATGATTTTGTATTACTGTCGTTTTTGATTTTGAAGTTGGATATATAATTAGATTAGATTAATAAATATAATTAGCTGATTTACTTTAATACAATAATTTAAAACATTATGAATTAGAATTGAAAATACCTACAGTAGTTGCAAATTTTTGTCTATCAAGTTTTTCGAGAACTTATATTTTAGTACGTACTACATAAAATTACAATTAGTTCGGTGGCATAAGACATTTACGGACTAGAAATGTGAACATTATTTAAGCCCTATATTTCTACTTTAATTATTTTGACATTAATGACGTTTACGACGAGCGATATATTTTGTTTTCAGACGTCACACACAAACTGTACAACGATCAGCGCCACTTGGTATTCCCGTATACAGTCCCATCTCTACACCTTTTCCACTTGTAATTCAGAAAGCATTAATTGTAATTCAGAAACCATCAATTGCAATTCAGAAATCATCAATTGCAATTCAGATACATCACTTGCAATTCAGAAAATATCAATTGTAATTCAGATTTATCAATTGTAATTCAGAAAGCATCAATTTCAATTCAGAAAGCATCAATTGCAATTCAGAAAGCATCAATTACAATTCAGATGTATCAATTGTAATTCAGAAAGCATCAATTGCAATTCAGAAAGCATCAATTGCAATTCAGAAACATTATTAAACAACATTATTAAATTAAACCACAAGTTTATATTTACATAGATGGTTTTAAAAACAAAATACAACAATACCAAACGTCAGTTATTTATAAATTGTAAATCAACAATCAAAAACTATGTAGCAAATACATAGTAATACTTTCGACTTTAATTAATTGCAAATGGAGTTAAAAGATACTTGTGGAATTTGCCGAATAACTTTAGCTAAGTAGTAGAAGTGCAGTGCTACGTTCCTTGCCATGTAGAGCCGACTATATTATTTATATTTTATTATATAAAAAAAAAAAAAAAAAAAAAAAAAAAAAAAAAAAAAAAAAAAAAAAAAAAACTATGACATATACATAGTATTTCACGTAAACTAAGTATTTTATTTTGTTTTTAAAGACATCTATGTAAATAGTTATTTATACAACAAGTAGCAAAATAACTAATTTTGCTCGTGTTGTATACACTATTTTTTGCAATTTTTAATTAAAATAATAAATATTAAATATTAGTTAATAATCAGATGACAATCGGTTGCTTGATTTAAGCTTAATTTGTTATTAATTGAAGCAAACATTGATAAAACAGTTGAAATCGCCCGTAGGAACGAAAAATCAAACAGTTTCCTTCACATAATTCAAATTGAATAGAAGTGTGCTAACTCAAATTTAATGGAATTGTTGCTTATATGTTCCAGTTTAGTTAAAAAATCTTACTAATTGTGTAATTAATTTTATTAATAAATAAAACAATGCTGTTTTATAACATTTTGCCACGTTTTGAGCAATTTTTAAAATAATGAAAAAAAGTAAAAATAATGAAAAAATAGTAGTTTATACAACAAGTAGCAAAATGTAGGTTTTTTTTTTCATGAGAAGTAAGTTTGTCCAACGAGGCGCCAGCCGAGTTGGACAATACGACGAATGAAAAAAAAACTAATTTTGCACATGTTGTATACACTACTTTTTGCAATTTTCTTGCTATTAACTTTTTAAATGATAATTTGATTCATTCAGAAAATTTAAGGTTGCTTGATTTATGCTTAATTTGTTAGTAGTCAAAGTGAGCAATGAAAAAACAATTGCAATCACCCCTAGATACCTCGCTAGATACCTAAAAACGAACAGAGGGTTTGTTTGTTCACTTGATTTTTGTGAAATTCAATGAAAAAATATAAAAATCAGTGAAAAAATGTAGAAATTTGAGTGAAAAAAAGACTTTTTTTCATTGATTTTTAAGACCAGTAAAAAAAGTAGGCCGTTTCAACATTGGAAACAACAACTGAAAAGTTGTTATTTTGATGGAAAATTGCAAAATAGTAGTTTTTGCAATTTGCGATTAAAATGACAACTTTTCAGTTGTTGTTTCCAATGTTGAAACGGCCTACTTTTTTTTACTGGTCTTAAAAATCAATGAAAAAAAGTCTTTTTTTCACTCAAATTTCTACATTTTTTCACTGATTTTTATATTTTTTCATTGAATTTCACAAAAATCAAGTGAACAAACAAACGCCCTGTTCGTTTTTAGGTATCTAGCGAGGTATCTAGGGGTGATTGCAATTGTTTTTCCATTGCTCACTTTGACTACTAACAAATTAAGCATAAATCAAGCAACCTTAAATTTTCTGAATGAATCAAATTATCATTTAAAAAGTTAATAGCAAGAAAATTGCAAAAAGTAGTGTATACAACACGTGCAAAATTAGTTTTTTTTTCATTCGTCGTATTGTCCAACTCGGCTGGCGCCTCGTTGGACAAACTTACTTCTCATGAAAAAAAAACCTACATTTTGCTACTTGTTGTATAAACTACTATTATACAACAAGTAGCAAAATGTAGGTTTTTTTTTCATGAGAAGTAAGTTTGTTCAACGAGGCGCCAGCCGAGTTGGACAATACGACGAATGAAAAAAAAACTAATTTTGCACATGTTGTATACACTACTTTTTGCAATTTTCTTGCTATTAACTTTTTAAATGATAATTTGATTCATTCAGAAAATTTAAGGTTGCTTGATTTATGCTTAATTTGTTAGTAGTCAAAGTGAGCAATGGAAAAACAATTGCAATCACCCCTAGATACCTCGCTAGATACCTAAAAACGAACAGGGCGTTTGTTTGTTCACTTGATTTTTGTGAAATTCAATGAAAAAATATAAAAATCAGTGAAAAAATGTAGAAATTTGAGTGAAAATCGCACAACTATTTAAGCAACCAATAGAATGGCCGCATTTAAGCTGGTTGCTATAGTTACAATTGATCAACATCATTATTTTTTGGAAATATTTTGGAAATATTTAAAATATTTCCGATGTCACAATGAAAGGTGTTGTCAAAATTAATTTATTAGAAAAATTGGTAACATTAAATGAATCCAACAAATATATCAAAAAAACTAATTAAAATTAAAAACACAGTGATTGTAAGTAGTTTGTTGTTGGTTTCCAACGGAAGCAAAAGTGGAATAAGTCGAGTAAGATAGATGGAAAACTAAGATAGATGTAGAATGGAAATATCTAGTAGTAAAATGGCATTATAATTTATTAAATATTTTATAAAATATAACATCAATTAAGAGTTGTGCGATTTTCTTACCGAATACCATTCGTACAAAAATTAATTCCGAAAATTTTTTATCGCTTACACTCATGCATTAGTTAGCGTGAGGAAATCTGCCCTCGTCTGCGACTCGGGCAGATTTCCACGCCAACTAATGCATTCGTGAGCTTAAAAAAATTTTCTGGAAATAATTTGTGCACTTATGGTATTACATGTGAAAAAAAGACTTTTTTTCATTGATTTTTAAGACCAGTAAAAAAAGTAGGCCGTTTCAACATTGGAAACAACAACTGAAAAGTTGTCATTTTGATGGAAAATTGCAAAAAGTCTTTTATCCAATTTCGTTGATAAAGTGTCAATTTTATCTACTAAAATGAGTGACTAAAGTGCATCATTTAATCACTAGTGATTAAATGAACTGTCATTCTCTAATAATGTCAATTTAGTTTATTTACGATTGCAATATATGTTTATGTTACAACTTGAACATTGTTATTATATGCGCTATTATATTTTAAAAATTTCATAATTTCTGGAAACTAGTTGAAATTAAAATTTGTAATATATTTGAGATTTTAAAATAAGCGCAATTTTTTGGTGCATATTTATTTCCACAAAGTTGGCATTACAAAGTAGCTGTTGACAGTGCTGTCAGTGCATTAACTTATTGAGTCTCATTTTGAGGTTATAAATATTACTTGTTGAACCATTATTATATTTAGTAGCCCCGACTATTAAAACATTGAAAATGCTTAATGTTAGCAGTGATGAAGACAGCGAAAATCAGTGTACTCCACCTGAAATTCTCGTTGAAGCAAATATCGCCACATTAGATATATTGCCGACGAAATCTAGAGAAATATATGAGAAACAATATAGCTGCTTTATGGAGTGGTGTAAGCAAAATAAGGTGAAAAGAATTTCGGAAAATGCACTATTAGCATATTTTTCACAAAAATCTAAATTATTGAAACCTTCTACATTATGGTCACAATATTCGATGCTGAAGGCTACTATAGCTATCAAAAATGATATCCACATTAATAGATTTGCCAAATTAATAGCATTTCTTAAACAAAAATCTGTGGGATTTAAACCAAAGAAGTCAAACACTTTATCGAAAAACGAAATAGAAAAGTTTTTATTGGAGGCTCCTGATGAAACATATTTATTGAAGAAGGTTAAACATAACAGAATTATAAATTTTAAAAGTTTAAATATATTTTATTGATTATTTCAGGTTGTACTTATTATTGGAGTAGCAGGAGCATGCCGATGCGATGAATTATGTAAGATGAGTGTTAATGACGTTCAAGATAAAGAATCTATTTTAATTGTGACTGTACCTGAAACGAAAACGAAACGCCAAAGAATTTTCACAATAACTGATGGAGTAACTGAAAATCTAACAAAGTATCGAAAATACATTTCTCTGCGTGACCCTCGAACATCTCTATCTTCTTATATCTTCTTCGCGATGGCGGATGTGGATTCTGACTCTGAGTCTGTTAAATCGAATAAAAGTACGAAAAGAAGTGACAAAAATGATAAAAAAGACAAATGTGAGTTTTGCTACCAACGAGTGAGATCTGTAGTAAAGTGCATCACTTGTGATTGTGCTATTCACCTGAGATGCTTCGAAATGTTTTCCAAGTTCTTTGCAGTCGAAAAAAGTAACTGGAGCTGTAAATCCTGTGTTGATGATTTAAAAGCTGGTGATACTGATTGTGAAGTGCCTTATTTAAAGCGTGAATTAAAATTAATGAGTGAATTAAATTGCGAATTAAAACTAAATAATAATTTACTAAACGATAAAATAAGTAACCTTGTACACCAGCTCAACGTTCAAAAACCGTCTTCGCCTTTTTTATCAAATTCCAATTTAAGAAATTCCGCATCGAGGGAGATAGTAAATAATCAATCTTATAGTAATGTTTTAAAATCTGAAATTAAAACCTGCGCTCTTGTTTTAAAACCTAAGTCGTCAAATTCAAATTTGTCTTCGTTTAAAGAGATTGCTAAACCAAATGATTTTGGACCAGGTATTACGAGATTAAGAGAAGGTAAAAATGGGAATGTGATCATAGAATGCTCCAATGAACACTTAAATAGTATAAAAACAAATATTGAACAGTCAAAAGTTGTTGATGATTTTGAATTGGATGTTGCCAAACGAATTTTCCCAAAAATAAAAGTATGTAATATAGATAGCACAAATTCCTGTGATGAAGTATGGTCAAAGAACGTATTTCAACAAAACAATTTGGATCCAGATATTATAACACGCTTTAAAATTGTACGTTCAATTTTAAACAAGAAAAAAAGTACTGTTTCTGCCATCATTGAGGTAAATCCCGAGGCATTTTCATTTATTATGGCTAAAGGTTTTTTATACGTTGACTGGCAAAAATGTATCGTTGTTGAATCTTTTAATTTTTTAAGATGTTATAATTGCTCTTCTTTTGGACACATGTCTAAGAAATGCACGATAACGCACAATATTTGTCCGCTCTGTTCTGGAAAACATAAGCTCAACGATTGCTTAAAAAGTGATTTAAAATGCATAAACTGTATTAACCATAACTCTAAATACAAATCAGCTCTGGACATAAATCATACATCTCTCGATGCAAATTGCACTGTTTATCTAAATGAAGTTAGTTTTGCTAAATCTAAAACTTATTACAACACATCGTAGCAATCCGCCCAAGATTGCAATATGCTGGACTCATTCAATGTTTCTGTTGATTATCCTGTTACTATCCACCATGACAATTTGGTTGTATATTACCAAAATGTACGCGGTTTAAGAACAAAATCAAATGAACTAATGATTGCGGTGTCTCAATGTGATTACGATCTGATAATTTTAGTTGAAACTTGGTTAAATTGTGACTTTTGCGACTCTGAACTTGGGCTATTAAACTACAATGTTTTTAGATGTGATCGCGATTCTATTGAAACTGGTAAATTTAGAGGCGGCGGAGTATTAATTGCAGTTAAAAAAGTGTTAAATTCCAAAGCAATTTTTACATCAACATCAAATAAACAAATTGAAGAGCTTTTTGTCACTGTTAAAGTTAACACTGATCAACTTATTTTTTGTGCTTCATATTTTTCACCAGGATCTAGTCTTGATTTATATAAGTTACATTGCGACTCGATCGAAGAAGTTTGTGATAGATTTGTTGACTGTGCAATTTATTTATTTGGCGATTATAATCTGCCTCAAATTGTTTGGTCTGACAACCATGCTGGTCAATTAGGTAAAACAAATCAGTCAGCTGATGCTATTCTAGAGTGTCTTGCTTATCTGGATTTTCGTCAAATTAATTTTGTGAAAAATGTCAATAATGTAATCTTAGACCTAGTTTTAACTAACACATTAAACGGAAATGTGATTTGCTCAAGGGAAATACTTCTTGCTTGTGATGCACATCATCCAGCGCTACTTGTAGACATTAAGTGTATTAGTCCAATATTTGAAACTCTCAACTATGAAGAAACGTGTTACAATTTTAAAAAAGGCAACTATGCCCAGTTAAACAACTATTTTTTAAATCTTAATTGGGATTCTCTCTTTTTATCATTAGATGTTCAAGGTGCTACTGAATTGTTCTACTCGGTTTTATATTCTGCTATCGAGAAGTTTGTACCTAAGATTTTATTAAAAAATCATTTTAAATTTCCTCTTTGGTTTGATTTTGATTTGAAACATAGCATCTTAAAAAAGCGTTCTGCGCATGCAATTTACAAAACCTCTCGTCTTCAATCTGATTATTTAAATTTTCAAACTCTTCGCTCTATATGCAAGGAAAAAGCTAGAAAATGCTATAGGAAATATATTAGTAATATCGAAAATTCAGTTAAACAAAATCCAAAGAGCTTTTGGAACTTTGTAAACTCAAAACGCAATGAAAATGATTTACCAAATTCTATGATTTTAGGTGATACTCTTGCCAGTGATGGAAAATCTATATCTAATCTTTTTGCATCTCATTTTTCTTCAGTTTATGTAAATCCCACTCAAAATCCTACTTCAAACATCGACTTTAATTTCAACAGCACCGCAAATATTGAATCAGTTAACATATCTATTACTAAGGTATTGGATGCTCTAAATTCATTAGATGACAAAAAAGGAAGTGGTCCTGATAAAATATCACCTTTATTTTTAAAAAATTGCTCTTTTCCACTTTGTAGGCCTTTGTGGATACTATTTAATATGTCGCTAAAAAGTGGCCTTTTTCCTGATGTCTGGAAACGAGCGTTTGTTACTCCAATATTTAAATCTGGAGCCAAAAATCTAGTTTTGAATTATAGGCCTATATCAGTTATATCGCCAATTCCCAAAATATTCGAATCAATAGTAACTGACATTCTAAGTAGCATCTTTAAAAATGTTATTGTTGAAAATCAACATGGTTTTAGAAAGGGCCACTCAACTAGTTCGAACTTGTTAATTTATGAGAACTTTATATCAAATGCTATAGAAAATGGTCTTCAGGTTGATTCGGTGTATACCGATTTTTCTAAGGCTTTCGATAAGATTGACCATCGTATTCTCTCATGCAAGCTACGGGCATATGGTTGCTGTGGTTCTTTTTTAAGCTGGATTGAATCATATTTACTAAATCGCAGTCAGAAAGTTAAAATTAAAGGTTTTGAGTCTGATGATATATTAGTAACATCAGGAGTGCCTCAAGGTTCCCACTTAGGACCCTTGCTATTTAATCTATTCATTAATGATGTAGTTGACCAGTTTCGTTATTCGGAAGTATTGTTATTTGCGGATGATATGAAGATATTTTGTACAGACAGTGTGTCAAATTCTGCTGAACTTATTCAAGAAGATTTGGATAGATTCTACAAATGGTGTACCTCAAATAAGCTAGTATTAAATGTCGAAAAATGCAAACATATCAGATTTTATAAGTCACTTTTACCTTTGCCTACTGTACTTCATATTAATAACATCACATTAGAGTGCGTTTCAACAATTAAAGATCTAGGTATTATATTTGACTGTCACCTAACTTTTTCCTTTCATATTGAGCACATATGTAATAAGTCATTAAAGCTACTTGGTTTTATCAAACGGCAAACTTTCGACTTCCGCAATATAGATGCTTTAAAATGCTTATACGTTTCACTCATTAAACCCACTCTTGAATATGCTTCTTCAGTCTGGTGCCCCTATTATGAAGTCTACATAAACAAGATTGAAAGAGTTCAGAATAAATTTTTAAAATATATTGCATTCAAAATGAACATACCAAAAGAGTTAGTCGATTATACTCAACTGAAAAACGCACTAAAATTGCCTCTCTTAAAGGCTCAAAGGACAAACATCGATGTCATTAATGTTTATAAAATTTTGAATGGTATTATGAGTAGCTCAACCTTAATTTCTTTAGTCGATTTACACGTCCCTTCGAGAAATTTAAGAGTTAAACATACTTTTGCTATCAAAAATCATAGAACCCTTTACGGAGCAAATAGTGCAATTTCTAGAATGTTGCGAAGCGCTGATGATGTGTCGCATAGCATAGATTTATTTCATGTGAGTCTAAATTTATTAAAGAATAAGCTAAAAAATGTTTGATTATTCCTTTTTGGTTTACTTTCTTCTGTATTCTGTCTACGTTTAAATATTAAATAAAATAATATAATAAATAAAATATAAATTTTCTGTATGAAAATGCATTTTATATGAATTGTATATCGATTATCGATAAATGAAAGTTTTTTAGTTGTTTAGTATTTCTTTTTCAGCTTCTTTTATTGTTTTTTTTTTCTCTTCCTATCTTTTTTATATACATTATTATTATATTATTCTGTTACTATTATTATTATTATTATTTTTATTATTATTATTATTATTATTATTATTATTATTATTATTATTATTATTATTATTATTATTATTATTATTATTATTATTATTATTATTATTATTATTATTATTATTATTATTATTATTATTATTATTATTATTATTATTATTATTATTATTATTATTATTATTATTATTATTATTATTATTATTATTATTATTATTATTATTATTATTATTATTATTATTATTATTATTATTATTATTATTATTATTATTATTATTATTATTATTATTATTATTATTATTATTATTATTATTATTATTATTATTATTATTATTATTATTATTATTATTATTATTATTATTATTATTATTATTATTATTATTATTATTATTATTATCATTATTATTATTATTATTACATACATATTAATGTACATTATTGGGTTATACCCGTTATTAAATAAATAAATAAATAAATAAATCTCACCAGCGTTTATTTGTTAATTACAAATTCCATAAATGTACTGTGCAACCTGTTGGTATAAATACCTTTTCAAAAATCCCACAATCAATCGCACAATATCTTCAATTGCCTGAGTCAAACTTGTACACAGGACATTGTTTACGACGATCTTCTGCGAGTATTTTAGTCAATGAAGGAGGTGATATTTTAAGCCTTAAAAGGCATGGTGGTTGGAGATCAACTTCAGTTGCTGAAGGTTATGTTGAAGATGCTTTGTATAATAAAATCAATGTTTCTAAGAAAATTCTTGGAGAAGTGAATACAAACCCGACTGCTGAATCAACAATCCAAAATAATGCAGTTCAAGAAGCAGATTTGAATGACAACAATCCAACTACATCAAACAATATGTTAATATCTAACCAATTAAATAAAGATATTAACACTGTTAATAAATGTACTATTAATGTTGGAAAAACTAACAATATTCCAGGTACCATCAATTTTGGTACTCTTACAAATTGCACCGTTAATGCTTATACTAGTGGTAGTACTGGTCAACCGAGTAGCCAACCTAATTCATAATTTAATATTATTGTTTTGAATTATTATATGTTTAGTTAAAAATATGTAATAATATAATTTCATTAAATTATTTTGTAAACATTAAATTTCAATTAAATAAAATCAACTTTATATTAAAATATGCATTACTTTTTAGCAAAGTTTTTTTAGCATATTTATCATTTATGTAAATTACCAAAATTTATTCATAACGAAATCCAAATTGTTGTGTTTCTTATATTATGAAATTGGATAAAATTAGGTTTAGCACACGTGAGTAATTGTCATTTAATCATTCGTCTGATTGGGGCACTCGCCTACGGCTCGTGCGCCCAACTTTCATACTCATGATTAAATGACAAACTTTACTCACTTGTACTAAAAATAGCTATTTTGCGCCTTCATACGGCATGACTAGATTTCTACATCTTAAAATTCGCCAGAAAAGGGTTTTTGCCGGCCTCGGCCTGGAAAGTGTTTCCATAGTTACATATTTTTTCCATTTTTAGTTTTTCCTGCAAAGTGTTTTTAAAGTGTTTCCATAGTTAGTTATTTTTCCAATATCGGCCTGAAGATTTTTGTGGCAATAAATTGTTTATAACATTTTCTGCAGCTTTTAAAATATGTTTTGGTGTATCCATATTTTGAAAGTTTGCAATTACTGTATATGACATTGACATTTGTTAGTGTCAAAAGAAAATAAAAGATGGCTCTATTTATTTTTTTGCATTGTCAATTTATTATTTAGCATTTTTTTGAAGAACTATGTATTTATAAGAGTATTCGACACAAAAAATATTGTACGCAACATGTCCGGAAAGATTCCTTGCAGGACACGCCGACTTTCAGGCCTCCGCCTGAACTCGTCTGCTTGTCCTGCAAGACACTACTTTCCGGACTTGTTACGTAAATAACTATTTTTCACGCTTTTTTTAGAACAATAAAAAAAGAAGGCCGTTTCAACATCAAAAATGGCAACTAAAAAGATGTCATTTTGATCGAAAATTGCAAAAAATAAATTATATATTTCTGAATTGACATAGAACCTTCTGACTTGCAATTGATGCTTTCTGAACTGCAATTGACGTTTTCTGAATTACAGTTGATACATCTGAATTGCAATTGATGCTTTCTGAACTGCAATTGACGCTTTCTGAATTGCAAGTGATTAATCTGAATTGCAATTGACGCTTTCTGAATTACAATTGATAAATCTGAATTGCAATTAATACATTCTGAATTGCAAGTGATGTATCTGAATTGCAATTGTCGCTTTCTGAATTACAAGTGACGGTTTCTGAATTACAATGCGCTGCATTAGTGTGACGTATTTTTTATTGGAGTGAATCTTACTTCTGGGTCAAACCAACAACTAGATCTAAAATCGACCTAGGTCGAATGGGTCGACGAATTAAAATTAAAAATAAAAACGAGAATAAAAGCATTAACAAAATAATCAATAGCAATTGATTTACTTATCTTATGTCAATTTAGCAAGTAGACATCTTTAAACTAAACATAAACCCTTTTAAAACATCAATATGGATGTTCTATGTAGGTTGATACTATTGACACTTCCTATTGACAGTTATAGTCAGTTTTACTCCAACAAAAAACCGATACTACGTCATCACTAATACAGTGTATTGGAAAAGGTGAATTGAGTTAAGGCTCCTTTTTCTAGTCTTCTTGATGACATCTAATTGTGTGTTATTATCAAGGCAGTTGGTCAGAAATTAAGTCATGGTGAAAAGATTGATAGTTGGTGATCTAGCAGGCATAACAAAATGTTGCTTTGGTGATAAAACATTTTTGATGTGATTAAAAATTATGTGATGCATGATAAATTCTAAGACTTTGCTGGGGTTAAAGAGGATGGCAATGGGTTTGTAGTTTAGAACATTTTTCTTGCACTCCTTCCTAAAAAGTGGACAAAGTTTTTCATTTTCCATCTATCCGGAAAAAAACTTTGAGCAATGATTTGGTTGAATATAATACCAAGTGGCCGGATAAAAAGGTTTGCCCATTTGCGCTTAGGCTTTAGTTTTTTGATAGAATTAAAAATTTCACTATCTACAATGCCTCGAATATTTAAAACATTCAAGTTTTTAATAGTATTGACGTTTACAAAAACATTATCATTACATAACTCATGATTAGAAAAATGTTCAGAAATATCGCGTTAACTATTTCACGAGGATTTTGTAGCTCAGCATCATTGAAAATCATTTGATCAGGTATAGAAGATTTTTTTTTGCTATCAACATAAGCCCAGAAATGTTTAGGATCATTCTTAATATTGTCTTCAATTTTTAGCAAATTGTAGTAATCCCAATATACTATACTTTGTACGTTAATTGTTACAATGTAACATTTTCATTGTATGGGCCATTGTTGTCTCAATGGTCATTGTTCATTCATGTTATCATTTACTGAGGTCGCTAATCGGAAGTTGACCAGACTTGCCGTTAGCAAAATTATGAAAATCCAGGAGGGAGTTTAAGGGAAAGATTTTATTATTAAGAAGCCAGAAAGGGCAGTCTTCTTGTGACATCCGTTTGGCACAAATCGCGATCTTTAGAAATCGGATAAAAAATAACTTTGTTCCAATATTGTTTTAAAATTCAACTATTATTAACTTCAATACGTTTTAATACTACTTCAAAACTACGAGGTTTCGTTTTGTGACTCAATTCTCCATCATTCCAAAGGGTCGTCCCTCAAGCTCCATCCAGGGATACCAGTAACAAAGGTCAGGTTTTTAATTTTATATAAATATACTTGTATTTATGTATCAATTATTTTCCCTAGTATAATAAATTCGTACTCTTTAACTATACCTGTAAAAGTCAAATTGAAGAAAGTTGTATTCCAAAACTTCGTTATATTCTCTAATATTCTTGGCTACGAACTACCCTCCGTAGAACCCGCAGCCGAGCGGGCAAATTAAGCAAAAAACAAAATCTAAGACAATTATTACTCAAACAAAAGTGGTTGGTAACAATTTGGTGGCAGCTAAAGGAATTTCTTGTTTTAATTTTATTTTTGAAAAATTTTTTTTTAAACACGTATAGTTAAAAGGTAAAATGACAGAAAACCAAGCAGTAGTAACCGCGCCTATTGTAAGTTTAGGTATGATTGCAAACACAGTCGAGTCTTTTTCGGGTAATGAAAAACAGCGCATAGCTGAATATTTTGATAAAATCGAGATTAGGTCAAAATTAGATAAGTGGACTGAAGAAACCACATTAGATATCATTAAATGTAGACTAGTCGGAGAAGCTTACAGATTCTACAAAACCGAAAAAACTGCATTAGATCGCTTAAATTTCACAGACTTTCGTAGAACCTTTTTGCAACGATTTTCTCCCGTACGGATTCCGGGACAAGCGTTGTTTAATCTAGGAAAATGTTATCAACGACATGACGAATAAATTGCTCAATTTGTAACGAGACTAAAACTATTAGGACAGGGAATATTAGAGGAGGATATGTTAGAAGCAAGTGCTGGTGAAAAAGCTGGATTAGAAAAAAAATGCAAGCAGTTAGTGCTTAATCAATTCAAATTAGGAATGTAAAAGGAAATAAGTATTGGAGTAGACTTAATGCGCGAACGTGATTTAACAATAAATAAAGCCGAAGAAATTGCAAGTTTTGAAGAATTAAATCAAATAACATTAAAAACGCGAGCAAAATCACAAGTAGGACACCTTAATATGAGACAAAATAATTGCCAATATTGTGGGAAAAATAATCACTCTAGCGAAAGATGCTATTTTAAAAATTCACAATCGTCGTTTAATAATCAACAAAATTCTGGCAACCAACAAAATAACTATAATCGAGGAATTAATAATTATTCAAGAAATAATTCAAACTACCAACCCAAAAACTTTAGCAATAATCGGGCAAATTACAATAATAATTATCAAAATAATTATAGGAACAAATATACACCTCATAAAAACAGCAGAAATTATCCAAATAATCAGAACCAATACCCAAATCAAAATAGTAGTTTAAACCAAACTGCACAGGCAGATTTAAACTGCCAAAGCCGTTCGTACAACACCCCGAACGAAGGGCTTCAACAAACGCGTCGGAATTAAAACCAGTAATTAATAAACCGTTCTTAAAACCCTTAAATGTCCCCCACATCAATTCTGTGACAAATAAAGCACCCGAAACGATAATGATTTTTATTAATAAAAAACCCATAAATCTCTTATTAGATACAGGTTCAGCGGTAACTCTTTTGAAAAAATCATCGGTAGACTTTTCTTATAAAAATCCGACAGAAAAGCTAGGCACTACTTTAACGGCAGTAACTGGCCACGAAATGAATACATTAGGATTAATATCTTTAAATTTTGGAATCGATAGAAATTCAGTAAACGGGGAATTGAATGCTGTTATTTGCGATGACAGTCTACCAATCGAAACAGACGGTATTTTAAGTAGAGATTTTTTAAAAAAATATCATGCAAATATTTGTTACCAAGAAGACATTTTAAAAATAGGGAATTTTACTATACCAATTACAAATTTTAAGAATAGTGAAGAAATAATAAATCATACGCGAGACGTGGAATTCAGGGGTGAATTAAAACCAATACCAAACCAAAAAGTAAGATCAAACCAATATGATAAGACATTTATAGCGAAAAACTGCCCATAGAAAATAATGTTGAACTAGCTTCTGATCTGACTAAAGTAGCAGCTCTCAGTGATAGTGATGGGACACGAGCTTCCGTTAAGGCCGCCGAATACCCGAAAACAAAATTTTCAAAATCTGCAGTAAAAGAAAGACCGCAATACCTAGAACCAATAGTTAAAATAGTTGAGTATGGCGAAATAAGCGCGGAAGAAGACGAGGTCGAATCATATAAAAATAAAAATCTAAATAAAATCAATAAAACTAATGAAATAATAGAAAATATTGAACCAACAATAATAAGCGATATTGTTGTAGAAAATAATGTAGAGATTCCAGCGCGATGCGAGTTGACAATAAATTGTAAACGTAAACATAAACTATTAGGAGATGATATGTTAATAGAACCATGGGAAACGGGAGTTAATGGAGTAATGACAGCGGCTATATTAGCAAATTCGCTGGAAATGAGATTCCACAGTACTTCTCTCGTTGCTATGTTAAAATTTCTGTTTTAAATTTTTAGAAATTTGAGGCATCTTTTGTTGACTAAAAGGGTCGGGTTATTTAAAAATGCTTTGAAAAAAAACGGAGCATTTTTACTGTAAAGGGTATATTAAGGGTTGAAGTTGTAAAATAAGGGTTGCATATTATTACTTCTCTCGTAGAGGAACTATTGTATTCATGAAAAAAAAAATCTCTAAATTTCATTTTTTTCTACTCTATAGAATGCGTAGATTACGAAAATCATATTCACTAATTTCTGTCTGTCGGTCTGTTCGTTTCTTTAAACCGCTATATTTCGGAATCTACTGACTTGATTAAAGCAAAATTTACGTCCTTTTTTTCTACCTGCCGATTGATTAGGTCAAAGAAAAAAAGTTAGAAAATTCTCAAGGATCTGCGTATTATTGCCCAAAAACATGCCAAAAACAGCAAAATCGGTGCATCCACTTAATCTTCTAAAGTTGAAGACCGATTTTGATCCAATATTGAACATATGTTTCGTGTATACCCCAAGTGGTAAATGCTCTTAAATTTTTTTTTAAAGCATTTAAAAGAGATTTTTAAAGGGTTGACTTTTTATTAAGGGTTGAAGGGTCAAAAAGTTGTAAAAATGCATATTTTGTAACGTGAATACCTGCCAGAAGAAACATTTTATTTGAACCAAATTTGGCATACATATTACGAATACATTGAAGAAAATTGTAATATCACAGGATTTGGGGTATTAAATAATACTCAAAGTTCCCCTTTTCCGACTTAACTTTATTTAACTTCTGCACTCATGTGCAATCTCGAATCGGGACGTCTCCTCGATTTGAGGTTCTTAATTAGACTGACCATAAAATATACCCTTTTAATCGAAGGTGTTCTAAACTGCTTATAGTTCAGTTTTAGCTATTGCCAATAATACTAATCATCGTTTTAAGTGCATCGAACTATAGAATTGCTTAGATAGCTAAGTAATGTAACAGAATACTCTATTTCCTATTATAATTGATTAGTATCAATTAATTCTATTATTTTCCATTACTTAGCTATGATTTACCTTACACCTTCCCCGAAAAGGAACAAAAAAAAAACATACGCTTAAAATATGTTTTTTTTTTTACATATAATACACCCTTACATTTTTAAAACTTATGAATAATTATTATGAACTACCACTTAAGTTGTCTGTTCACCAAAACTTCACTCACCTTAAAATTAAATAACTTTTATTAACATTGAAATTGAAATACTTAACGAATACTAACAATAATATTTTTTAACGCGATTCTTATGTACTAACACATTCTTATTATTTATACTTAAAACAATATTAGGTGTTTGGTCTTCAACCACCCTATAAGGCCCTTTGAATAGAGGGTCTAATTTGCTTTTAATAGTGTTCTGTAACTTGACAAGTTTATCGGGTTTGTATGTTACAGGGTTGATATTGTTGTCATAAACAACTTTTCATTTATCTTTTGATTTTTGTAAGTTATGTCTTGCATCATTACTCGCTTGTTGTAGTCTATATTTTAATTCGAGAGGATAATTATCGAAAGTGTAAAGCGGATCCATTGGATCGCCTACGCTAGAGGGTAGTCCAGCTTTTTTACCGAAAACTAGTTCATATGGTGTGTATTGAGTTGACGTGTGTACTGTTGTATTGTATGAAAAACACCAAAACGGTAACCACGAACTCCACGCATTTCCATGCTGGGCAATTTGTATTCGTAAATAAGCACCTAGATTTTTGTGCAAGTTTTCGAGCGAACCTAACGTTTGATGGTGGTAAGCTGTTGATGCTAATTGTCGGATTCGTAATAACTTACATGTTTCCTTAAATGTTGAAGCTAGAAACTCAGTACCCTGATCAGTGACAATATCAGCAGGTATTCCATATCGTAGAATGAAATTATCTACAAAGGATCGAGCCACAGTTGCAGCCTCTTTATTTTCTAGAGGGTAAGCCTCAACAAACTTTGATAATTCACATTGAATAGTCAAAACGTATCGGTTGTTTTGTGAATCTATTTCTAGTGGACCCACGAGATCCAAAAATATTTTTTGAAAAACCGATGTTGCCGTAGTGGTTATAGTTAGTGGTTCTACATGCGGTGTGGAATGTTTGTACCTCTGGCAATCGTCACATTTTTGTACAAATTTTTCGACGTCTCTGCGAAGACCGCCCCAAAAATAGTACTTCCTAATATTGTTGTACATACGGTTTATGCCCGCGTGTCCGCCCGTAGGTAATAAGTGAAAATCATTCAAAATCAATTGCCTCGTAGGCAAATCACGAATATTGGAAACATTAGCTAAGATTGATGCTTTAACATTACTTGATTGAAAATCATTAGCAAGGTCGGACAGTTGTGTTAAAATGAATGCGCATTCGTCCTTAAGTAAAATAATTTCCGGAATTTTATATTTGATACATATTGATTTCAGGTCTCTCAACGTTGTCCTAAGTACCGACGTTGATCGAGAATCCTGTTTATAATATATTATTTGCAACGTTGCATCGTAAATCAAATTATCGTTATAATATTCATACTGTTTCTTTTGTAATAGATTAACAAATTCTCTTATCAGAATTGGACGCAACTCAACTGCGTTTTCCGGCCTTTTCAGTACTTCAACCAATCCAGGGTGATCAATCCTGTCTTGGGAAGATTGCTTCACAGGCTCTTTACTATTTTTTTCCAGTAAAACTTTCTTTGCGCCCGCTCTAGTAAGAACATTCACAGTTGCGTCAACTGTAGCAGCCATGTTACGAAGGTCATTAGAAGATAGTGTAATACGAGACAGTGCATCCGCGGCGACATTGTCTTTTCCTTTTAAATACTGAATGGTAAAATCGTATTCTTCTAACGTTAAGCGAAATTTGATAAGTCTACTAGAAGGGTTTGTCATGCCAAATAGATAAACTAGTGGCCTATGGTCCGTATATATATTAAATTGTCTCCCGAAAAGATATGGCCTTAAATGTTTAACTGCCCAGACAATACCTAGCAGCTCCTTTTCAATAGTACAGTAAATTTTTTCGGCCTTCTTTAAAGCGCGGCTCGCGTACGCTACTGGTCGGTCATCATTGTTTGCCAGTACTGCACCAATAGCAAGTCCCGACGCGTCCGTTGTTAATTTATTAGCAGAAAAATCGGGGTATTATTAGCAGAAAAATCGGGGTATTGTAATATAGGCGGATGTATTAGAGCATTTTTTAATTCTTCAAAAGCGCGTTGACAAATGTCAGTCCACTCAAACAAAACATTTTTCTTAGATAGATGGTTTAATGGTGCGGCTATTTTCGCGAAGTTTCGAATATAACGTCGATAGTAATTAAGAAAAGCAACAAATCTTTTAGTAGCATTAGCGTCCGTTGGTACTGGATATTGCCGTATTGCTGTAATTTTGGCGGGATCAGGAGAAACACCCGACGCCGAAATTATATGTCCTAGATATAAAATATCCTTACGTAGAAAATTGCATTTATTAGGATTTAATTTTAAATTTACCGTGCGAAGTCTATCAAACACTTTAGTTAAATTCCTATTATGAGTAGATTAATTATTACCAAACACTATCAAGTCATCTAAATATACAAAGCAACTTTCGTAATTTAATCCTGACATCGCGATAGTCATTACCCTAGAAAACGCGCTGGGACTAATTTTTAATCCCATAGGTAACCTGGTCAATTGATATTGACCCCTGTCTGTAGTGAAGGCTGTGTACTGTCTACTGGCTGGGTCTAGTTCTACTTGATAGTACCCTTGTGACAAGTCTAGATGCGAAAAATACATCGCACCTGACAAAGAATCTAATATATCAGTGATGCAAGGAAGTGGAAACTTATCATCTTGTATTCGCTGATTCAATAAGCGATAGTCAATAACAAGTCTCCACTTTTTCTCACCATTTTTATCAGCTTTTTTGGGAACCACTAAAAGAGGTGCGGACCATTCAGCTCTCGCTGGCTCAATTATGCCATTGTCGAGCATTTGATTTACTTGTTTATGAATCTCCGCTTTTTGTGATTATGGTAACCGATATGGTTTTACATAACCAGGGATCGCTGACTCTTTTAAATGAATGTTTTGTTTATAAATATTTGTCACGGTTAGTGGGTCATCGGCTAAATGAAAAACGTCAGCAAATTTAGCGCAGATATGTTCAACTGCATTCTTTTCTTCTCTGTTTAAATGTGTCATACTTAGTAATTCGAGTACTTTTTCTACGCGACCTACTGATGAATTATGAGTTCTTGGAAACGTATACATCTCGTAATTGTCTAGTTTTGTAATGTTAGGCGAAAAATTCTTTAACGTACCGTCTTCGTCCCGAACATTTAAAATTCGAACAGGCACAACGTTATCTTGTGGTCTAACTAGGGTGCTAGCGACAAAAACACCCTCTGCTATCTGATCTGAAAGTCCTACACAATTCTTATCTGTATTCACCTTACAATATTTTATGACCTCACACCTTGCTGGAATATAAGTATTGATGTTTTGTCTTGATTCAATTGGTACTACAATTTCTTGATTATTTAACCAAAAAGTGAAATTAAATGTAACAAAATTAATATTTGCGCTATGTTTTTGAAAAAAATCTGAACCTAGAACACCATGCATTCCTTCAATTACTGTGTTCATTATTACAAACTCATGTTTAAGCGTAAGTTCATTGATTTTAAATGCAATCACAGCTGAGCCACATGAAACCGTTGACCCGGCTATACCATTTATTTTAATCGTTTTTGATGAGTTGACAAGTTCATCCTGATGTAAAAATTTAGAAAAAAAAATACTAATTGCTGCTCTTGTGTCTAATAAAAGTAACAATTCTTTATGGTTATAACAGATACGAATGAAATTTAGACCGTTTAAATTCAAAACTTCTACTTCCTCCTTTTTTGGTATATTGTTATTGGGCACGAAAAAACGTTTCACCCGAAGTTGATGAATCGTTCCTTGCATTTTCCGTTGGGTATTCAGTTTCCTCAATTTTATTCATAAACACATTTTGCTGTCTATTAAACTGAGCGCGTGGATTATTACTTTGGTAATTTTGGTTAGAACGGGAGTTAGTATATCGGGGATTACTATTATTTCGGTAGCTATTATTATAATCGCGGTTATTGAAATTCTGGCGTTGATTACCCCGAAAATGACCGCGATTTTGTTGCGAGTTTTCACGTTGAGAATTGTTATAGCTATTGTAATAGTTTGATTGCCTTTCGTTATTTGACCGTCTGTTAAAGGCTCCACTATTTCGGTCTCCTCTGTCATTTTGTGGGTTTGAATAGCTACGACCACTTTGAAAAGAATTTCTTCCCTGTAAATGAAGGACCGGAGCTGATGTGGAGTCATAGTCAGGCACTGAAGCCTCTTTAGCCCCATCAATAGCATCTCTAAGTTTTTCGTACCGCCCGGCTTTAACAATAGTTCGCAATTCTGCATTTCTTAACCCGTTTGCAAATCCGTTAATTGCCAATTTTTCGTTAGTTTCGCGCAAAATTTCTAAAGCCCCATTTCTACCCCCTGCCTGTGCGATTGTTAGATCCGTCATTAAACTCTCAATTAATTGACTATATTCGTCAATCGTTTTATTACCCTGTCTACTATTAATTAGTAATTGGGTCGATAACTGCGTTACCGACCTTTTTGGTATAAAATGCTTGTTTAAATCTAAGATTAACTCTGCGTTTGAGACATATGTGGACTGTAGCCAAATTTTCGCAACTTGTGACAAGCGCGTTTTTAGTACATACTTTGTCAAAGTTTTTTTCCCTTCAACATCGAGTAATGAATCGTACATTTCTATTGCATCAATTAATTGTTTTGTGGCCTCTGTAGTACCATTCATAAGCGGCAGCGACATAGCCGCCGTTCTTAAATTAAATGTTTCAGACATTGTGCTATTATTCGGATTATTACTAGAGGTTAAAGCAATTTTTGTTTTGTTTTCTATTTCGCGTAATCTACTACTTAGAATGCTTTCTATTTCTTCTGCAAATTTATCAAAATTTTCGATAATTGACTTAACCTCCGCGATAACTTCCGCTGAATGTGCTCCACTTTTATTAAACAATTCTTTTAATTTACTACAATCAGATATAAATGTATTTAGATTTTCTAACTTACGTTGCGTAACCTCGATATTTTGTCGTCGCTCACTGTTGTCTTTAATTAAGTTTTTATAATACCCTTTAATTTCATCCACCAAGTCGCTGAAACCTGAAGCTGCTGGCGAGGGCATCTCATTTTTTCATATGTTTGACAGAGGTGATGATGATGACACGTTAATGTCCTTCCACGATGAAGATGCTGGAGACCATTTTCTGGAGCGATGTTAGGCTATGGTGACGATTGGCAGCTTTCTTTATAATTTTTCTGTAGAACGTGCAATTTCCCTTCTAATTTTTCGTTCCCAGTTTTTCTTGCATTTGTTGTAGACAAAATAGATTAACACCAACACTGCCGCAACTAATAGGGCAACTTCTGCAAATTCTCGAACTGACCACTTCTCACTTTCGTTTCCCGCATCGTTTATTTTGTTTGATTGTCCTCCACTGTTCCCTGCTTGGGCGATAATAATTTCCTTTTTTTTTTTTAAGTTGGCTCCCCATATTGAGATAAAAAAAAAACTTTACAACACTTGGGTTAATCCTGGCAAGATCGCCATGTAATATCACAGGATTTGGGGTATTAAATAATACTCAAAGTTCCCCTTTTCCGACTTAACTTTATTTAACATTTGCACTCATGTGCAATCTCGAATCGGGACGTCTCCTCGATTTGAGGTTCTTAATTAGACTGACCATAAAATATACCCTTTTAATCGAAGGTGTTCTAAACTGCTTATAGTTCAGTTTTAGCTATTGCCAATAAGACTAATCATCGTTTTAAGTGCATCGAACTATAGAATTGCTTAGATAGCTAAGTAATGTAACAGAATACTCTATTTCCTATTATAATTGATTAGTATCAATTAATTCTATTATTTTCCATTACTTAGCTATGATTTACCTTAGCTAAATTCGTACCTTAGCATTAGTAGTATTGATTTGTCGTTCGATCTCTATGCTGGTCTTTTGAATTTTCGCTGATTTCGCTTTGTAGAATCTTTTTTCTCTCCGCGACTGTGAATGCTCATCACTTTGCATTCTGTGCATTTTTGCTCGCTGCAACCTCTTGCAACCTCTTCGTTACGCTGCTCAACTCCTCGACAATTCCTCACTCAATTCCTCGCTTCATCAATTCCTCACTCAATTCCTCGCGCATTCCTCAATTCCTCGATCAATTCCTCGCTTTTCCTCACATCAAACCACCACATCAAAATCATCAGCTACAGAAAACAAGGTAGGTGCATTTAACACATTATTCGCCCCACTTTACTTCGCTTTTTTATTGTTTGCAAACTGCTAGAACTTCGCCGCATAACATTTTGGTCCTTCGAGCCGGATTATTCCGGTACTGGCAGTTCTTTCAGTTTCTCATTCTCTCTCGCTCTATTTCTCTTTCGCTCGCTCGCCGTCTCGTTTTTACATAATTTTAATTGCTTTTTAATTCGGTTCAATCGCGTAATTTTGTGAATATTTCAAACACATTCGATTCTGCGTTTTTTTGCTGTGCTTCGCATTCTTCGTTTTGAGTTTTTTGTTGCGCTACTGAGTGTCGAGCGCTTGACCTTGCTTCAATTTGCAAAGTTTTATTACGATTTATTTGCAGTGAATTTATCTTATTCATTTTATTTTCGTACATTTCTTGTACATTGCTGAATTTTAGCAGGATTAACTCGTGTCGACTCGCATTTTTTCGTATCGTTCACTATGGCCGCTGCTGCCGCAAAATTGAAGCAAGCACTCGCATTCCGCGATGACGTCATTTCGCAAATGACAACATTAACGCGAGTGGCAAATCAAGCACATAACCAAGAAGAATTGTACGATTTTTTGTACGTTGAATTTAAATCTAGATACGCTCACGTCGACGATTTGTTTGCGGAATTTACGCAGTTACATGCAACTATCTTAACCGCGATGTGTGGTTTAGAGAATGCCGATTTAAAGGCACAATTGACAATTCGGGAATCTTTTCATGACAATTATTACCGAGTTAAAGCTGTCTATGCTGATTTATTCGAATCGACTTCGAATCCGAACGCTTTGCAGGAGAATGTGCCAGACAATACAACGGTTAAAAGTCAAGTAAGACTTCCTCGTTTAGAACTACCGAAATTTAATGGAGATCTTCGAAAATGGAAACCGTTTGTAGACATGTTTGCCGCTACGATTCACGATAACGCCGCGCTTTCGAACATTGAAAAGTTTAACTTCCTCACTTCTTTCTCGAGGATGAACCCCTATCGCTTATTCAATGCATTCCAAAATCGCACAATAACTATCCCATCGCATACGACACTTTGTTCAAACGATTTGACAATAAGCGCCTGCTAGCTTCGTTTCATTGGAAAGCTATCGACAACGCACCCGTTTTATCGGACGCTCAGACTAATGCACAGTCCCTTCGCGCGCTCATCAACGTTTTTTCAGAAAACTTGGCAGCCTTAACTAATCTAGGATTTGCATGTGATCAATGGGATTTTGTTATGTTTCAAATGTTGCTCAAACGACTCAATGCGAATACTATTACTCAATTTGAACTAGCATCAAGCTCAACAGACATACCGACGTTTGTGTCATTGAGTGATTTTGTCGCAAAACAGTGTAGCGCGCTTGAAAATGTGGATGACGCGAAGCCATGTACCATTCGCAAAATACCCAATTCGACTCGCAACTCGTCTCAACCATTCTCTCGCACCGGCTTACCTCAGCCCAAACGCGGGGCTTCGTTTTTTGTAATGGGCGGTACTTGCTGCCCGCTCTGCCAAGCCGATCATCTCATTTACAAATGCAATGCTTTTCTAGCGAAGTCTCCACAAGAACGGTACAATGTAGTCAAAGAACGAAAGTGGTGTTTGAATTGTTTAGGTTCGAAACATCAGTTCAAAGAGTGCAAGTCTACATCCGCGTGTAGAATCTGTTCTCAACGACACCACACTTTATTGCATTTTAATACAGACCGCACTGTTACTCCGCTTCCGTCCACAAGTTCTGCGCCGCGCACCGATCAGGCATCGAGTACTCCTCAACAGATTACCTCATTCACTACTATTGTTCCAGCCAAATGTACGGTTTTGTTAGCAACCGCTATTATTGAAATTAGGAACTCGAAAGGAATATTTGAACCTGTGCGCGTGTTGTTGGATAACGCCAGTCAAGCCAATTTCATGTCCGAAAAATGTGTGTCTCGTTTGGGTCTGTCGAAATATTCTCTATCGTTTTCAATTAGCGGATTAGACAAAATGAGCTCTACTTCTTCGACTGGAGTCACTTGTACCTATCGTTCTCGATACGCACCGCAACGTCAATGTTGCCTGGAAGCAGTCGTTATTCCGAAAATCTGTGGCGCAATGCCTAACTTTAGCTTTTCTCCTCCACCGTATTCGTATCTCTCTAACCTCAATTTGGCTGACCCTCAATATTTTGAATCTCGATCTATTGATATGCGTCTTGGAGCTGAACTCTTCGCTCAAGTTGTGGAAAACGGCCGACTACAAGGCCAACACAACCAACCTATAGCTTGGAACACAAGTTTTGGATGGATTTTGATGGGAAAGATTGAACTTAACACAAATTCCTCTTCAAACGCCATAAATACATTTTGCTCGCTAGTCTCTGAACCGTCCTTGGACATATTGGTTAAAAGATTTTGGGAAATAGAAGAGATAGTATTGCCCCCACCTACGCGTCCTAATGATGAGCAGGCTGAAACAATCTTTGCCAGAAATCACTTTCGTAAGCAGTCCGGATGATATGTTGTACCGTTACCATTCAAAGTGGACTCTCCCGCATTTTTGGACTCAAAAATGATTGCACAACGTCGATTAATTGCTTTGGAAAAGCGACTTCAATGGGAGCCTTCGATTCAGCAGCAATATCATGATTTCATGCAAGATTATTTAGACTCAGGTCATATGCAGCTACTCTCTCGGCCTGATTACACTCCTTTTTGCTACTACATCCCTCATCATTGCGTGGTAAAACCAGATAGCGTCACCACAAAACTACGCGTTGTGTTTGACGCTTCCGCAAAAACTTCAGAACAATTTTCGCTCAATGATTCGCTGTTGGTTGGTCCTAAGCTCCAACAGGAAATTGTATCGCTTCTCTGCCGCTTTTGTTTCTACCCGATCGTGTTCACTGCCGACATCAAACAAATGCAGCGGCAAATTTTGGTCTCAGAACAGCATCGTCCATATCAGCGAATTTTATGGAGATTTTCCTCGGCCAAACCTATTCAAACTTATCAATTGAATACGGTTACTTACGGTGTATCGTCTGCCCCTTTTTTGGCACTAAGAACCATTCTACAATTAGCTACAGACGAACAATCTCAATTTCCGGTAGCGTCTTCGGTTCTGTTATCAGACGTTTATGTAGACGATATTGTGACCGGATACAACTCCATCGAAGAAGCTTTAGTTTTGCGCGATCAGTTGACTCAACTCCTGTTATCTGGAGGTTTTGAGCTTAGAAAATGGGCTAGTAATCATCTCGGCTTTTTAGAAAATCTTGACCAAACACATTGTCAAATCAACCCTCTCACCTTCGACTCAGACCAACCCCAAGTAGTGAAAATCTTAGGACTACAATGAAATTCGCACTCGGATTGCTTTACATATAAGGTACAACCATTGGATCGCCTTTGCACCAAACGAACGCTTTTGTCTGAACTCGCTCGCATTTTTGATCCTATTGGATTTCTCGCTCCTCTCACATTTTGTGCAAAGGTTTTGATTCAACGGTTGTGGGCTTTAAAGTTGGATTGGGACGAACAACCTCCGAATGACATTGCTGATCAATGGACTAACTACAAATCTCAGTTACACTCGCTGATCAATCTCAAGATCCCGCGGTTTTGCTTCCTTTCGAACTATACGTCTTGCGCTCTTCATGGATTTTGTGATGCGTCAGAATTGGGATACGCCGCGGTAGTTTACGTAAAATTTGTTGACTCGGATAACAAAGTCACTGTGCATTTGATTTGTGCAAAATCTATAGTCGCGCCGCTGAAACGAATCTCTGCTCCGCGTTTAGAATTGTGTGCTGCGTTGCTTCTGGCCAAACTCATGAATTCCACTGTAAAAACTTTCGAAAATTTAATCACTTTCACTCATTTCTACGGTTGGTCTGACTCAACAGTAGCTCTCGCTTGGATTAAATCGTCTCCGCATCGTTGGAAAACGTTGTGGCTAATCGCGTCACACAAATTCAACAAATCGCTCCTTTAATTACCTGGTTTCACGTTCGGTCAGAAAACAACCCTGCCGATTGTGCCTCTCGCGGTCTATCGCCCTCTGATTTAATTTCGTTTTCGCTTTGGTGGGCGGGGCCCAAATTTCTTCAAACTCTTGATTGTGAACAGCTTGCTTCCTGTCCTTACGACGAGGTGCTAGGGAATTCTCTTGAGGAGAAAAAATCGACGGTACTAATAGCAACGCAAAATCCGCTGGTCCTTTGGGACGACTTATTAAATCGGTTCTCTTCATTGCGAAAGGTACAAGCTATTGTGGCATATTCTCTTCGTTTTATTACCATTTGTAAGGCAAAAATTCGTAATTCCTCTCCATTGTCGGTCCAAGAGCTCCAAGAATCTCTTGGCCTACTTGTGAAGCATGTGCAACAAGACGTTTTTCGAGAAGAAATTGCGTCTCTAATTTCTCGGTCTCGAGCACACTCGTTGAGGAAGCTATCGGTTTTTCTTGACGACGCTGGTATTCTCAGGGTGGGCGGTCGCATTCGCAATTCCTCGCTGTCGTTCGACGCAAAACATCCGATGCTACTACCTGCATCTCATCGGTTGACTGATATGGTGATAGAGTAATTCCATCTCCAGTATTTACATCCCGGATCGCAAACACTTCACTCTTTGTTGCGGCAACAATTTTGGATCCTGGGTGCAAAACGCGTCATTTCTCGCGTGGTCTCAAAATGCCTTAGATGTTGGCGTCTGAATCCTTCAGCCACGCAACCTCCTATGGGTGACTTGCCTACTCTGCGACTCTCTCAATTGAAACCGTTTTCGTGCGTCGGCGTTGATTATGGTGGTCCGTTCAACGTCACTCTTGGCAAACATAGAGGCGTTAAAAGTGTGAAAGCGTACATTTGTTTATTTGTCTGTTTCTCTACCAAGGCTTTGCACATCGAACTCGCGTCAGATCTTTCAGCCGAATGTTTTCTGGCTGCCTTCCGTCGGTTTGTCGCGCGTCGTGGACGATGCACTTATGTGTTTTCAGATTGCGGCACCAACTTTGTGGGAGCAAATAAATTGATACTGCAATATATGCAAGAAGCGGCCGTTCACGTAGGTTTTGATTGGCATTTTAATCCACCATCTGCTCCTCATTTCGGAGGCTTATGGGAGGCCGGGATCAAGTCGGTTAAAACTCACCTCTATCGCGTTGTTGGTGACCAAGTTCTGACGTACGAAGAATTATATACAGTGCTCGTGCAGATCGAAGCTCTTTTGAATTCGCGCCCTATTTGCCCTTTAAGCAATGATCCGAACGATCTGTCCGCTTTAACTCCAAGTCACTTTTTAGCTCTTGAGCCAATTTCTGCTATACCGGATCCAGATCTTACTCATATCAGCATGAATCGGCTGACACGTTGGCAGTTGCTGCAGCGTCTACACCAGGACTTTTGGTCGCGTTGGCATGTGGAATACCTGCACACTCTTCAGCAGCGTAGCAAATGGACGGTTCCTTCAACTCCGATTGAACCTGGTACTCCAGCATTGATAAAAAACGATTTGGTTCCTCCTCGACAATGGAGTCTTGCTCGGGTAATCACAGTCCATCCGGGACCTGATGGCATTGTTCGGGTGGTTACGCTGAAGACAGCTAACGGCACACTTAAGCGACCGGTGGTCAAGGTATGCCCTTTGCCTAATGTTTCGATTAATTAAAACGCGGAAGCTCATTGAGTTTTAGGTGGGCGGTATGTTTTGTCCCCGTTTTTGTGTTTGTTTTTAAATATTTAAGAAATGAGAGAGAGAATGCGATGGTTTAAATTTACAGTATTCGCGTGAAACGAAAGCGAATTTTTGGGTTTTTTGCTCTGCTTAGGCGTTCACGAACATTCACGGGCGAGGAGAGAAGGAAGAATTAGTAGTATTGATTTGTCGTTCGATCTCTATGCTGGTCTTTTGAATTTTCGCTGATTTCGCTTTGTAGAATCTTTTTTCTCTCCGCGACTGTGAATGCTCATCGCTTCGCATTCTGTGCATTTTTCGCTCGCTGCAACCTCTTCGTTACGCTGCTCAACTCCTCGACAATTCCTCACTCAATTCCTCGCTTCATCAATTCCTCACTCAATTCCTCGCGCATTCCTCAATTCCTCGATCAATTCCTCGCTTTTCCTCACGACAAACCACCACATCAAAATCATCAGCTACAGAAAACAAGGTAGGTGCATTTAACACATTATTCGCCCCACTTTACTTCGCTTTTTTATTGTTTGCAAATTGATAGAACTTCGCCGCATAACAAAATTAATTGTTCAAAAATTGACAGTGTTTTGATTCGTACCTATATGTCAGCATAACCCATCATTTTTCATCAGTAATTTTATATATATTTACATAATGAGTAATTAAAAATAATATACGACCTTAACTAGACACCCCCACCCCCCAAATATACAGTTGGAGTCATATGGATAGGATTTTTTTTGATATTAGATTTCTACTATACATTCAAAACAGATTTACGAATAATCTAATTAAAAGTATTATGCGACCCTTATTTTACAACATCAACCCTTAATATACGCTTTACCGTCAAAATGCTCGGATTTTATTCAAATTTGGAATCCAGTAGTAATTTTAACTTATCATTATTTTTTAATTATTGAAATTAGGGTAGAACCCACATATTACAATTGTAACCCTTAATGCACCCCTTACAGTTTGATACGTTAGATTTTTTTCAAATTAAAATTTGAGATAGCAACGAGAGAAGTACTGTGGAATCTCTTTTCCAGCGAATTTTTAATTAGATTATTTATAAATCTGTTTTAAATCTATAGTGGAAATTAAATATTATGAATATAATCAATCTATAGGAGTCAAACGGTAAATTACGAGTTTTGGGGGTGTGTGGTAAGGGTCTTAAATTATTTTTAGTCACTCGTTATGTAAATATATATAAAATAGCTGATAGAAAATGGTGGAACATGCTGACATATAAGAGCCAAAACATGGTCAATTTTTGAAAACTTAAATTAAAGGGCAAACTGGCTACAAGGGCTTATTTTTAAGGGATGAAATTTTCACCGATATTTTCTTCAATGTATTCCTAATATATATTCTAAATTTGGTTTAAATCAAATATTCCTCCTGGCAGATATTCACGTTACAACTTATACATTTTTGCAACTTTTTGATCCTTCAACCCTTAATAAAAATGCAACCCTGTAAAAATCTCCAATTTTTTTGAAAGCATTTACCACTTGGGCTATACACGATACATATGTTCAATATTTGGTCAAAATCGGCCCGCAACTTTAGAAGATTAGGGGGATCCACCGATTTTGCCATTTTTAGCATGTTTTTGGCTTATAACGCGCAGGTCTTTGAGAATTTTTTTAATGTTTTTACTTCTATATCGTCTATGGGCGGGTAGAAAAAAAGGACGCAAATTATGTTTAAATCGGGTCAGTAGATTCCGAAATATAGTGGTTTAAAGAAATGCACAGACCGACCGACAGACCGACAGACGGAAATTACTGAATATGATTTTCGTATTCTACGCATCCTAAATAGTAAAAAAGTGACATTTGGAAAAAAAAAAATTCATGATTACAATACTTCCTCTACGAGAGAAGTAAAAAATAAAGAAAGTTGTGTAATGAGAATAGTTAATATTATTAATTTCAAAGTCATTTTAAAAGGAAACACTATTGTGGGCAAAGCAGAATCATACGCGGAACCAAATCAGAGAATAAAAAACACCGATTTAAATTATGTAAATCATATAAAAGCCGGTCATTCGACTTTACCAGAAGGGTTTGACTTTTCACATTTAGCACAAAGTACCATAAAAATGCTAACCGAAGTGTTAAAAAAATATCAAACTATATTTTCCTCAGACAGTGAACTTTTAACTAGTTTGTAGTACTAGTTAAAAGTTCACTGAACGCAGCATAGAATTTTAACAGAAAATGTACCACCCATTGCTAAAAGACCTAATAGAAAATTGACAAACTATTAGAGACCGGAGTCATTAGGCATTTCGACTCTCCTTGGTCGGCTCCTGTGGTAATGGTGGCAAAAAAATCTCCCACTGGAGAAAATAAAGTGCGTGTGTGCATTGACTATAGGGCTTTAAATGCGATAACCAAAAGAGACTATTATCCTCTACCAAACTTGCAAGAGAGTCTAGAAATATTCGGAAGTTCAAATCTGTTTAGCGTTATCGACGTTACGTCCGCGTATCATCAAATTGACGTAAAAGATGAAGTTAAAGAAAAATCCGCGTTTTGTACCCCAGATGGTCATTACGAGTATAATAAAATGCCGTTTGGGTTGTCAAATGCGCCCTCAACCTTTCAGAGGTTTATGAACTTAACTTTATCGGGATTAACTAGCAGTACATGTATTTATTTATTTATTTATTTATTTATTTATTTATTTAAAAGTACAGTACCCAACGGCACAAAGCCAGTTACAGGGCAGGGATAATACAAAAAAAAAACAACGTAAAAGCTTAAAGAATGGTTACAGAGTTACAAAGAATAAAAAAAAGATGCATAATCAGAATAAATGACATAAAAACAAATAACAACAGTTAAGAAGACAATAATAAACAATCAAAAAACACAATGACACAATATTAAACAATCACAAAATAAGTTAACAAGTATAAAATGTAAAGTGTAAAATGTATAATGTAAAATGTGAGATGTAAAATTTAAAATGTAGATGTGGAAATGTAAAGTTAAAAAGAAATAATTTGTTAAATCGATAAATTTAGAAAAAGTTTCTTTATCTCGGCTATAGTCGCAAAAAATATCTCGAGACTGTTTTCCACTAGTGCGAACTCACGGCAGATAGTCTGCAACGGGGACGATGCTAGCAAGTTAGTGCGCGATGCTTCAACATGAAAAGTTCTGTGTGATCTAAGTGCTTGCTTAGGTACATGAAAACTAAGCTGTTCTAATATACTCACGCAGTCGATCTTATCATTAATTACTTTAAACAAAAAAAGAACAGAGTTGCATTTTCTTCTCTGAAGGAGACTAGAGAATTTCCTCTGTTCTAACAGAGTGGCACAGGGAAATCCATGCTCAGGATAAATACCGTTCAATTTAAAATAAATAAATTTTAAAAATTTCCGTTGAATTTTTTCTATACTATTTATCTGGCCTAAGTAGGAAGGACACCATACGATTGACGCGTATTCCAGGCGAGTGCAAACGAATGTATTGAAGAGCAAGCAAATAGTATCTAATTCGGCAAAGTCTTTGGAAGTGCGCATAATAAATCCTAAACTCTTGTAAGAAGATGCAGTAATAGTGTCAATGTGTTGCTGGAAGGAAAGTTTACACGAAAATAGTACACCTAAGTTTGAAAGAATCTGTTCTACCAACAGGTACGTTATTAATATGGTATTCAAAATTTATGTTTTTACGCGCTCGCGAGTATGAAACTACATAGCACTTGGAAATATTGAGGGGCAAACGATTAGCTTCACACCAAGAATGAATAATGTCAAGATTGCTTTGCAAAGTGGCACAATCCTCAATATTGTCATTTACTCTGTATAATTTCATATCGTCTGCATATAAAAGAGTGTGAGTTTCAATTTCATTTACAATATCATTAATATAAATATTGAATAACAGTGGACCCAGAATTGAACCCTGTGGCACACCAGCATGCACCTCAATGGCTGATGAAGTAAAACCCTTGTAATATACACGCTGGGTACGATTATTCAAATAAGAAGCAAAAAACTTCACGAGTAAGTCCGATAAGCCGAACATAGTTAGTTTATGCAATAAAATGCAATGATCAAGTCTATCAAACGCTTTTGTGAAGTCTGTGTAAATAACATCTACTTGTCTATTGTTATCGAGATGGTTGGCCAGAAATTGAGTGATCATAAACAGATTGGTAGAGGTTGATCTACCGGGCATAAAACCATGTTGGGATGGTGATAGGACGTTTTTAATGTGATTATAAATTATTTTGTGCAGGATAAATTCAAGGACCTTGCTAAAATTTGAAATGATAGCGATTGGTCTATAATTCGCGATATCGTTTCTACTACCATTTTTGAAAACTGGACATAACTTAACCATTTTCCAAACATCAGGAAATACAGCGTAAGTAATAATTTTGTTAAAAATTATCTCAAGAGGCCGAACAAAAACGCACGAACAGTCCCTAATAAGAAACGCTGGGATGAGATCTAAGCCAGAGGTGAGCTTTGGTTTCAATTTTTTAATAGCAGCAGAAATATCATTACCGGAAATTCCTTGTATATTTAATACATTGGTGTTTAAGACTATGTTTTCACTAAGACTCCCGTTGATACTGTCCGAGTTTATGTTGGTGAATTGTATAGCAAACGAGTCAACGATATCGGTCGGATTGTCCATTTGAACACCGTTAAAAACCATGGAACTGGGAATTCCGGATGTATTTCTCCTGCTATTAATATAAGTCCAAAAATTATTAGGATCAGACCTAATGTTATTTTCAATATTCCGCAAATATTCCTGATGGGCGTTCCTGATTAGCTTCTTGACAAAATTACTCAGCTTTTTAAAATCTGTGAGCGCTTGACAAGATCCGGTTTTTTTAAAATATCGCCATGCGAGTAACTTATCTCTAATATGCTTTTTAATATCTGAGTTGAACCAAGCTGGATATTTATTGCTGCCTTTAGACGATGTTTTTGAAACAAAAAGGTCAAAGGCTGTGTACAGGGTGTTGTAAAACGAATCGATCATGGCATTAACATCGTTAAAAACCGCAAGAAAGGTCCAATCGATATTCAGCAGGTGGTTATACAAACCCAAATAATTTGCTTTTTTAAAATTGTAGTTACTCTTAGAGCTATTTCCGCAGCACCAAGTATTTTTTGGTGTTGTAGTTTTCATCAACTCAAGACTGATGGTAATTGAAGGGTGATGCTTATCTTCAGCAACCAGTGAACAAAACGACTTATCAACGACGCAGGCTTTGTTGCAAAGAACCAGGTCCAGAAGACGATTATTCACATTGACAACATTGTTGAATTGATCTAGTGAGTAAAAATTACAGAAGCTATTCAAACATAACACTGTTTTGTTCAACAGGCCAGTATTCAAGCAGTTTCCATATTCCGGGATGTTAAAATCTCTAATAATTAGCAAGTCTGGTCCATAGAAGAGTTCGCAACGTTCAATGGATTCAAAAATCCCTTCGTACACACTTAAATTAAGACTAGGTGGTACGTAAATGACTAGAATGATCAGCTGACTGGAAAAATTAGATAAGGAGATTGCAACAATATCGACTAGACATGAAATATCACAGATGTCTTTGATTTCGATAGTCTCATAAGTCAGGGACGTTTTAATTGCCAACAAAACACCACCGCCCCGAGATTTGTTGGTGGCCGATTTAGATCTGTCACATCTAATAACATTAAAATTGCTATTGAACAATTCGTTGCTATTGACGTTCCCAGTTAGCCAAGTTTCAGACAGAGCAACAACGTCGACTTGATTGTGTAAATCAATCGCGGCATTAAAAAAAAACATTTATTTTTGAATTGAGCCCGCGCACATTTTGGTATAAAATGTTCAGTTCAACATACGACTTGGAACGTTTAAGTTTTTTATGGTATACTTAGATGACATTATGGTTTTTAATTCGACTGGAGAGGACGATTATATAGAAAAATTAACCACTGTATTTGATAGGTTACGAGATGCTAATATTAAATTAAAACCTGAAAAGTGTAAATTTTTACTTCCACAAGTTAAATATTTAGGGCATATTATATCTCGCGATGGTCTTAAACCAGATCCGGAAAAAATTGAGAAAATAATTGATTTTTCTATTCCTCGTAAAGTAAAATAAAACCGTTTTTAGGACTCGTAGGTTGGTATTGAAAATTCATACCAAAATTCTCTGAAATTGCATACCCTATGACTCAATTAACAAAAGATGACGTAAAATTTGAAATCACGGGCTCTGTCTTAGAAGCTATAAACATCTTAAAGGCGGCTTTAACATCTGATTCCATTCTAATTTTTCCAAATTTTGAAGAACCTTTTATTTTCTCAATCGACGCAAGTGGAATAGGATTAGGTGCTATTTTAAGCCAAGAACGAAATAGTTTTGAAAGACCTATTGCATTTTCAAGTCGAAAGCTAAATAAAGCAGAAAGAAATTACAACGTAACAGGACAAGAATGCTTAGCACTAGTCTTTGGAATTAAACAATTTCGGTGTTATCTATATGGACGAAAGTTTGTAATTATTACAGATCATAGACCTTTAAAATGGCTCCTAACGTTGAAAGATCCAACGTCAAAATTAGCCAGGTGGGCGTTACTTCTCTTTGAATATTACTTTGAAATTAGACTTCATCCGGGTACAAAACACAATAATGTAGATGCGTTAAGTAGAATGTACTTCGACGAGGACGACATTGAAACTCAACAATCAGATAAAAAGCAACAAATTAACGCTGTTAACATAGGCTTACCATACCTTCCTGTGTGGGACAGAGATAATATCAGGGAAGAGCAGGCAAAAGATAAGTTTTGTCAAGATGTACTAGTTCAGCTTGACAACGTAGACAAAGACGATACCGACTATTTTCTTGATGACGATCAAATTCTCTACAAACAAAATAGACATAAGAGCCAACAGAGAAAAACTAATTATTCCGCGAACGTACATAAACAAGACTCTACATGACTTTCATAATTTACCTTATTCAGGCCATATGGGACAAACCAAAACATTAGCAGCCATTAAACAAAAATTTTACTGATTAAATATGAAAGCTGATATAATTAAATATTGCAGCGAATGCCACGCATGTAATCTACGAAAAACTTCTCCTCATATAAAACCAGCTCCTTTGCAAAAATTTCCCGATATAACCGAACCTTTTGAACGTACGGTAATGGACATTGTCGGTCCTCTTGTTCCGACGTATAATGGAAACAAATACATTCTGACCTTTCATGATCACTTTTCCAAATATTCCGAAGCAATACCACTTTCAGATCAAAAAGCGGACACAGTAGCTAGAGCTTTTGTAAATCATGTTATTACCAGACATGCTTGCCCAAAGCAATTTATTACAGATCAAGGTAGTAATTTCGTATCAACATTAATGAAGGAAGTTTGCAAGTTACTAAAAAATCAGAAAATACAAACTACTCCATACCACCCTCAATCAAACGGTATGATAGAACGAAGTTATCGAGTTCTTAAAGATATTTTGTCACATTTTATTGAAGAAAAACAGCAAGATTGGGACGAGTGGTTACCACTTGTTTTAATGGCCTATCGAACTAGTATTCATTCTGCTACCGGGTATAGTCCTCATTTTGTACTGTACGTCCGCGATCCCGTGTTGCCTGTAAGCCGAACGGGCAAATTAAGCAAAAAACAAAATCTAAGACAATTATTACTCAACCAAAAGTGGTTGGTAACAAAATACTTAGCATGGGATTCCTTAATTTGCTTTTTAATGAGATTGCTCAACTTTCTATCTACTTAGTACCTCTAATGAACCAGTTCTTTTAAGGCCAATTCCCACAGAGCAGGGCAGCAGCAGCGCGGCGCGGTAGCAGCAAATGCTGCTGCGACAAAAATTATTTTTTAAATTCCCACATAGCAGTGCAGTGCAGCGCCGCAACACCAAAATAATATATGTATGAATTATCTGAATGGTTTTAGTCGTATTTTTTTATTAAATAAGTGAACATGAGTTCCTCAACTAGCGATGATGATTATTTAACGGACATGAGAAGACATGGAGTTTTTCACTTGTATTCAAGTCGCAGCACCAAATTATTTTCAAATAAATCTGGTCTAGTAAATATAATGTCATATAAAAACTATACTTACTGATAGATTCAATTCTAGCGTTAGTTATCGATGGCTGGCGAACAAACATGCACTTGGTCGCAGTTTTTGCTGTAATACAATTCTTACCTAGCAGCGCGTCAACGCTCAAAGCAGCATACAACGCTATTGAAAGCGTTAAATTTTGACGCGCTGCACTGCTGTCGCGCTGCGATGCGTATGTGGAAGCAGTTGCATTTAAATACATGAATACTTTTGAAAGCTGCATTTGCAGCGACGCGCCGAATTGATCCAAGGAGGATAGGATAAGTTTTTGAGGATTTTATATTTAATCCGATGTGCTTGGAAAATAAGATGTCTAACTTGGTGTAGATTAGTCACCCAACAATACGAATCCTAGGGTTGAATTTAGCATTGTTTTTCACGTCGTATTTGGTTGATAGTTTATCGTTGGCTAGCTTCTGCAGTGCACATTTGCTCTCGTCGGAAGCTGATTAATAGATCACCATTGCTGATGTTCCCTACGTTGGTTAAGGGAAGATTAGAGGTGATTGGATTCACAGATTGCATAAGATCACGTCGAGTAGTAGCGGCAGTTTGAGAAGTATTCTTGGGTCTAACAGTCACAGAGTGCGAGGATGTGACTGAGGCCAAAAGAACGATTATTAGCAGTAGAAACAGTACTCACAGAATTTGCTTTGAGTTGATTAATTTTGATCTTCATAGTGACGTTCTCAGCAAGGATTTGATCCATTTTTGACATCAAACTTAGGTTCATCTCATTAATTTGATAAAGATAATATCTTCAATAGAGTGGGGCTTGTCATTTATTTCACTTCGAAGGCGTTTCCGATCAGATGAGTTTAAGAGAGTGGTACCATTGGACAACGAGTTTATTTTATTTTTATTTATTTTTATTTATTATTACATTACCCAACGGCACAAAGCCAGTTATAGGGTAGGAAAATACATGAAAACAAATTAGACTAATTAATAATAATAACATGAGGCGACTAGAAGAAATTGTAAGATTGAGAACATAACAACAGAGAAATACAACGAAACAACATACAATGTAAATAACGAACACAAAAATAATATAAATATCAAGTAAATAAAACAATGACTAACGACTATAAAAAATGCGTTTCACATCAGCTATGCTACAAAAAAATAGATCCAGGCTGCTTTCAACCAACGCGAATTCGCTACAAATAGTGTGAAGCGGTGACGAAACAAGCAAATTTGTACGAGGTGTCTCGAGGTAGAATGTCCTATGCGTTCGAAGAGGTAGCTTAGGCACACGAAAATTCAGCTGATTAACAATATCCATGCAGTCAATCAAGTTATTGTTCGCTTTGAGCAAGAAAAGAACGGAATTGCATTTCCTTCTCTGATGGAGACTTGAAAAACTGCAGGATTCTAAAAGCAAATTATACGGAAAACCTTGCATAGGATAAACACCGTTCGATTTAAAATGTATGAATTTTAAAAACTTGCGTTCAATTTTTTCGATGCTGTTTATCTGACCTGTGTAAAAAGGACACCATATAGTTGCTGCGTACTCCAAGCGAGTCGGTACGAAAGTATTAAAAAGCAAGCAAATCGTATCGAATCTGACAAAGTCTTTAGAAGTGCGCATTATAAAACCTAAACTTTTGTAAGAATGTGCAATAATGGCATCAATGTGTTGTTGAAAAGACAGTCTTGATGTGAATATTACGCCCAAGTCTTTGATTGAGTCAGTTCTGCCTACAGGTAAATCGTTATAAAACCAAAATTATAAATAATACTTTTAAGTGCTCTCGAGTATGAGACAACAAAACACTTAGCAACATTCAGAGGCAAACGATTGGTTTCACACCAATGATTAATGCGACAAATATTGTCTTGCAAAGCAGCAAAATCCTCAATGCTGTTAATTGCCATGTATAATTTCATGTCGTCACCATATAAAAGATTATGGGTACTGATTGATTCTACTATATCATTAATAAACATATTAAATAATAGGGGGCCTAAAATTGATCCTTGGGGCACACCTGAGTGTACCTTCATGGCTGATGATGTTAAACTTTTGTAATAAACACTCTGAGTACGATTGCTCAAATACGACTCGAAAATTTTTGCAAGTAAGTCAGAAAAACCAAAAATTGACAATTTCCTCAGTAGAATGCTATGGTCGAGGCGATCAAACGCTTTCGAAAAATCTGTATAGATTACGTCAACCTGTGTGTTATTATCAAGATGATTAGCCAGAAATTGCGTTATAATAAATAAATTGGTAGATGTTGATCTACCGGGCATAAAACCGTGTTGATTGGGCGATAACATATTTTTAATGTGACTAAAAATTGTTTTATGCAGGACAAATTCGAGGACTTTGCTAAAGTTGGAAATAATTGCAATAGGTCGATAATTAGAGACATTGTTTCTGCAGCCATTTTTAAAAACTGGACATAGTTTGAACTTTTTCCACAAATCAGGAAAAACAGCGTTAGTGATAATTTTATTAAATATAATGTCAAGAGGCCTAACAAAAACGCACAAACAGTCCCTTACGAGGAATGCAGGGATGAGATCAGGACCAGATGTAAGTTTAGGCTTTAACTTGTTAACAGCAACAGAAATATCTTCGCACGTGATCTTTCGTATATTTAATACATTGGCATTCACAACTATATTATCGCTAAGATTGCCTGAGACGCTGTTAGAAGAACTAACATTTGAAAAGTAGTCGGCAAATGCGTCTACAATTTCCATCGTATTGTTTAGTTCAATATCGTTGAAGACCATAGAACAAGGAATTTGAGAAGTATTTCTCTTGCTGTTAATGTACGCCCAGAAGTTATTAGGATCAGTCCTGATATCATTCTCAATCCTCAACGAATAAGTCTTATGTGAATCGCTGATCAGCTTCTTGACGTAATTACTCAATTTTTTAAAATTCTTAAGAGATTCTAAAGATCCAGTTTTTTTGAAATGTCGCCAAACAAGTAACTTGTTCCTAATATTTTTCTTAATTTCTAAATTAAACCAGACTGGATATTTATTGCTAACCTTTGATATCGTTTTAGGAACAAAAAGGTCTAGGGCAGTGTAAAGAGTGCTGTAAAAAGAGTCGACCATTTCATTAACGTCATGAAAATCAGCAAGAAATATCCAATCTATGTTCAGCAGATAGCCATACAGACCAGGAAGGTTAGCTTTTTTAAAATTATAATTATAAGTAGACTTTAGTATGGTATTTTTAGATGATGACTTAGTTTTGACTAGATTAAGACTAACGGTAATAGATGGATGATGTTTATCCTCGCTGACCATTGAAAAACATGACCGCTCAACGTTACAAACCTTGTTACAAAGAACCAGATCCAAAAGACGATTGTTTGCGTTGATGATCTCGTTATATTGAACAAGTGAGTAAAAATTGCAAAAACTATTCAGACATAGCACTGTTTTGTTCATCTGGTTAAGATACAAACAATTTCTGTAATCAGGAATATTAAAATCGCCTAAAATGACTACATCCGATCCATACAGACTCTCAAAGTGTTCAATGGCCTCGAAAAGATCCTCATATACATTTAAACTAAGACTAGGTGGTATATAAATGACTACAATGATTAACTGACTAGAAAAATTTGAAATTGAAATAGCAACAATATCGACAAGAGAAGGAATATCACAGTTGTTTTTGATATCTAAAGATTTAAAATTTAGCGATGAATTAATTGCTAAAAGAACGCCACCTCCCCTAGATTTATTTGTGGTAGACCTAGATCTATCACACCTAATAACATTAAAGTCGCTGTTGAATAGTTCGTTGCTATTTACATTGCTGGACAACCAAGTTTCCGATAAGGCAATGATATCTAACTGACTTCGCAAATCAACTGTAGCATTAAAAAAACTGTTAATTTTTGAGTTAAGCCCGCGCACATTTTGATACAAAATGTTCAATTTAGCCTCAAATTTGGATTTAGACTGCCTACGACTACTACTAACATTTAATTCAGCTGGTTGCTACTTATTGTGCCAACTAACATCCGATTTAAAAATTAAAGATTTTTCTTTAAATACAGAGCAATTTTTATCTCAGGCAGCATGATTTAAATCAATATCTGGTTTGATTTTTAACAAATTGACACAATTACCACACTTCAGAACCTCGGAATGACACTCATTGACTTTATGTTCACCTGAACATTTAGGACACATTGGCTTGCTTTTACAATACTTTGCTATATGATTGAAGCCACAGCAATTAAAGCACCGATTGATTTTGACAGCATCGTAGACATTACAAGTATCATAAGCTACATACAGTTTGCCAAATTCGACCACCTTACCGTAAGTACTGGAATCGAGTTGCAAAACAGCCTGAAACAAATTTTTATTATTTTTCAGTGATTGACATTTTATTAGCTCGACACGTGAATCAGGGGTGAACAGGTGATCATTTTGAGCCTTGACAAAATTGGTGAGCGTAGATGGATCATCGTTGTAGTTCGTGGATAGCCCAGACACACGAATCCTAGGGTGAAGCTTTTGTGTATCATTCACATCGTATTTCGAAGCTAGTTTTGATTCCGCGATATTTTTGAATTTTGCCAGATCATCGGCAGTGGAGCAGTTGACTACTAATACGCCATCACGCACATTTCTAACTTTTGAAATCTTCGATTCAGCAGGACAGATGTTTAGCAGCAGATCGGCTTTGTTTTCTGAATTCTTCTGAATCGTCTTCGGCTTAATAACAATGGAGTTTCTTACAGCGCGCGAGTACTTCATCTGTTTAATGGAATCGCTTTGGGTGGGTGGCACAGAACACACTCTAGGCTCAGCATTTGAAGACTTAATAAGGCTAATCTCAGACCTCAAAATACCATTTTCATAAATTAAAGTGTCAACTTTATCCAGAAGAACCTTATTAGTCGCTTGACTTAGACTTAGTAGCAAATAGATATCTTCAAGTGAATAGTTTTCAGGATGGTCATTGAGTACACTATGAGGGCGCTTATTACTGACAGAATCAGTGGAATTCGATCGATCCAACGAAATTAGGCTAGCAGATGATAATGTAGAATAGCCACCACATATTAGATTCTCGTCCTTATCATAGGTAGCTTTAGCAGTTATAGCGCAGCTCGGGTGGAATCGTGACCCACATTTAAAACAATCAACGGATTTTACAACCCTTTTGGTACAATGTTTACATACTGGATTAAGGTTAGGATCTGGTGGTCCCATGCTAAGGCAGGAGAAAACCCACCGATAGACCAGATAATTGCACTTCACTCAAACAACAAAGACGATGAACTTGATTGGGACTAACACTGTTAAAATTTGTAATAACTTAAATTTGGTAAAAATTAAATTTAATTGCACGATCAAAAATTAGGTGACCTCTCAACGGGTGACCCCTAATCTTTTTTGTTTTTGTTGAGTTGCTTGCTACAAAAATAAAAGATTATATTTATACGACGCTACTGAACGAAAATAAGACGAAAGACATACGTGCATGTAACTTCTTTGTCATTCATATTGATTGTATTCATAAAATCTGTGAAGTCATGTCGCAGCGCTGGCAGACATACGTTCCTGTTATTATTAGCATATACTGTAATGCGCTGGCACAGCGTAGCAATAAAAAATTACGTCTGCACATTCGATACCAGGGACCACAACGCACGCAAGTCGACTATATACTAGGATGTAAAGTTATGAGTTGACAGAACCTTAGTGAATTTTTAATATCTTGTAATATGTTAAAAATTGTTTGAAGTACATTAATAAATTGATTTAAGGGTATCCCGAGAGTCACCGATTAAAATTATTTTTACGTCCAGAACAGGCCACCACGTCCTAGCATTTGCCTCACTCTTTTCCGTATCTGCTAACGCATTGAAACGAGATGCATGCTATCCCGTCTGCTACTATATATTCTTTGTTAAATTTTGACAAAAACTACGTAACTTTTAGATTTTTTTTTTAGAAACATATGAAGATTATTTATTGTAAAATCTATTCTTGTTGCATTTCTAAGCACATCATCAATAGTATCCAGTGGGCCAGTGAAATATTTGATAAGACCTCGCGTCTTTTTTTGTAAACTGCACTTGGGCGCACACAATTTTGCTTGGGTGCACAACACAATATTTCATCCTTCTTGTATACATTGCGTTAAAAAGAAAAAGTCATGACAGGTTGAAAACTTTATGGTAAAGCTTCATAATATACGTAGGAAAAGAATATATTGAATCGGTGACCATCGGGATACCCTTAAGGTGTCTTTAGCACATAAAATAGCTAAATGGGTTGCTTGCTCGTCTAATATTGATTCGGTATAGCCGATTTTCTTCATAATTTGTTCTGCCTTATGCTTTATAAGTAGTGTAAGATGTGAGTTCTGGAACACAAAGGGATGCCGCCGTTCAATGTAAACAAATGAGTAGCGTTATCATGTATATTTCTGAGAATTTTGTGTGATAAATGTCGGCATCGATTGTAATAATTGTAATCATATGTGATAACACATGTATAAATGTGTGATAAGTAACTGACCATTTTAAGCCATGGGGATTCTGAAACAATGACGTCATTGTATAAAAAAAATTGTAGCCAGAACGTATATACGGATACTGGAACAAAATGCTGACATAGCGTTAAAGACCCTGGGGATACTAGAACAGCGCAGTGCATGACAAAATCTGTGTTTAGCAGCGCAATTTTATTTTCTACATGTACGCTTATGAGGGGTACTGAAACACTACATTTTTTGCTGTGCAAATATTTGCCGACTTAGCAAAAACTGTATACGACATTTCTGAAACAACACGGTGACGTCAGCATAGTAAAATAATACATATCACATATAGAGATAAAGACTGGAAAAAAAAAACATTTTTAAAACAACGCATTATTATAAAACACATTCTGTGTTTATAGTTGTGCAATATTATTTTCTACTTATGTTACGGTACTGGAACACTTCATATTTTATTGTACAGTTATTTGCTGACTTAGCAAAAGTACGAAATTTCAGAAACAACAACAGAAGCTAAAATATAATTCATACAATTGCGCAGTGGTTGGAAAATATCATTATAAATAATATTTATTCTATCCTGCAATTGAAATCTAACTCTTGTAAAAGAAGGTAGTGTAATTAAAGTTGTGTACTTTGGTGAGTATTTACTTTTATTATCTCAATAAATAACTTAAATACACGTTTGTTTCAATTTTTTATCCAATTAATTTCAATTTTGTTTTAAGAAAACAACAATGAACAATTTTCCATCTGACATTTTTGACACCGATTTGCTCTCCTATGGAGGGTTGTTAAATCAACCACCACCACCACCACCACCATCACACCCCCCAGCATCATCTAATAAGCGCAAAAGAGCAGCTACCACCATTACAAATTCTTCTGCTAACTCTCAAATGGTTATTCCATCAACAGGTGGTAAAGGAAAACAAATTCGAATGGATATAGCAGCCGATATTCAAAACCTTGAAGATGATATCAATGGAGCGTTTGAAGATTTATTTTCAAATGTTGAAGCTAGTGTTATTCCATTAACATCAACGCTCTCAAGAAAAATCAACAATGGTCTTATTACAATAACCTCACCAGGTTCATCAGATGCTACACATATGGTAAAAATAGAAATCTATGATATGAAAGACATTGCAGGAATACCAGCCAGTGATATTTGGAAAAAAAGTATCACTCGTGCTAAAGTTTTCATTGAGAAAAAGGAACACCGACAAATGTTTGATACATTGAATTCTATTACACTTGATGTGGCAAAGAAAATGAAGGCAGCAAAAGGATCAGAAAGTAAATTTTCCAAATATTAAGTGCTTTTTTTATATGTAATAATTTTATGTGGAATTTATAATCAGATACTTATAATTATTATTTACCAATAAATATTTTAAATCAATAATAAAACAAATTTATTTTAAATATTTTTCAAAAATGTGGATTCTAGAACAGCGCATTGTATCACAAATTCTGTGTTTAGTTGCGCATATATAAATATTTTGTGATGTAAATTCAAATTGTGTAATATTATTCAAAATAATATTCATTCAACGATTGAACTCCATCAAAGAATAAACTCAATAAAAGTTGACGTGCTTTGGTAAGTATATTTATTTTGCTATTTTCATTTTTTTTTTTTTTTTTATTATTTTATAATATAGTAAAAACAATGTGGACTTGCTATGCGATGAAAAAAAAAATCAAAGATCGTAATGGTGAAGTGCATATTAAAAATCCAGGGATAATTAAAGCAATTCCTATAAATAAAGAGAAATACAAGTGTTTTACTAAATATAATTGTTCTAATACAATGAAACTAAGATTCATAGATTCTTTTAATTTTATGGCTTCATCTTTAGATAAATTGTCGTCATACCTAAAAGAATATAATATTACCAAAGAATATTTTAAAAATGTGGCAGACTCAAAATTAGCTCTCTTACTTAGAAAAGGCGTACTTCCATATACCTACTTAGACAGCTTTAAGCGTTTTGAAGAAAAATCATTACCTGATAGAAAATATTTTTTTAATAACTTAACTCAGACTGATATTAAAGATGATGAATATGCTCATGCTCAAAAAGTGTATTCAGAATTTGATTGTAAAAACTTAGGAGAGTACACAGACATATATTTAAAAACTGACGTTCTTTTGCTAGCGGATGTATTTGAAGAATTTCGTCTTTTATGTAAAAAAACCTATGATCTAGATCCCGCTAATTATATTACCGCTCCCGCACTATCTTGGGACAGTTTATTAAAATCAACAAAAATTAAACTTGAATTGATGACAGACATTGATATGTTATTGTTTATAGAGAGAGGTATTCGTGGTGGTATTAGTCAATGTTGTAATCGATATGCTGTTGCTAATAATCGATACATGCCAACTTTTGACGAATCTCAACCAGAATCATACCTCATTTATTTAGATGCAGTGAATTTATATGGATGGGCAATGTGTCAATGCCTTCCTACCGGAAATTTTAAATGGCTTAATGAAAACAAATGTAAACACTTCAATGTATTGCAAATTCAAGATGATTATAAAAAAGGGTATATATTAGAAGTTGATTTAAACTACCCTGAAAATTTACATGATTTTCATAGGGATTTTCCATTTTGTCCAGAAAATAAAACTCCAATTAATGGAAAACACCCAAAACTTTTAACAACTTTAGAATCAAAAAGCAAATATATTATTCATTATAGAAATTTGAAGCAGTGTCTTAATCATGGCTTAATTATTACCAAAATTCATCGTATATTAGAATTTGATCAATCAGCTTGGATGCGTCCATACATTCTCAAAAATACAAAATTGCGAATGGAATCAACTAACGAGTTTGAGAAAAGTTATTATAAATTGAAAAATAATAGTGTTTTTGGTAAAAGCATGCAAAATGTTAGGAAAATGCGTGATATAAAATTAGTTTCGGAATGGGAAGGTAGTTATGGGGCTGGAAAATTCATGGGTAAACCAAACTTTAAAGATAGGGTAATATTTGATGAAGATTTTGCAGCAATTGAATTAAATAGATTAAAAATAAAATTTAATAAGCCTCTATATGTAGGAATGGCTATTTTGGATATTAGCAAATGTTTAATATATAAGTTTCACTATGAATATATGAAAAATAAATATGAATCAGCAAGCTTAAAACTTTTATATACAGACACGGATTCATTAATTTATTCCATAATAACAAATAACTTTTATGAAGATATATTTCCAGACTTAAAACAATGGTTTGATACGTCTGATTATGCTGAGAACAATTGTTATAATTTCCCCAGAATTAATAAAAAAGTTTTAGGACTATTCAAAGACGAATTGAGTGGTCAAATTATGGATAAGTTTGTGGGTTTGCGATCTAAAATGTATTCATATTCGTTAAATAATAAACATATTAATAAAGCTAAAGGAATAGGTAAATCGGTTGTTCAAAAGCTGACTTTCGATGAATATAAGAATTGTTTATTTGAACAAGCTAGTTTATATAAATCACAACATAGAATATTATCAAAGCTACATGAAGTTAATACTGTTAAACAAAATAAAATCGCATTAAGTGCTTTTGATGATAAGAGATATATTCAAGAAAATAATATCGATACCTTGCCGTGGGGTCATTATTCTATACAATTATAGGCTAGTTAAAATTGTTGTATTCTAATTTTAAGTAAGTATAGATATTAAGTTGTTTTTGTATTTAATTTTGTTTTATTTTTTTTTTATATAATGTACTTTTGGATAAAAAAAAAATGTTTAATAAGATTTGTGTTGATATTTTTTTGTCGATAATGAGTGTGTGTAAATAAAAAAGTATAAACATATTTCTAGTTTTATTTTTATTAAATAAACACAGATATAAATACCGAGAAATAAATATACTAATACTAACAAGATTAAGGTACTATAAATAAAATGTATATTACAAGAATTTTATAATAATATTCAATATGTTAAACAATGTAATATTCTCTATAATATATTTAATTTTTAATACAAAATATATTCTAACATGTATATAATAAACTATAGTTACTAAAAACTAATTTTTGTTTATTGAACATCTTCCGAAATCATATATCAATCAATGACCAATCATTAATATATTTAATTTATTATATTTTGAACAAAGCGTTGCTCAAATATTCTTTGACGATCGTCTGTATTGAAAATCGATTTTATTTTATTTTCAACATGTCCAATTCGGTTTTTAAATCTGCTTCGATCCCTTGCAAACTCTTCCCAAGGTCCTTTTCTCGCTGCTTGATAAGCAAATGACCATTGCACCATTGGGTAAATTTTGTTTTGATTTAGGTCAAAGCGAACGTGGATTTTATTTGCACTATTGTCCGAATTCATTTCTTAATAAGTTTATTATTTGAATGAACATTCTGGGCAGTTACGTATCATCGGTGGAGGACCATCAATCTGATCTCGACTGGATGTATTATAATGTTGAAAACAACGCCTACAGTCATAAATATTTGGATTAAGCTTCAAATTGTTTGATAATTTTTCCCAAACAGATTCTATACAATCAGCGGCAAATGTGGTCAAAAATTCTATTGGTAAACACTCAATTTCTTGAACTGTCATTAACGCAAGTTGCTTCTTTTGGTAAAACGATGAAATTGCTTGACCTATTGTGGGTTTTCGATTTGATATAAACCATTTTTGTAAGAGTTGAGCATTTTTAAAAGCACAATAATTAATATTTGCATTCAAATGTGCTGAAGAGCATTTTTGGAGTACTATTTTTTCTTTTTGTAGTAGCTTCAGAGCAGGGCACCCCATATTTTCTAAGTTCTCAACATTAGAAAAGCCACACTTCTCCAACCATTGTTGTTTATCTAACCCTTTTACATAAATTGTCATAGCCCCATTCAATGCATCATGAAGCACATTGTTTAAATTTTTGTATGGAATTCCAACAGTTTGCCAATGTATACCATGATGATGATTCAGAAGCCAATTCTTTGATGGTTTTTCAGAACATAAATATTCCAAATCATTTGGAGCACTAAATACAAATACTTTTGTATTTTTAGGATCATCAATTGATATTAATGCTACTTCTTTAAAAATAAATTCGGTTTTTTTCATAAAACCTTGAAAATCTGCAATGAACTCCATCATTTGAAAGAAAATGTTACACTAACTTCTGTACTCTACCGCTAATTGGTTTATACTCAACTATTCGATCATGCAAAATTAAACAGTAGGCCGTTGTATTTCGAGGAAACCTTTCCTTTGATTCAAATTCTAAACGAATATCAACAGGGGCAGATTTAAGAGATTCGTTTTGTTGAGAACAATCTATTAGAATAAGCGGAGCAATATTTATAAAATCAGATTTGCTTAACAACGGTTCGCTTTCATGTAAATAATAAGCACTTTGAAATCCTACATACATCTCATACAGTAAAGCATATTGGTTGTGCTCTAAGTCTAAATTCAAATTTCCATATGGATATGATTGGGAATTTAAATACAACTTAACATTATTAAGCCGACAATGATCGAACTTACTGATATCCATTGCAGCATTATTTTTACGACCAGTTTGAAAACCTAGAATTACAAACCGAGGTTTTTCTAATTGAGTAGTAGTTTTTATTGTCCAAATTTGTTTTTCTGTTGTTTGAAGCATAGGATATTCATATAACTCCCATGTTCGAAAACTCATGGAAATTGTTAGATCTTTTTCAATAAAATGTAACATTTCAACCTTATGTTTGTCGGCAAGTGTAATATATGGAACTCTCCACTCAATTTTATTTAAAATAAACTTAAATGGTTCAGCTTCTGTTTGGATAATAGCATTTAAATCAGTTCTTGACCTAACAAGGATAAGTTCATGCTTAACATTAACAATAACTTTTAGATAATCTTCAGCAAAACCCAACAGCATATTAAGCGGTATAACTACATCAAAGTATCCTTCAGCATCGGTAATGTTAGTATCAGGCTTATGTTTCCATCCAGCATTTTCTAACATTTGACTTTTGTTTACATTAACAGAAAAATATCCTTTTATCGTTGATGTAATTCCAACATTTTTACATCTATCTATTTCTACACCGTTTAATTCGTAACGAATTTCATCAAATAAATGGCATAATCCATTGTTGATAATTTTTGTGTGTGCTACAGCAGTACCATCTTCTTTTAACAATCGACCGAAAATATGCAAACAGCTTTTGTTGGGTCTGACATATAAATCTTGATTTTGAATTGTTATACGAATTTCATCATTGTTGTTAAATGTAGACGATGCATATGGTTGATGTGCATGAATTTCATTATTAGATATCGAATCATCGAACTCTACATTTGCACGAATATTTAGCATATTAGCCATCATTGAATCTTTTTTTAATACGTATTGATAGCGCTAATGTAACTCGAAAGGACTTTACAAAAAACAAGCGTAAATGTTTGGAAATCACTTTAGTACAATTAAATTTTATTTTACAGCTGGTGGTATCTCGATTTGATGGGGGCAACTATAAGATTTAGACTCTCCAATGTTGCTCTGCTTGCAGATGTGAGTGCTTTGATTTGTGGTGCACGAGTGACCATCTTCTTGCATTGTTCTTCTTTAAAATATGTTTTGACAATTCTTTTTAGAGAACTAACATCATTATTTCCGTTGTAAACAATTCCCATTTTCAATATTTTCTTACGTGCAACCTTATCGTAATCACTTCACCTCTAAAATTGACCAAATTATTATCTTGATCGAGTATTTGAAGAGTTATATTATCTATTGAACGTGTGTTTATTGGTAAATAGATAACGTTTACAGGTTCTTGAACTATTTTATAACCAGGTGGAACAATTGGGAAAAACTCATTTAACGTATGTGCTTGATGGTCATTTAAATATGCACCGCTAATAATATTGCATTCGATTCGTATTGAATTAATTTTAAGAATATCAACCGGCAGATCAGATTCATGTTGAATATTTGGCTGCAAAACATCGTTTTTAAATCCCAATAATTTATAGATTGAATCTTTAGGAGTAAAGTTTATGGTTCGATTGCATTTTAACAAACACTTTAAAGTATTATTATTAGCTTTCATTTCAAAAACGATTCCTTTGCTCTCTACTTCACTCTTTATATATTCAGCAAAATCTGTTAACTCATACGAACCCACAGGCAAAGTAACAATAAAATCATCTATGTACATTTTGTTATGATCCACATCTATATTCGGAATGGAATTAAAAGTTTGAAAATTAACCAAACCTAATTCATAATTTTCACTTTCGGATAGCTGTATTGGAGGAAAATAATTTGTAGATAACACTGATCCGTTACCAGACAGTGAAAGGGTAAACGACATCGTTGTATGGTTGGATATCAAATGAACAATTTTCAAACAACTGATATTTATTTATCATTGATATAATTGATTACAGAGAAATTTTAAACATAAGTGACCACACACAAATGTGTTATAGTTTTGAAAAGTTTCATAGTTATAATTAACGCTACCTCCTAGATATTTAACAACTTCCGCTGGTGGTCGAAGATTTCCAAAGCTATCAAAATACATAACATTACTTCCTAGCTTTCTGTAGCATACCCAATGGGTACCAGGACCGTTCTTATCATCTAAATTTACAATCCCACACTCGTTCTTATTAACTTTCTTTGGCAGATCGTTTCTCATAAACACTCCACGAAAATGTTTTATTTTAAGCTGTTTTGCATAGCAGTAAAGCTCACTATCGGTTAACGCTCTATCGGGTAGCTTATCAATTAGTTTTTTGAATTTTTTGAGTTATTTTTGGGTGGTGAAATATATAAACCATAGCCTTTCTTATAAGGTTGCATATATAAACCATGACCACCAACTTTTACTGCTTCCATAGCTTTATTATGGCGTTGGTTTTCTTCGAGTAACTTTTTTGCTGCACCGGCATCGTTAACAGCTTTAGCAATACCAGCAGCCCCTCCAGCTAGTGCTCCAATCGCACTTAATCCCGCAAAAATAGGAACAAGCATTGGTAAAAATCCTCCAGTTTTAGGAATTGATATAATTCTAGACTTTTTTATATTATGCTTTCCACCAACATTTTTTACTAAAGCATGAACAGTATTCATCGCACATTTTATTGCGGTTTTTGAATCGGTTATTTTTGCATCTTTAACTGCTTTCTTCGACATGCTTATAAGTTTCTTTAGAGACAAAAGTTTCTGTTTCTTTTTGAATGTTGTTTTTAATTTTTAATTTGTATTTTCAGAAAAGCTCTGTCCCATACCAAGTTTAGATTTTGCTTTCATTGCATTTGCCACAGACCATGCTATTACTTTCTCACCCATCTTTGCGTCTTTTGCAAAAACTCGCTTCCATGCTTTTTCGGCTAATATTTTATCAGCTTTATGTCGATTGGCAAGGTTATCTTTGTTTTGTGAATATGCAATATCATGTTCCTTACATGAGGCATCAAGAGGATTTATACCAGGATCTCCATTTTGTAAGCGCTTTGCTAATTTAGTGCCTGGGCCACAGTACTGATATCCTGGTATATGCATTTCGAAAGGAAGATTATTAATTGCCCAATTAAGTACCCCTTTTCCTTTGACTGCCTTGCGTTTAGTAGTTTTTTTCTTATTCTTACGATCCATCTTTACCCATTAACCTTCACTAATCAATTGATTATAATTGTATTGTGTAATGCTGTATATAAGCAGTTACCATCAAGATGCGATTCAATAAACAACAAGATAGTCTGAAAATTACAAACTACGATTTGTTAACAGACAATAAAACGTCTATAAATAAAAGACACGGGGAATTATTACCAAACACGATAAGATGCATAATTTGTGGACCTTCAAATTGTGGAAAAACGAATGTTTTATTATCATTACTTATGCATATAAATGGTCTTCGTTTTGAAAATGTTTACATTTATTCAAAATCTTTATATCAACCTAAGTATGAATTGCTGCGAAAAGTATTAGAACCGATCGAAAATATTGGATATTTTACATTTTCGGAAAATGAAAGTATTATACCTCCAAATGAAGCTAAAACAAATTCTATATTCGTATTTGACGATGTTGCTTGTGAAAAACAAAACCATATAAGAGAGTATTTTAGTATGGGACGTCACAAAGATGTTGATAGTTTTTATTTATGTCAAACATATAGTCGTATCCCTAAACATCTCATCAGAGATAACACAAATTTAATAATTATTTTTAAACAAGATGATTTAAATCTGCGACATGTATATGACGATCATGTTAATACAGACATGAAATATGATAAATTTCAGAACTTGTGTAGGTTCTGTTGGAAAGACAAATTTGGTTTCTTAGTTATAGACAAAGACAGAGATGTTAATATCGGGCGCTATCGTCAGGGGTTTGATTGTTTTGTTGATATAAGTAAATAACTGACATATTCGAAGAGAAAACAAAAGTTCTTTAAATATGAGAATATAAAGATATATCTATCATTCCATCATTGGCAGTTACACAGTTTAATTGATTAATAACTTAACTTTCTGCAAAACTTAACTTCAATCTTTGAACTTAACATACAACTTGACATCCAACTTAACTGAAACGTAGGAACTTAACCTACAACTTGACCTCCAACTTAACTTAAATCATTTAAGTTGAAGTTGAACTTAACTTAAACGTATGAACTTAACATACAACTTGACCTCAAACTTAACTTAAATCGCTTAACTTGACGTTGAACTTAACTTAAACGTATGAACTTGACTTACAACTTGACTTCAAACTTAACTTAAATCGTTTAACTTGACGTTGAACTTAACTTAAACGTATGAACTTGACTTACAACTTGACCTCAAACTTAACTTAAATCGTTTAACTTGACGTTGAACTTGACTTAGATATTTGAAGTGAATTTACAACTTGATAACAAACTTACCCAAAAATGTCGTTAATAGAAAGCAAAGATAAAAGAAATATTTTGCGAAAAATTGTATCAACTAGTAATGCCATACGAAGAAAACATCGACTATTAAAATTGGGAAAAATGATGTCGGATGACGAGTTGAACTATAAATTAAGTTCAGTTACTAACCCATTAAACGAACTAATTGAAGTGACAAAAAGCACCAACCGAATAAAACAATTAGAAGTTAATAACATTAAAGAGGATAATGATAACAGAAACATTATTATTAGTAAATATGAAAAACTTTCAACGATAAAAGGTGAAATTCCAAATCTTGATCATGTTTATGGTGTAAGAGTGGTAAACAATACACAAATGATTGGTGATAGTCCAATATATTTCCATGATGGTAAAATCACTGTAAAGGATTTTAATTGTCCGATTTCTGAGGGTTTACTAGAGTTACTATTTAAGAAGTTACCTAATGATCATATTATTACTGAAAATGACTATGTTAATTACAAGGAAATATTGATAACATCTAACGGTCATAAGCAAAAATACAAATCTAGCGGTAAAATTTCCGCATCCAGAGGAGAGAAATATCGCAAATATATATCAAAACTATTTGAAGATGATAAAAGTGGTAGATCAAAAAGAAGATCATCGATCCAATTAGAGAATGCGCAGGGTTTTGGTTTACCTAAAAGTATGAAAATAGAAGGTTTGCCTCCTAGTATAGATTATGCATATTGGGATGATCCAAATGAATTAGTCGATCGTTTAAGATTATTAATTGCGTCGCAAGCAGCTGGAAACAACAATCATCAAAATGAAATAATATCAATAGTCGAAGAGTTACGAGAAGCGGGTATTATATATTAATAACAATTTAAACTAATTGCTTAGTTGCATTTTTAAACTCAAGATCGTTTAACATGAGTGTTGATAAGTTTGGTAATCATTGGATAAATGATAAAACTGATAAAAGCATACGCAGCAGCATTCTACCACACGGTCCTCCTGGAGTTGGATTTCTTTTAACAAATGATGAACATTTTAACATTAATAATAAACTCTTACGAAATGTAGCAAATCCAGAAGCTGAAAATGATGCTACCAATAAAAATTATGTAGACAATACGACCCAAAATATTAATAAAAACATACAAAAAATCTATAACGATATGACTCAACTAAAAAACGATGTAATGGATATAAACAATATGCTATTAGTTATCATGAATAAAAATGAAACAACAGCAACACTATCAGAAAACAATTTTAAAGAATATCAAAGTCTTATCGAGCAAACCAGTAAACATATTATTTATTTAGAAGCTCAGATAACTTTATTAAAATCCCAACTTAAGAATATATAATTAAATATAAATATAAAAAATCTTTATATACATAAATTATTTTGATGTTATCACATTATTAAATAATATATCAAGATGAGTGAAGCAAAAGAACAATTAGTAAAAGAATTGCACGCTCCTGCCAGAAGAAATTATCGTAGAAGACACGTAATTATCAAAGGTTTGGATGAATCATGGCAAGCAGATTTGGTCGAAATGATTCCATATGCAAAAGTAAACAAAGGTTACAATTACATGCTAACCGTTATTGATAATTTTTCAAAATATGCATGGGCTGTTCCTTTAAAACGAAAATCAGCTGGGGATGTAGTTCAAGCTATGACAAAAATATTATCTAGTGGACGAAGTCCTCAAAACTTGCAAACTGATCATGGTAAAGAATTCTATAACTCCAAATTTAAAGCTCTCTTAACCACATACCAAGTAAATCATTATTCAACGTATAGCAATTTAAAGGCGAGTATATGTGAAAGATTTAATCGCACCCTGAAACAGAAAATGTGGAAAAGATTTAGCTTACAAGGATCATATAAATGGATAAACATCCTTCCATCATTATTGGAAGACTATAATAATTCAATACATCGCACCATCGGAATGAAACCTACAGATGTAAACAGTAAAAATGAAAAAGATGTTCTCAGAAAATCATTCAATCGTATAAAAATGGTTGATTCTACTAAGTCAAAATTAAGATTGGGTGAACAAGTACGCGTTAGTAAATATAAGGAGGTATTTGAAAAAGGATACACACCGAATTGGTCTACAGAAATATTTACTATCGACAAAATTTTGCTTACTAATCCGAAGACATATAGAATCAAAGACTATCAAAACAACAAAATTGAGGGGTGTTTTTACGAACAAGAATTATTGAAAGTTAAAAATCCCGACATCTATCTAGTAGAAAAAATAATTAAAAGACGCGGTGACAATTTATTAGTCAAATGGTTAGGATTTGACAGCTCTCATAATTCTTGGATCAAAAAAAATAATATGTAATAAATTATATTAAACAATTTGTAATAAAAAATGTAGTTAAAAAAATCATTCAAATAAAATATATAAATATTTTTTTTTCTTTATTAATACATTTATTTTATTTAAACAATACACTAATTATTATCAACAGTATCACTAGAGTTTTTCATCGGTTGTTTAAATTTAGATAGTAGAAAATTCAGACGCGTTTTATCAATTTTTCCATCTAAGTAGTATTCACATGCTTCAATAGCGTTGTGGCAATCCAATTCTTTCTTTGCACATTCTTCAGGTTCCAGAATTGGATTCAACCTTATTTTGTTCGAGGCAATACTCCATAGCTAGAATATTTAGAACTCCCATATGATGTCTCACTTTATTTTCAAACGTATCCTGTTCACCGTCATGCTCTTTATTTAGATTATCCAACGCATAGCAAGTCCACATTGTTTTTACTATATTATAAAATAATAAAAAAAAAAAAAAAATGAAAATAGCAAAATAAATATACTTACCAAAGCACGTCAACTTTTATTGAGTTTATTCTTTGATGGAGTTCAATCGTTGAATGAATATTATTTTGAATAATATTACACAATTTGAATTTACATCACAAAATATTTATATATGCGCAACTAAACACAGAATTTGTGATACAATGCGCTGTTCTAGAATCCACATTTTTGAAAAATATTTAAAATAAATTTGTTTTATTATTGATTTAAAATATTTATTGGTAAATAATAATTATAAGTATCTGATTATAAATTCCACATAAAATTATTACATATAAAAAAAGCACTTAATATTTGGAAAATTTACTTTCTGATCCTTTTGCTGCCTTCATTTTCTTTGCCACATCAAGTGTAATAGAATTCAATGTATCAAACATTTGTCGGTGTTCCTTTTTCTCAATGAAAACTTTAGCACGAGTGATACTTTTTTTCCAAATATCACTGGCTGGTATTCCTGCAATGTCTTTCATATCATAGATTTCTATTTTTACCATATGTGTAGCATCTGATGAACCTGGTGAGGTTATTGTAATAAGACCATTGTTGATTTTTCTTGAGAGCGTTGATGTTAATGGAATAACACTAGCTTCAACATTTGAAAATAAATCTTCAAACGCTCCATTGATATCATCTTCAAGGTTTTGAATATCGGCTGCTATATCCATTCGAATTTGTTTTCCTTTACCACCTGTTGATGGAATAACCATTTGAGAGTTAGCAGAAGAATTTGTAATGGTGGTAGCTGCTCTTTTGCGCTTATTAGATGATGCTGGGGGGTGTGATGGTGGTGGTGGTGGTGGTGGTTGATTTAACAACCCTCCATAGGAGAGCAAATCGGTGTCAAAAATGTCAGATGGAAAATTGTTCATTGTTGTTTTCTTAAAACAAAATTGAAATTAATTGGATAAAAAATTGAAACAAACGTGTATTTAAGTTATTTATTGAGATAATAAAAGTAAATACTCACCAAAGTACACAACTTTAATTACACTACCTTCTTTTACAAGAGTTAGATTTCAATTGCAGGATAGAATAAATATTATTTATAATGATATTTTCCAACCACTGCGCAATTGTATGAATTATATTTTAGCTTCTGTTGTTGTTTCTGAAATTTCGTACTTTTGCTAAGTCAGCAAATAACTGTACAATAAAATATGAAGTGTTCCAGTACCGTAACATAAGTAGAAAATAATATTGCACAACTATAAACACAGAATGTGTTTTATAATAATGCGTTGTTTTAAAAATGTTTTTTTTTTCCAGTCTTTATCTCTATATGTGATATGTATTATTTTACTATGCTGACGTCACCGTGTTGTTTCAGAAATGTCGTATACAGTTTTTGCTAAGTCGGCAAATATTTGCACAGCAAAAAATGTAGTGTTTCAGTACCCCTCATAAGCGTACATGTAGAAAATAAAATTGCGCTGCTAAACACAGATTTTGTCATGCACTGCGCTGTTCTAGTATCCCCAGGGTCTTTAACGCTATGTCAGCATTTTGTTCCAGTATCCGTATATACGTTCTGGCTACAATTTTTTTTATACAATGACGTCATTGTTTCAGAATCCCCATGGCTTAAAATGGTCAGTTACTTATCACACATTTATACATGTGTTATCACATATGATTACAATTATTACAATCGATGCCGACATTTATCACACAAAATTCTCAGAAATATACATGATAACGCTACTCATTTGTTTACATTGAACGGCGGCATCCCTTTGTGTTCCAGAACTCACATCTTACACTACTTTTATATTTTTAAGTGTTTCATTAAAACGTTATTTAGTTTATTATTAATGGAATATTGGTTATTAATTTGGTGGGCTAAGTTAAATTGATTTTTTTATTGTTTCAAGTGTATTTTTAATTTTTTTGCCATCATACGCGTCTAGGTTTCCTGTGATTTGTTTAAGTATGTAAGCCATTTCGTTTGCAAGTCCGCGTTTCTTTCTCGCTTGGTTGTTTAAAAACGGACTATGTTTTTCATTAATTAAGATTTTAGTATATTTTATTGTTTTATAATAGTTGATCAATTCTTTAGAATGAAGTTTTATAGAATCTGTAGTATTTTTGAATTCGTTAATTTGCAATTTAATAATATCATATTGTGAGATAATTTCAGATAGCTCGAAATAGTAAACAAATAAGTGAGATGATTCTTGCATTTTATCGTTGGCGTTGCCCAATTTTATAGGAAGTATGCCAGGATTAAGTGTTATATTATTCTTTGGGTACAGGCTGTGGTGATAAACTAGAGCATGTGGAAGTACCTGGAATAGGAGATTCTTGTTTATTAGGACGTTTTGTATAGTCGATATGAAGTTTTGTAAATTTTCGGCCTGTTTTAGATTTAGATATTTTTGGTTCAATAGTTTTTCTACTGCGCGATTAATATTAATTACTTTTTCTTTTTTATATCGATTTCTCTGTTTTGATCGAAAGTTACTTTTTATAAACACGTTTTCTGGTAATTTAAGCATTTCTTCTCTAATTTTATTTAATTTGGAAATAATATTTTTTTGCAATTTGCGATTAGAATGACATCTTTTTAGTTGCCATTTTTCATGTTAAAACAGCCTTCTTTTTTTATTATTCTAAAAAAAGCGTGAAAAAAAGACTTTTTTCCTCAATCGTTGAAACATGTTAACATTTTTCAACGAAAATGAGTGAGAAAAAGGTGCCTTTTTCTCTCTTGTGAGAAAAAGATGTGTATATCTGGTTGCATAACTACAGGGGTTTCTAAATCAACGATTATCGCCGAGGGCTATATATATAGCAACTTATCTGATAAAATTAAAGTGGCGAATAAAATTCTTGGTACAGAATTAAGTAACATTACCAATTTCCCTTGTCATAATGATAATAAAAACCCCGAGATTACAAAAATAGCACCTGAAAGTTCGAACGTTCAAATTAATAAAAATCAAGAAAACAATCAGATAAACGCAACAGGGACTATAGTCTAGTCTATATAGATAGTTTTATTATATTTGTAAAAGTGGTTAAAATTTTCGAGCGATTGTGGAAAAAATTATGTTTAGCACACGTGAGCAATGTTTTTTTCTCATTCGTCCAGTTGGCGCACTCGCTGCGCTTGTGCGCCCAACTTCTGGACTCGTGAGAAAAAAACACACTTTGCTCACTTGTACTAAAAATAGCTATTTTTCACTCTTTTTCTACTTTTTTCATTCTCTTTACTTTTTTTCATTATTTTAAAAATTGCTAAAAGCATGGCAAAAAGTTATAAAACCGCAATGTTTTATTTATTAACAATATTAATTGTACAATTAGTAAGATTATTTAACTGAACAGGAACATATAAGCAACATTTCCATTAAATTTGAGTTAGCAAACACTTCTATTTGAATTATGTGAAAGAAGCTGTTTGATTTTTCGTTCCTAGGCGCGATTTCAATTGTTTTATCAATGCTTGCTCTAATTAATAACAAATTAAGCTTGAATCAAGCAACCGATTGTCATCTGATTATTAACTAATATTTAATATTTTTTATTTTAATTAAAAATTGCAAAAAATACATTGTATACAACACGAGCAAAATTAGTTATTGTTTCACTCGTTGTATTGTCTAACTCGGCTAACGCCTCGGACAAATTTACGACTTGTGAAAAAATAACATTTTGCTACTTGTTGTATAAATAACTATTTTATTGTTTATCAATTGATTATTAATATCAGAATGTAAAATTTTAATTTTGGTTTTATGTGTTTGTACATAATTATTTATTAGTTTTGACTCTAAATTTATATCTGTAGTTTCTATCTATCTATCTATCTATCTGTTTTTCATATCAAAGTTAAGTATGTAAAAACGTGCAATGAAATTTTTCAATAAGTCCATTACTAGCAGAATGGTGAGGACCTCAAAAATACGTTTCTCTTTTATGTAAACTTGAAAATTCTTTTAATAAACCATTATAAAATTCAGGTCCATTGTCAGTGACAATGAGGTTTGGAATTGAATGGTGAGTAAAGAATTTTAATAATTTCTTTGTGATTTCAATTGCTTGCATGTTTTCTAGTGAATATACTTGAGCATATTTACTGAAAGCATCTATAATAGTTTACAATTTATAATTTTCGTATTTTAGTATGTCCATATGTACTATTTGAAATGGTTTTGAAAGTGTGGGGGTTATATTAAATTTTAGTTTTAATGGTATTCTATCATACTTAACTAATTTACAAATATCGCATTTATTGACATAATCTTGAATACTTTTTTGCATGTTTGGCCAGTAGTATTTTGCGGATAATTTCTGATAAGTTTCTGTTATGTCCCTATGGTTACATTTACGTTCGTTATAGTTTATTACTTGCTCTTGTTGTTCGTCTATTAATTCGATATCTTGTAATATTTTAAGACATTTTTTTTATTTTAATCGAGATATTGAAGTGTGTTTGTAAAATGTTATTTAGCTGGTGACACAAATTTTCGAATTCGAATTAACAAGAGTAATTTACATTTAGTACAATTTAGTTAGTACAATTTTTTTATAAAATCGATAAAATCTTGTTTCCAATTGTTTTCCGAAATTTGAACGGTAAAGCGTTGATTAGATTTGTTGAACAAAAATGTAATATCGGGTGCTACAGGATTTACTTTTACAGTAATGAAGATAATAGTGAAGATAATAGTGTTTTTCGATATCGGAATTGCACAAATGGGGTTTTCTGCACTTGTAGGAATTGTTTCATTATCTACATCTTGTCAATTTTGATCAGTGATATCAGAGGGTTCAACAATTAAAGATTCATTCATCTTTGTTGATAATACGTTATTAAAATTTTCCATATAATCAAATATAGGTTTGTTTGAATTATAAGTGGTTGTAATATTTAAATGTGGGATTCTAGATAAGACATTCTGCATTACTATTTAATTTTCCTTTTTTGTACGACTAGAAATTCTTCTAGTCGTAAACGCCATCGAACTAATTTTGATTTAGGTTCTTTGAGGGACATAAGCAATTCGAAAGGTTTATGGACTGTGACAATTTTAAATTTTCTTTCGTAAAGGTATGGCCGAAAGAATTTTGTGGCCCAGACAATTGCTAGAAGTTCCTTTTGAGTAATTAATTTCGTGATCGTTTAAAGTTCTTGAAGCTTAGGCAATAGGAAGATCCGATCCAACTGTTCCTTGCGATAATGCAGCTCCGATAGCATAATCGCTCGCGTCTGTTGTGAGTACAAAAGGTTTTTCAAAATTTGGTTATTGTAGTAAAGGGTCGTTAGTTAATAAATTTTTGCATAATTCAAAACAGTTTCTGTAGTCTGTATTATTAAGGTCGATATCATTTCCTCGTTTTAGTCTAGTAGTTAGTAGTTTTGTGAATTTCGCAAAATTTTGAATGAATTTTCGACAATAACCTAGAAGTCCAAGGAATCCCTTCAGTTGTTTAGGTGTTTTAGGGATTGCATAATCAATAATTGCTTGGATTTTGTCAGGATTTGGCTTAATACCATTTGGGGTTATAACATGCCCTAAATAATTAACTTCTTTTTTTAGAAATTCGTTTTTGTCTAATTGAATTTTGAAATTATGGTTTGTTGAGCGTTCGAATACATTAGATAGTTTAATTATCTGTTCTTGAAGAAAGGTTGAAAAAATAATAATATCATCAAGGTATACTATGCAAAACTCATTGCGCGACAGTTCTTGCATTGAAACTTTCTTGCATGGAAACTTGCGGGAAAACATTGTGATTTTTTAGTAGCCAACCTAATATAATATTTAGTAGCCAACCCAATAGGTAGCATACCCTAATATCCAATGTCATAAACAATAATAGCCATTCTAACTTGCTAATGATTGTTAGTAATACCTGTTATTGCAAGCACAGTTGCAATGTTGTAATACATCTTGTAATACAAATCCCGCAAGAAATTTTATGAATTTTTTTTTAATATCAGGCAAGAACTTGTCAGGCATTTTTTAATATCAGGCAATAAATTTGCCCTGCAATAAAAAAGTCGCTCCAGCTACGGTGTCTATTTTTATGTGATTATTTTGCGCCTTTTCTGTTTGTGATATTTCTAAAGCAACAAAAGATTTGTATCAAAATAAACTTATTCGATAAGAATGATCTCTTTATTTATCTTGTATATTTACCGCCGATTAAACCATTTATCAATTTAAATTATCAAATTGAATTTTTCATATATTTTTACTTCTCTCGTAGAGGAAGTATTGTATTCATATTTTTTTTTCCAAATTTCACTTTTGTCGACTTGATAAAATGCGTAGATTACGAAAATCATAGTCACTAATTTCCGTCTGTCGGTCGGTCTGTTCGTTTCTTTTATCCTCTATATTTCGGAATCTACTAACCCGATTTATACATAATTTGCGTCCTTTTGAGGACGCGCACATAGATAATATAGAAGTAAAAAAGTTTCAAAAATTCTCAAAGACCTGCGCGTTATAGGCCGAAAACATGCTAAAAATGGCAAAATCGGTGGATCCACTTAATCTTGTAAAAGTTGCGGGCCAATTTTCACTAAAGATTGAACATATGTATTGTGTATAGACCAAGTGGTGAATGCTTTCAAAAAATCATCGAGTTTTTTACAGTGTTGAATTTTTATTAAGGGTTGAATGATCAAAAAGTTGTAAAAATGCATACTTTGTAACGTGAATACTCGCCAGGAGGAATATTTGATTTGAACCAAATTTGGCATAAATATTAGGAATAAATTTAAGAAAATGATGGTGAAAGTTTCATTCCCTAAAAATAAGCTGTTTTGGCCTGTTTTTCCTTTAAATTAATTGTTTAAAAATTGATGGTGTTTTGATTCGTATATGTCAGCATAACCTAACATTTTCCATCAGTAATTTTATATTTATTTACATAATGAGTGATTAAAAATAATTTACGACCCTAATTACACACCCCCACTCCCCAAATATACAGTTTGAGTCATATGGATCAAATTTTCTTCATATTATATTTCTACTATACATTTGAAACATATTTACAAATAATCTAATTAAAAATAGTATGCGACCCTTATTTTACAACTTCAACCCTTAATATACCCTTTACAGTAAAAATGCTCGGATTTATTTCAAATTTGGATTCCAATAATAATTTTAACTTATTTAAGTTATCATTATTTAGTTAATTAAATTGAAAATAGGCTAGAACCCACATATCACAATTGTAATCTTTAATGCACTCTTTATAGTTTGTAGATTTGTCAGATTTCTTTCAAACTTGTTTTCTATTAATAAAATCAAATATAATTTCAACTACTTTATTCAAAAATAGGACTGAATCCTCAATTCATGTTTTAACCCTTGGCACACCCCTTACACTAATAGTGTTAGGATTTACTTCAAACATTGTTTTATATTAGTAATTTTAAATCTTGCTTCAAATAGTTTCATTAAATTAGAGTACCTACAACACATTTTTCACTTTTTAATCTCTTTATACACACGTTTCAACTTTATCGCTTAGATTTGTTTCTAATTTGGTTCCTAGTTAAAATTTAAAAAGCATTTTTAAATAACCCGATACATTTTTTTCCACAAAAGATGCCTCAAAATTTTAAAAATTTTAACCATAAATTTTAACATAGCAACGAGAGAAGCACTGTGGAATCTTATTTCCAGCGAATTTGTATGAATGTGTACGACGGATTAAAATAAGTAATTATAGATGATTTTAAGAAGCTTGCATTACAGGCAAAACTTTTAGCCAAATAAGAAACGTAATTGAAAACTATTGTCCTATACTCACCACTTTTAATTCGACATTCTTGTATTTATGAGAACATTCTAGTATATCACAAGATAAAGCAAGTGTAATATCGATGACATTTTTTATTTAAAAATTTAAGTGTTGTTAGAATTTTTATCTATTTTACGTCAAGAGTGATGTATAGCCGGGCAAACTTACCGATAATTCTAGAAAAAATTCGCTGGAAATGAGATTCCACAGTACTTCTCTCGTTGCTTGGTTAAAATTTGTTATTCAAATTTTTAGAATTTTGAGGCATCTTTTATTGAAAATTCGCTGGAAATGAGATTCCACAGTACTTCTCTCGTTTATACCGGGTGTTTGATAAAAACCGCCGCACGCTATATTTTTGTTATTAATGGACTAATTTAGTCGAATAAAAAAAATTATGCAATGATTGTTTCTGAACTACAAAATGGATTTAATTTTGAATTTTTTTGCAATTGATTTCATGGTAAACGGATGGACAACTTTTTATTTAAGATAGAAAAGTAAATTTTTTATTTTATTTTATGTTGAAAAATATTTTTCTGGATTCAAAAATGTATCACAACTTACTTTTTTTCTAGTACTAATCAGAAAAAAGTACATTCAAAGAACATTTTTCTTAAGTTTTTCTCAGATCAATATTGCTTAGCAATATTATTCTGATTGCAAAAAAAATTTACAAAAATCAAATTACAATTTACGTAAATGCCACTGTCATCGTATTTTTTACTGATTGTGTATGAATTTGTACCAATATGAATTACCAACACATGACTGATATGATGCAAGTGTATCTTGAGTGCCGTAAAAATTCTGGTGCAGCTGTACGGTTGTATTCATATATTCATATTGATAGAAATTCATACACAATCAGTGAAAATACGATGACAGTGACATTTACGTAAATTGTAATTTGATTTTTGTAAATTTTTTTTGCAATCAGAATAATATTGCTAAGCAATATTGATCTGAGAAAAACTTAAGAAAAAAGTTCTTTGAATTTATTTTTTTCTGATTAGTGCTAGAAAAAAAGCGAGTTGTGATACATTTTTGAATCCAGAAAAATATTTTTCAACATGAAATAAAATAAAAAAATTACTTTTCTATCTTAAATAAAAAGTTGTCCATCCGTTTACCATGAAATCAATTGCAAAAAAAATTAAAAATAAATCCATTTTGTAGTTCAGAAACAATCATTGCATACATTTTTTTATTCAACTAAATTAGTCCATTAATAACAAAAATATAGCGTGCGGCGGTTTTTATCAAACACCCGGTATACTAAAATTTAAATAAATCTGACAATTCTAACTATGAGGGGGGAATTAGGGGTTACAATTGTAAAATGTAGGTCTAGCCTAATTTCAATTAAATTAACTAAGTAATGATAAGTTAAATATGTTAAAATTACTACTACCGAATTTGAAAGAAATCCGAGCATTTTGACTGTAAAGGGTATGTTAAGGGTTGAAGTTGTAAAATAAGGGTCGCATATTATTTTAAATTAGATTATTCGTAAATCTGTTTTAAATGTATAGTAGAAATCTAATATGAAGAAAATCCGATCCATATAACTCAAACTGTATATTTGGGGGATGGGGGGTGTGTAGTTAGGGTCGTAAATTATTTTTAGTCACTCAATATGTGAATATATATTAAATTACTGACGGAAAATGGTGAGTTTTGCTGACATATAAGAATAAAAACACCGCCAATTCTTGAACAATTAATTTAAAGACCCAACAGGCCACTAGGGTTCATTTTTAGGGGATGAAATTTTTACCAGCATTTTCTTCAATGTATTCCTAATATGTATGCCAAATTTGATTCAAATAAAATATTCCTCCTGGCAGGTATTCACGTTACAACTTATGCATTTTTACAACTTTTTGACCCTTCAACCCCTAATAAAAAGTCAACCCTTGAAAAAACTACAGATTTTTTGAAAGCATTCACCACTTGGGGTATACACGAAACCTATGTTCAATATTTGGTCAAAATCGGTCTGCAACTTTAGAAGATTAAGTGGATGCACCGATTTTGCTGTTTTTGGCATGTTTTTGGCCAATAATGCGCAGGTCCTTAAGAATTTCCTAACTTTTTTTTCTTTGACCTAATCAATGGGCAGGTAGAAAAAAAGGACGCAAATTTTGCTTTAATCGGATCAGTAGATTCCGAAATATAGCGGTTTAAAGAAACGAACAGACCGACAGACCGACAGACCCACAGACCGACAGACCGACAGACGGAAATTAGTGAATATGATTTTCGTAATCTACGCATTCTATAAAGTAGAAAAAAGTGAAATTTGGAGAAAAATTTTTTTTCATGAATACAATACTTCCTCTACGAGAGAAGTAAAAAGGTGTTGCCTGAAAACTGCAGGAATTTGTTTTCTGTGTTGTTTGAAAGTTAAGCTCTTCTTTCAAACAACACAGAAAACGAATGAATACGGTTTTCTTTAGGCAACACCTTTGTTGAAGAATTATCCGGTTAAGTTTTTATGCACAAGTGGTATTCGTTAGAATATTTCCCGAAAAAAAAAAGAATTTATAACTATTTATAAACAATTTATTTTAAATACATTAACACAAAATTAACAGTTAAAATTTTCGCAGTGAAATGTACAATTATTATAGTAAATAACAATGTTACTTTGAGCTGATTTAGAATCAATGAGCACTGCAGGTCGAATGAGCAATGCATACAGAACAATTATCGCTGACAGCAAGCGAATGAGCACTGCTTAACTAGCATATTACATATGTTTGGGAAATATTCGACGTAAACAAATACCCTCCTTACGTCTTCATCGGACCATTACAATTTTACCTCAGGTACGGTCGTCATTCGAAAAAAATTATATTAACAATATTAAAAATCTGGAATTGTTATCCCCCACTACATTCTCTAGTATTTTTAATCACACCACTTGTAAATATAATAATAATTACTACTAAACACCAAAATATAAAATTTATAAAATATGCGCATGTCCCATAAAAAAAATAATTACAAAAATATTACCGACAACCCCAATTGAAAATATTGAAAACTAAGGTCAGGTCATTTTACGGTGTTTGTTTATTTTTTGCGCTAGACAGCGCTCTTAAATAACAGCATCAAATGTAGTGTCGTAAGGTTACTTATTTTTGTAATGATGGTAGTGAGTATACAATTATTCAATCTGTCCACAAAACAAAAGGTGTTTTCGGAAACTTATAATAATCTGTCACTTGGTTCATTAATGTTACTAACCAACATAAAATTCCCTTGGTTTTAAAATTGCAATTTTTGCTTTAAAATAAGAGTAAAAAAGGCGTAAAATAGTTAAAATAGTATAATGAACGTGTTTCATAAATAAAATTTGCTGGAAATGAGATTCCACAGTACTTCTCTCGTTGCTTTGTTAAAATTTCGTATTCCAATTTTTAGAATTTTGAGGCATCTTTTGTGTAAAAAAATGTATCGGGTTATTTAAAAATGCTGTTTAAATTTTTACCAGGAACCAAATTTAAATAAGTTAAAATTACTACTGGAATCCAAATTTAAAAGAAATTCGGGCATTTTGACTGTAAAGGATATATTAAGAGTTGAAGTTGTAAAATAAAGGTCGCATATTATTTTTAATTAGATTATTTGTGAATCTGTTTTAAATGTATAGTAGAAATATAATATGAAGAAACTCCGATTCATATGACTCTAACTGTATATTTGGGGAGTGGGGGGGGGGGGTGTGGTTAGGGACGAATCGAAGCACCGTCTATTTTTGAACAATTAATTTAAAGGACCAACAAGCCACAAAGGCTTATTTTTAGGAGATGAAAATTTTACCAGCATTTTATTCAATGTATTTAATATGTATGCCAAATTTGGTTCAAATAAAATATTCCTTCTGGCAGGTATTCACGTCACCAATTATGCATTGTTACAACTTTTTGACCCTTCAACCCTTAATAAAAATTTTTGAAAGCATTTACAGATTTTTTGAAAGCATTTACTACTTGGGCTATACACAATAGATATGTTCAATATTTGGTCAAAAACGGCCCGCAACTTTAAAAGATTAAGTGGATCCACCGATTTTGTCATTTTTAGCATGTTTTTGGCCAATGACGCGCAAGTCTTTGAGAGTTTGTTAAACTTTTTACTTCTATATCATCTATGGGCGGGTAGAAAAAAGGACGCAAATGATGTTTAAATCGGGTCAGTAGATTTCGAAATATAGTGGTTTAAAGAAACGAACAGACCGACCGACAGGCCGAAATTAGTGATTATGATTTTCGTAATCTACGCGTTCTATATAGTAGAAAAAAGTGAAATTTGGAAAAAAAATCAAGAATACAATACTTCCTCTATGAGAGAAGTAATTATAAAAATGGTCTCATGAAACATGTTCTTTAATAGACTATAAAACCACTATCGCGGTACTGTAGTATATTAATGAACGCAAATACGTTTGAAAATTAGGAGATATGTCACGGTAGTAGATAATTAATAAAGTTCATTTGGAAGTTGTAGAACAAGTAGTTTTAAAATTGATAAAAGAGTCTCCACTTTAACTTTTAATCTCATTTTTTTTTTTAATTTTATTAAGTTTTAGTTCGTAATATTTAAGAATATTAAAATCGTATAAAAAACTTGTTTTGTGTAAAAATACTCGTACGTAGGGTGCACCGCACCATCGTAAACATTCATTATATCAAATTTATTAGGCATTACCTGTAATCCTTCCAATTTTTCCACGTTTTAGTTTAATTCCTGCGGTGCCAGCAACGTGAGCACCTAGACTATGTCCGATCAGATGAATATTTTTTGAGGATATTCCCATAATTGCTAGCCAAGTTATGAATTCACTTAAATAATGTCCTGCTGTTTGAACTTCTCTCATTGCTGATAAATATTCAAATTTACATAATAACGACCAATCCATTCCAATAACATTAAAATCACCACTTTTTAGGTATGCTAGAAAGTCGCTGAATATAAATATTATATTCAAAAACATATAAATTACCATTTTTATTTATAACAAATATGCGTTCTCTAATACTACTTAGAAATCCATGAATAATAATTTTTGTAGGATTTGTAGCATTAAAACCACTGCGTTTGAAACTCTGCGAATCTCCAATTTTTAAATTAAAAGGTTCATAATTCCTAATACAAAATAAATATAAAAGTTATATAAATAAAAATAATATATATAAAATATTATAAATTTTTAATAAAATATTGTAACTTAAACAGATTTTACCTTGTGAATAAAACAAATTGTACTTTAGATGCATTATGGTTTATGTACTTATAGCTATTATTCATATCACTCATGCCTAAAGAAGATATTTTTAGTTGATCAGTTGCATCTACTTCTAAAAAAAAATATATTATAAAAGGTACTATTAATATTCCTTATACTTCTATTTCTTATACAATAAAAACTAGGATTTATTCGCACCTATAAGTCCAATCTTTAAAAGTGCAAGGAATCCAATTGCAACTCTAATCGAAAACATAATTCAACAAATGTTCTAGAACAATGTTTAGCCAAATAACAATGTTTCTATATCAATTTATACAGACAGATTGAATCTAAATAGACTAATTGTATTGGCCCTCAATATTTCCGCATTATGGTATATTTAATAGTTTTTATTATTTTAAATTAGTTTTCTCATTTGTTGAAATATTTGTCATATACAGGATGGATCATTTATTTTAAGAGAAGCATCTACATTATTATTATGTATTAGATATTTTTTTAAAAATGAGAAACCCTAAAAAATAATTTATCAGAATCTTCAAAAAACAAAAGGAAAATCTTACTGGTATTCGTGTGTAACACTCTAACTCAGCTCTCAGCTAAGCCCATTTTTAACGCAGCCTTAATATTAAATAGTAGTAGTAAATATATAGTAATAGTGCGATGTCGGAACTTAGATCACTTCATTTGAAGGTTCGAAATGAAAGCCTATATTACGTAGGGTTTATTAGACATATCGTTTGTTAACGATCCCTATGGCTGTGATGGCTACACAGTTTCTGCCCCATTCAATTACATATGGGCAGTAAGCAATACTTGGTTGACCTCAATTATACTGATGACCATCAATATAAACTAATATTGCGGAATAGTCATATGAGGAAGTAAGCACTAATATTGCTGACTATATTATTGTAATATTATACACTACAATAGTAAATACGCACAGAAAAATTCAGCAGTGTAAAAACTCTAGTGTAAGTTGTAAAATAAATAGTGTAATATTCTAGTGTTCTTTATTAAGAAAATTTTACTCTAAAAATATTATAGTGTCCGAATACCAAAAAGAAATTCTAGTAAATTAATTCCCTCAAAAACACATATCGGCGCTATTTAAATGCAATCCCAGTACAAAAAGATGTGATATGAAAAAATCAGACGCCGCACTGCTCGCTGAACTGCTCGCTGAACTGCTCGCTGAACTGCTCGCTGAACTGTTCGCGTCACTGCTCGCAACTGTATTAATAAAAATTTGCTGTACAGTGTCGACACAATTTAGTGATAATATTAAAATAACATTAATAGTACAAAACTTATTTATTTAATTAAGAAAAGTTAACTCGATCATGAAATATGAATTATTACGAGTACCACCACAATGGTGAGTTATGCTGACAAATGCGAATCAAAACACCGTCAATTTTTGAACAATTAATTTAAAGAACCAACAGGTTACAAGGGCTTATTTTTAGGGGATGAAACTTTTACCGGCAATTTCTTCAATGTATTCCTAATATGTATGCCAAATTTGGTTCAAATAAAATGTTCCTTCTGGCAGGTATTCACGTTACAAATTATGCATTTTTACAACTTTTTGAACCTTCAACCGAGGCCTACGTTATTTACAGGCCGTAATGTGGCAAATGTGACGTCACGAGCAGAGGCAAAGCTAATAATTTAAAACATTTATTTAAATTATCACTAAACGAAAAAAAAATATTCTGATTGTTGAAATAGCTTATGTCGTCTATAAAGAACATTTGGACATACATTACATGTAGAGGAAATTGTTTGATGAATTTTAAATAATAGTTAAAAGTTGTAAAAACTTGGTTTTTGATCTGTATGCGCTTCTCTATCGAAAATGAAACGATATAGCAAAAAATTATAGAAACATTTTTTATAAAGCATAAAATGTGCTACAAAATTTCAGTGAGACCTTTCATATGTTCTTAGTGGTTTAGACAAGAAAGACGTTTGAATGAGCGTTTATTTTTTTTGAAAATGCGGACATCAAGTCGCTTAAAGTCAAAATTAATTAATACAGTAGATGTCAATTATTTAGAAAAATTGATGTGAAATAAACTAAACAGAAAGCTCCTCAGAATGCAACAAACATACCAAATTGAATAAAGTATTACAAAATAATGTGAAATAATAACAATGTTTACAAACAACGTTTAACAACGTTTGTATAATTTTATACAAAATACAAATTGACAACGTACTGAATTCATTTTGAATCTAAGCGACTTGATGATTGTTTTTTTTTTAAATAAACGCTTATTCAAACGTCTTTCTTGTCCAAACCACTAAGAAGAGATGGAAGGTCTCACTAAAATTTTGTAGCAAATTTCATGCTTTATAAAAAATATTTCTATAATTTTTTGCTATATCGTTTTATTATCGATACAGACGCGCATATAGATCAAAAAACATGTTTTTACAACTTTAAAAAATTATCAAACAGTTTCCTCTACATGTAATGTATGTCCAAATGTTCCTTATAGATGACATTATCTAGTCCAAAAATTAGAATTTTTTGTTTCTGTATGGTGTTAATTTAAATATTTTTTTTAAAATATTAGCTTTGCCTCCGCTCGTGACGTTACAGCCTCATTTATTATTCAGATTCCGGCCTGTAAATAACGTAGGCCTCGCTTCAACCCTTAATAAATAGTTAACCCTTAAAAAAACTCCAGATATTTTGAAAGCATTCACCACTTGGGGTATACACGAAACATGTGTTCAATATTTGGTCAAAATCGGTCTGCGACTTTAGAAGATTAAGTGGATGCACCGATTTTGCTGTTTTTGGCCAATAATGCGCAGGTCCTTGAGAACTTCCTAACTTTTTTTTCTTTGACCTAATCAATGGGCAGGTAGAAAAAAAGGAGGGAAGTTTTGCTTTAATCGGGTCAGTAGGTTCCGAAATATAGCGGTTTAAAGAAACGAACAGACCGACAGATAGACCGACAGACCGACACACGGAAATTAGTGAATATGATTTTCGTAATCTACGCATTCTATAAAGTAGAAAAAAGTGAAATTTGGAGAATTTTTTTTTTTTTTCGTGAATACAATACTTCCTCTACGAGAGAAGTAAAACGCTTGGACAGGTTAATTTGATGTTTGAATTACGTTCGGTTGATGTGAAAAATAAAATTATGACGTTATTAGTTTTTGCGCAATCATGATATCGTGCATTTTTTTAAATGTCAATACATTATTTTAGTTCTTTTTGTTAGGGAATTTTTAGCTGGTAAGTTTGACAGTTGTTGGTAGGCTCGAATTCTAGTATAAGAACGAGAGAGAGAGAGAGATATAGATATAAGCGCGTAGAATATTACTGGTCCTGAGAATAATACCTAATAATTAGTTGATATTGTTTAATATAATAATAAATAGTGTTTATCTTTATATCGTTGTAGTTATAAGTTTGATTACCCGATTCCATAGTTCGAGACTTATCGAGAAGCCGAGAAATTACGCTAATGTTTCAGAAGAGGCATGAACACGTGGTTCTAAGCTAAAAAAACTTCCGCGAATCAACCTGGCAAAATTAGGCATAATAAGTGCTATAATGAATATGATATAGCAGCACTTCACTTTTAAGATATAGCACTTCACTTTTCTACATAACGAAGTTTAACAAAACAATTGCGTGTAACACTAACACAAAAACCTGAAGTGCTATAATGTTGATGTTAGTGTCATTTTGTTCGCAAATGTTTATACTATATACGTATAAACTGGTTCTTGGTTTCGATTCGGATTCTTTACTTGGTTTCGTGAATCTCGAGGTAAATGTGTGGTGATGTCTTGAATGTTGTTTTGAATAATCGCCTATAAAATTGGTTTAAACAAGAAAATGCTTGGGAAATTAATTGGAACTTGAGGAATACACCGTAATTATCATTTTGTAAAAATCCAGGTAAAATTGGGTCAACATTTAGCAGCAATAGGTGATTTAATGATCTAATTTATTATTCACATGTACTTAAATACTAATCAATTCTAAGTATATATATTTTTTGTTAATTTTTTGGTAGTTGACAAATAATTAACAGTTGCATATAATGTAAATATTGAAATATTGATTTTTTTCCAGTTATTTATCTTCACTTGGTGGCCTAAAATCGATAGGAAAATTTGTTATAAGGTTTACACATTAATTAAAAGGAATTCAGTTTTGACAAATTTATGTACAGAATTATACATTTTTTTTATGGATGATGGAATGCATTACGCACTACCCCCTGCATATCTACAGGGGAGTGTGGGACTCTGCCTCAGATGGCGTTTGAGGCCATACCCACTAAACCACCATCTCTCAGCTTGATCCATCCACGAGAAATTGCTCGCACTTCTTCGCCGCTACATTGGAATTATCGGAGGACTTATGTTAACTACGAGTAAAGCGCAGCAAACCAATACAATTTTATCAAGAACATTACAGCCGTCAGATGAAACAGTACTCATTATATTGATTGGAATCGTACCATGTAAAATTTTGAATTTGTTTTTGATCACACCAATTATTATTCTTTCGACATGAATTTGGACGTAGGCTAAGGCTCGGGTTTCTTCGATTGAATACGGATGCAGTTGTTTTTTTCCTCTGGTAAAAGCGGGAATCATCAGCCTGGCTTGAATAAAAGCCAACTCTTCATAGACTCGAAATCCTCTATCCGCTAAAACAATATCACCTGGCTTAATATGATTTAAAAAATCTGATCTTTCCACAATTTGTTTGTCAGAAATTTTTCCGCCCCAAGCTTCGCTAATGAACGAAATGGTCCCTTGTGGAGTGATTCCAATTAAAAACTTAACCGTTTGGTGGTGTTTGTAATTTGACCAACATTGATTTTGTGTGCTCATGTGCGCTGGCTTTTCTGTGAAAACTTCGAAACAATCGATTGTTACAGTGATTCTGTCCTGAAACGCATTTCTGAAACATGAAGGCAAATTTTTTTTTGCAACGTTTCTGTCCGGTCAAACTATAAATACTTTAAACCGGCTATAAAGTATATCGAGGATTGTGTAAAATTATGTAGAGGCTGTGAAATTGCCGATTCCAAAACGGTACGCTAAATCTTTGAAATCCAAATTTAATCGAAGTTTTGTTAATGTTAGCACCAGTTGTTGAAACTTATCCAACGACTTATTTCCATGCGATGGAATGAATGGTTCAGCGTATTCAAAGACAGTTCTCAATAAATTATTGGATAATCCAGTGTAATAAAGAGTCTTTGTTTCATTATTTTCGAATAAATCGATATTAATGGATAGTTTCTTCAGCTGGTTCTTTAATAATTCATGTTTTAAATCCAAAACCAACATTCTTTGGAACAAATCTGTCAATTGTTCCATTGTCAGTGTAGTTTGAACAAAAGTGCCACACTTTTGTTCAGTTTCACATGGACTTGTTGATTCATCTACTCGTTCATCTATTATCTCCATCTATTATCAAAACACTTGCGTAATTAAACAAAATTTTTACCTAAAATGCCTAATTACGTTTAAAACCACGGACATGAGTGGTACACAAATACATAAAAAAAAATAATTATTAATTAAATTGTCAATATTCTTTTCCAATAGTTCGAAAGCCTTAAATTTGATGTATCACAAACCATGGATATATTTGGACCAACATCATCAAATATATCATTTAAAATCCGGTTTTCTGTTCGTTTATTTAAACGCTCCGCCCTTGCGCTAACTACATTTTTTGAGACAACGTGGCCTATATTTTGGCTAGGGACCCAATCATAATGATCATTGTTCCTTAATGCAGCGGGTTTTCCTTTATAATTACTAACATGTCGCGAGTTGGTAATTGGAACTCGTTCTGTTTGCCATCGAGAACCAACGAGTTTGGTTTACCAAATCTGCAGGTCGTAGATCAAAGTTTTAGTGATAACTTGTCTATGCCGAATTTGACTAATATGGAATCCGTGATATTCCGGCCCAATGCTAGTGTTCGTACAACAACACCAACATATGATATGCTTGGTGAACACTTGTGGCCGCCGCCACCGATGTCGGTCGGTACAAGTGCGCGTGCAACGAGCCATTTGATTCAGTACCCGAGACAAAACGCGCAAATGACAGGACTGCCACCAGGAAACGCGAATACTTTTAATGTGAACCAACGGAGTTACGACCGCCGCGATTACGAGTTCGAGAATTGCGCGTACGGTTTACACGGTAATGAGCCTGCTCAAAATTTTTCTCATACCGAGCAACCCTACGATCGAGTGTTTACAATGATGAACGAGATGATGAGACACAATATGAACTTAACGCAGCAGCTTATTCAAGGAAATGCTGCAACGCGCGAGTTTCAAGTGATGCCCGATTTTTCAAAAACAATTCGAATGTTTAATGGAGAAAAAGAACCACTGGAAGCCAAGATTTGGCTTGAACAAGTTGAGTCGGCCGCTATTGCTAATAGATGGCCTGATGCTTTTATTCTTCAGACTGTGAAGTGTCAACTTAAAGGTGCACCTCGTGCATGGTTTTTAGGAAGACAAAGTGAGATTCACGATTCACGAAATAAGCAAAGCTGAAGCGTGGGACCGAATGAACAAGCGAATTCAATCATAAAATATCCGCGTATTTTCATCATAAAATTAGATTGTGTCGACAGTATCAGGCCCCGAAAGCACCCGTAGTGTGAAATTGAATAGTGGTCTAGGGTTCGGCCATATCGGCAGATGGCTCTGAATTCATTTTTTATTAACTTCTCTGTTATCTATGCAACCAGTGTGCCAAATGTAAGTATATTAGTTGTACGTCAACCACGGATCCGTGTACGTCAACCACGGATAGTAGACTAATACGGTCGATGCGCCAGCATCCCCACTACTACTGCCCGTGGAGTGTGACGTCACAAGAGACCAATACATCCATTTGCATTTAGCGTTTGGATATCTTTAGCTGTTTCGTTTGTCGTTTCTGTGATATTTGTGAACTTTTGTAAAAATACATTGTGATATATTAACAAATAGTCTTTAATTAATCTATTAAGGTAAGTTTCTCAATATTATATTAGCCATAAGATTCCGATCAAACGAGAGACTTTTGTAGTAAACTTTTGAGGTTGAAACGTTGGAATAACGCATAAATATAGTTTGCTTTTATTTAAAATAGTAAACCCACTGGGTTTGTGGCTTTAAGCTTTCAGTCACTTCTCTTTTAATAAAATCAAATTATATCTACTTATCTAGGCCTTAATATATGTTTACATGCAAACTTTTTTCTATAGTTAATCAGTTTGGAAATAATTTCAATATTTTTTCAGATGACTATTTGCGCTGTTAATGGTTGTAATTCTAACAATAGACACAAAAATGTACCAACAATATCTTTCCATGTGTTTCCTAAAAATAGCGAACTGAAGAAAACATGGATTTTATTTTGCAAACAAGACAACATTAATCCTTCTACAAGCCGCATATGTAGCAAACATTTCAAAAAGGAAGATTATAATTTAAATTTTGTTGGAGATGTATCTCTATCTATCTATCATAATTAAAAAAAAGATGGAATGATGAATATTCTTGAAATAAGCTATTTGTTGTATATAATTAGATAATAGAACCAAACCGAACCCGAGTTTTACATTATCATATTTATTGTTACTATTATTTTTTTTATATGTAAGCTATGTTTTTTGATGGATCAGTATGCTGTGTATTTATGCGACAAGCCAGTAGCTGACTTGTTTAATTGAATTTTTCTATTGTTATGTTTCTTTAGTATTAAAATTACTGAAATTTGCTGCATTTAAAATATTCATTTTACTGAAAATACAACTTACTTATTGTAATTTTGTTGTTGTTTTTTTATTTATTAATTAAAATAAACATTATTTAGAACAAAAAAAAATCATTAAGCTCTTTAATTAGTTAATTACCAGCAATTTTAATTCAATTTTCCATAAGAGTGTGTAGCTTCTAGGTCTCTTGTGACGTCAGAGCAACCCGCCATGTTTGTAGTGGGGACGGGCGCATCGACCGTATTAGTCTACTATCCGTGTACGTCAACATGATATTTGTTATCTGTCAATTGTCAACTTGCAACAGACCCAGGTCTCTCGATCCACCACCAGTGGCAGTTTCGTTCTCGCATCTCATTGGTAGGCCCCGCTGCGAGCAGGACAGCCTATTCTCTGTCTTTTCGGCCGTTACGATTGTATTTGGTTGCAAAAATATTTGGTATAAATTGATGACGTTAACTATTTAAAAAATTGTTATAGAATTAATTAAAAGTGTTTTACTTTAAAGACAAAGTGTAGTGCATACATATTAGCTGCAATATTATTTTAAAAAGTGTAAGTATAGAGTAATTAAATTTAATTGAAATCATGAAGAATGGCATTGTCGTGTGAAATGTTCTAACAACATTTTAACCTCATTCTGTGATAAACACAAAACACGTTGATGAATTGGTGAATTGTTGATGTTTTGGTGAATTGAAAATATATAATGGTTTTCAAGACTTGCTGTGTGCCTGGGTGTTGGAATGGATGGTGTAAAGTGGGGATATGGAAAGGCTACGGGTATGGCTTAATTGAAGGTAAGGCATATTTTAATTACTTTTAGAATTAGGGTAAATATGGTCTCGAATAGTAAGGCTTATATTATTGCTACTGTTATCGATATCGTTGCACAAACGAACCCTTGTGTTTGTTTATGGAACGATTTAGCTTCTTATTCTGTAGACAATTGAACAATATCATTATACCATAGATGTGCGCGATGTGAATTATAATATCAGTGGTAGCACATCGTCCAATGTATAACGATATCGTTTAATTGCTTACGGAATAAGGGCCTTATTCCGTAAACAATTAAACGATATCGTTATACCTTAGATGTGCGCGATGTGAATGGGGCAACTCTTTGTTGATGGGGCAACTCTGCCACGAATTGAATTATAATTATAAATTATAATCATAAATCAATTTATGACGGTCCCAAGCCCGATATTTATTAATTATAATATTATAAAGAGGAGGGACCCATCAACATATTTTTGTTTAGATAGTCTACAATTTTACAATTTATTAATTTTATATAAAGTAAATACTTATTTAAATAAGGTTAAGGTTTTTTATTTACTTATTTAAATAAGGTTAATGGTTTTTTTTAATAGGGCTCAGCTCCTAATTTGAGAAAAAAATGCTATCGTTTGAAGAACATATAAAAAATGCTAATAAAAAAATTTTGCAATTTTTTTTTTATTTAAATTAAGCCTAAAAAAAGAGTAAGGATGGAGTGGCGGGAAAATGTTTTTTGAAATTAATGACGTAGTTTGTTAATATTTAGTTCACTGTATAAACACTAGATGGAACTAATATAATTACTTTCACATGTCACCAAATAAATAATAACTCGAGTAAATAACTTGGTAGGACAAGCACTTGCAGTATTGTTGCATGTATTAACACAGCATTTTTTTAGTTAAATGGAGCTGACGCTACTCATCGTCTCTGCAATATATATTTTTACACTAGCAGATAATATTAATTAATCTGAAGTTTAATTTATAAGCAAGCATCCGTGAAGCAAGCTACCATGATTTTGAAAAATTATGTAGAAATCAAATTAGTTTTTTACAGATTCCTGTAATTTTGTATATTAACAAACTACGTCACAGAAATGATATGAATAATTAATGAATCATTTTCAACATTTATTTTTTCAACAAGTATAATCATTTTAAAACAAATTATTACTTAACAAATATATTATGTACCCCTACTATTACATGAAATTAATATAAACGCATTTCTCGAATGAGGAGCCTACCCCATATAGATATTTAATGCATAAAATATTATTTTTGTCTTAAAAATATATAGTGTAATGTATAATATCTAATATGTAATTTATAATGTATATGTGTTGTATTAATAAATCTCTGACTTGCAACGTGCTTGCAACTTGTGCTTTTTTTGTTTGTTTCCTTCGTTTTGTTTTTGTGCTTTTGTGTTTTTAAGAATATTGAGATAGCGACTTTTTAGTATGATGTTTTTGTGTGTTTTAAGATAGTAACTTTTTAGTATTAGGATTTTTGTGTGTTTTAAGATAGTGACTTTTTAGTGTTAGGATTTTTGCGTGTTTAAAATTGTGACTTTTAAAATGGGTCGTACCTGTGCAGTGCCTATCATTGTTCTGCCCTCAAAGACAAGTTTGTTAAAATGCATGCTATGCCTCGTGAGGATAAGGTATGTACATCTCTGTTATAAAATGTGTTCAATTATTAAACTTAATTATGTTTCAGTTGTTTGAATGTTGGTGTATCGCCATCGGTAGAATGGATCTACTAAACATAGATCCTGTGAGAAGGAGCAACTTCCGAATTTGTACTATTCATTTCGCCGCAGAAACACAAGAAGTGGCCTTAAAAAATAAATCGACATTAAAAAAAAATTCTATTCCCACTATGAATTTAAATGTCATTACTGAGGTCAGTACAAATAATGCATCTCCAGAGGAATACCCCGAGGAATCCATTCCTGGTTCATCTGGTATCAATCTAGCCGAAAAACGAACCATCGAACAACCAGGTAAAATTTTACTTTTTTCGTCAATATTTCAAGCCAGAGTAATTAAGCTATTGGTTTATCTCTCTTACTTCGTTTAGACTAATTGAATAAGTAATTCAAGTAACCCAGTTATGTGATTTTGAGTAACCTGGGCTTGTAACTCGGTTAGTTTTTAAAAAGGACTGAAGTAAACGAACGCGAGTAAGGCGTGAAGTTGGCATGTTACATAACATAAACATAATAACATTTCAATTATATCTAATTAAATTAAGAATGAGTATTACCTATTATTTCGATATATAAAAATGTTCTGTCATGGTGTATATCATAAATTTAAATTCAAGTTGATGCAATAAAAAATTTAGATATTTCAAACTAATAGCATTATCACTAATTTTTTTTTTATAATAAATAATTTTTTTGATCAAAAAGAGAAAGCAGACCCATAAATGGGAGGTTTATATGTTGACACCGGGGGTTAGTAATGTTTTTTTTTTTAAATTCAAGGTTCTTTAAACGATAGCCACATCGCAAAAATTCCACGACTTGAAAATTCTGAAAATACTTCAAAAAATTCGGTGTTATTTGAATCAGCCGATGAATCAGCACAGTTACCAACCAGTTCTGCGTCATTGCCTAAGAAAAGGATTACAAAAGTCGTAAGACGTATACGATATCAAGGTACATTACTAATAAATTCAAATAATACAACATTTTTTTCCTAGAAAATAATTGTAATTCAAATTTTATATATTTTTTTTTAATAGTAATTTGAAGTAAGACTTTTAACTATTAATTGTTTATAAATTAAAATGAATGTAGGTAATTTCTGCTGGGAGATCAATTGTATAATTGATATATTATGATATATCAATTGATATATTATGAAAAATTAAAAATATTTAAAACAAAACTTGTGTTATTAATTTAATTATTAATATCGGGAATTAGATGCGTCTATGTTGAAATATTGTTAAAATTAATTCGAAATTAATCCTCTTTTAGATTCCAATCCGCGATACAAATGTAATGAACGCACTTAGCCAACAAGATTTAAACTAAGAGTTCGACAAATTGTGGAATTGGTGATATAAATAAGAATTATTTCTATTTTAAAACTTTTATTTGATTATTAAACACTCGATTAAACACAATATTTATATCTAACAAACATTTGAAACACTAACTAAGAAAAACTACAAAATAAACGAATTCATTTAATGGAACAAAAAAATACTTAAAAAGTACAATAACTTGAATAACTAAATCTAACTTTTAACCTAAACTTTAAACTTACTCTAATAATACCAAATTCTTAATTAAAACTGTATATTGATAAAGAAAACGCAACTTCAAAATACTGCTTGTAAGAGCTTAAACCCTCCCCCGACAAATGCAATGCACAAAACGTTTGATTTGAATTGAAAAATGCTTTTGCGCTTACCCCTGAACTGGACCGTCAATTATTCGCAGTCTTCAAAATGCTTGACACTTTAGTCCAATAACTTTTCTGTTTTACACTCAAGATTATTAATTCACTCCACTTCAATTGCAGTTTCACAAGTTTGCTCTTGTGTTCTTCGCTTATCACTCCGTCGCGGTTTCTCCTCTGGACCGAACTGAACTGTTTCTGTCTATTAAACTGGTATTTTTATACGAAAATAGTTTTTTTGTGTGAAAATTGTATTTCAATTAAAAGTATCAGTTTACACGGTTCTTCAGTCCACTAATATAAACACTAATAATAATTTTACGCCTCACGTTTTAAAAATATTAGTTTTATTTCATTAGCGTTCTACAGCTACGTGATGTGTATATAAACATTTGTTTATTAATTAATTTTAATGTATAATGAAATTATTTTCAGTCTTGAACATTCCACAATTGCCCAATGCTTAACACAATTTTTTGTCGCTCGTAAATAAACACACCAGAAAAGCACTGTCACCTGATGCCGCAAATCTATATGACACACTAATAAAAGTTAACGCGAAATATCGAAGGGTTTCCCGTAAAAATAACATCAATAAAATGAGAATTCGCGAAGCTATCGAATTAGGAGAATCCGGGAGCTTATTGAATGACAAAGTTAATTTAACCACGTTTAATTTTATTAGAAGCCAAATTCGAAACCAACGTGTTTCGCCCAACAGAACGCGATATACCCTGGACGATAAAATTTATGCTTTAACGCTTTTAAAATACAGTCCAAAAGCATATCGGCTTCTAAAAAAAGCATTTACTTTGCCATCAAGGCAAACACTAACACGTTTGCTAAAGGACATTCCAGTGTCTACAGGAATAAATCCAGTGTTAATGAACAGTTTAAAAGAATCCGTCGAAAAAATGGAACCGTTAGACAAGCTTTGTGTGTTGATGTGGGACGAAATGAGTATCGAACCATGTTTACATTACGATAAAAAGTATGACAAGATAATTGGATTTTCGGATGTTGGAGATATTGAAAAAAAGGGTGCAAAAAAGAAAATGATGAAATTGATGAAAATGATGAAATGGATGAAAATGGCAACAATGGAAAGGGTGAAAAAGAAATGAACGAAAATCTAAACCTAAAAATTGCGGATCATGCATGTGTATTTATGATCAGAGGCATAAGGAGAAAATGGAAACAACCAGTGGCATACTTTTTTGTACAAAGCGGAATAAGAAGTCCTGATTTACAAAGAAATATTAAGCAGATAGTCGAAGCTCTTGAAGAAATTGGATTGGTAGTGGCTGCAACTGTATGCGATCAGTATCAAACAAACTGTTCAGCAATAGATCAGTTGGTGGAAGATTATGGAGATGAATCTAAACAATATTTTAAAATAGGATCCAACGAAATCGTGCCATTGTTTGATGCTCCACACATGCTGAAAGGAATGCGGAATCTTCTTATGAAGCATGATGCAATTTTTAAAATAGATGGTAATAAACTTAAGGCTCTATGGAAAGATATTGTAAAACTCTATGAGCTTGATATTGGAGATCACGATTCAAGGATGTTAAATAAACTGACTGACCAACACATCTACCATTCCAAAATTAAAAAAATGAAAGTGAAGATGGCTACACAAGTGCTATCTCATAGTGTCTATGCGGTCATGCACTGTATGCTCACTTATGGTAAGTATTGAAGAACATTTTGAGCTTCTTTCGATTGTGGTGTTTTAAGTAATCCGGACCTAATATAAAACCAATTATTAAATTAATTAATCACTGGTTAAAATAGAACGGAAATTGAAATTGGAAGGCCTTATATTGTACTTTGTAATAATTTACACAAAATTTAAGGAAACGAAAAACTACCCGCTGATGCTACTGGAACAAAAGAATTCGTTCTACTAATGGATTCTCTATTTGACACCTTTAATGGAGGATCGCGATTCTGCTCTAGTGGAAAACCATTCAGAAATACAATTTCGATTGATAATACCATTCATTTGGATTTTTGGAGAAGAGCAAAGAAAATTCTCCGGGACTTTGTTTTTATGAGGTATGATGCAAAAACAAAAATTACAACACCTGTGACTCCTCCAAGTTTGAAAAATTGGATTGCAAGTGTTGAAAGAATGGAATATCTCTGGTCCAACTTACAAAAAAGGGGTTTAAAATATCTCTGTACGCGGAATTTGAACCAAAACTGCCTCGAAAATTTGTTTGGGATTTTGCGGTCCCATGGTTCCAGGAACATAAATCCTGATTGCAGGGCGTTTGCAAGTTCCTATAAATGCGTCATCATTAACAATTTTATGTCGGCTCACTCACCGTCCTCAAACTGCGAAGAAGACAAAACCGATGGTGCCTTAAACAACCTGAAAGAGTTTTTAACTACACAACCTGACCAACCAAAACCCGAAGAAAAAATAAAACCCACTAATATACTCAACGACAACGTAACAATTGACATGAAGTTTGAGTTCAAAGAACAATCAGAACTGGTAAAAAACACCCATGCGTATATTGGGATACTTTATAGCAAAAAAATTTTACAAGAAAGTTGACAATTGCATTATCTGTCAAACGAATTTAGTGGGCTATTGCGACCCACGAAAGTTGTTGTTGATCGAGTGCAAGGAGTATGCAATACACAAACTTTTGCGACCTTGCACCAAATTTGTTAATTTATATCATAAATTTAACGACATATGCCATGCATATTTGCCTAAAATAGCAAATAGCAAATCTGTTAAAGAAAAGTTAAAGTTAAACAAAAGTTAACAATTTTATCTACTTTAACAGTAAATAAATTTTCATGTCCGGAGCATAATGTCTACCAAATTTTTACCGAGGAATTCTCTATCTTTTATATTAACGTTTGGTTAACTAATATTCATAGAATTATGCAAGGCAAAGATAGTAAGGAAATTACTGATCTAATTAAAAAATTAGCTTTAGATAAGTATAAAAAGACAAAGGGAAAAAATATTAAAATCAAAATCATGAAACAATTATAAAACATATAATTTAATATATATTATTATTAATTATAAAATATATTAAATTACAGGGGTAAATACAGTGGTGATTGATTCAATGTTCAGTAGTAATATAACAAGAGAGTTCAATAAATTGAAAATAATTTGACAGATTTGCTATTGCCGCATTGCAACAAGTTTGAGCATTACACCATTTTTAAATGTAATTTAAAAAGCGTCAATTAAATTTTAAAAATATCACTTTAATAATGAAAAGTATCATATGTATTTTAAAAATGTCAATTAAATATTCAAAAGCATAATTTGTAGTTTAAAATGACCAATTGAATATTATAAAATATCATTTCTATTTCAAATATATCACTTTAATAATAATTTAATTTTCAATATCACTTAAAAAGTGTCATTTGTATTTTAAAAGTATCAATTGAATATTCAAAAAAGTCATTTATCGTTTAAAATAATCAATTCAATATTCAAAAGTATCATTTAATTTTTAAAATGACCATTTGTAGATTACATAATAAGTAAAAAAAAGCAAGTGTGTTATGGTCTTTTATCATAGCAATGGTTTGTTATGTGCAAGTTATGGTGCAAATCAAAGATTAATTTGTGCTTCAGTTTATCAACTTACATCTTGATTTGCACTTAACAAACCGTTGCTGTGATTACAAACCATAACAGACTTGATATTTTTTTCTTTTACTTACTATGTAATCTACAAATGTTTTTTTTTTAAATTTAACTGATACTTTTAAATATTGAATTAACTATTTTAAACTACAAATGACGAGGTTAAATATTCAATTGATACCCTTAAAATACAAATGATACATTTTAAAATTAAACTGATACATTTAAAATAGAAATGATATTTTATAATATTCAATTGAATATTTTAAACCACAATTGACGATTTTTAATATTCAATTAACAATTTGAAAATACAAATAATACTTTTTAAAATTATTATGAAGCTTTTTAAACTACAATTGGAAATGGTGTAAATCTGTAAAATTATTTTCTAATTTATTGAACTCTCGAGTTGTATTTGGAAGATTATTTTTTGACGAACCAATAGAAACTACAAAACATGTTCAATTAACATTTAAAGGGCAAGTTTCGCACTAAACTACACGAGTAACAGTAGAATAATTATTTAGTTTTGTGGAAAATCTTATAAATGTTTGTGTGCTGCACATTATATTAAAACTTGAACATACTCGAGAACACCGTTAATTAGTTATTAAGGTTTTAACAGAATTGTGGGTGTTAAGGCTATTATTTATAACCTTTCGCCACTAATAGAACGATTACTTCAGTCCAATTAATACACTGGATGTAATGGTTTAACAAATCTTTATTGAATAGTGCAAATTACACTTTTACTAGAGTATTACAACTTCTTTTTCTTCGTTCTACCAAAGATCTATTAGCGCCAACCCTTCGTGTCGGAAAACCGAAGCGCTCTGGTCACCACTGCGCAGGCGCAGATCCCACAGACTCCCCTCCTAGTGAAAACGAAATATTGCAATACATTTGACTACGGTCTATCCAAAGTTAGAAGATCGTTACGTCATTAATGCTATATGACGTAGGCTTAAGGTCTATTTACATCAATATTTTTCAATGTGCAATTTGTATTGAATGTTGCCAAAATTATTACTTACTTTTATTACAAAGCGATATGACTATGAATCGATTATCGACAAAACAGTCACTTAATACTCACAAAACTTAGCACAAGAATAGCAATAGTCACAAAACTTAACCTGACTTTATGCTATGATTTAAGCAGTGTAACTGACAATCGATCTAGATTGCCAGCAATACACAATCGATTATTTGTGAAATTGTGAAATTTTTGGGGGTAAACCATTCATTAGCCAGGTGCAACCTAAGCCACTATAATCCCTAAAACCAAAACTTTATAACGCATTTTCTCGCTTAATACCTCATATAATGACTTTATTCTTATAGCAATGTTAATATTAGTACTAAATGAAGAATTTATGCTTAAATTCATTTTGATTATGTTAGTTTTTTTTTAAAATTTGAGGTTGGTATTAAGTACGTCATTATTTCACATTCATGACGTAACGATCTTCTATCTTTGGATAGACTGTACATATCGTAGAGTTATATAAATATCTGACAACGAAAAAAAAAAAATCTTACTCTAAATACAAAAATAATATCCATTCAAATGGACATGCGTTATAATAAATAACATAAATAACTAACTTTTGTCAGTTATCAATTTACTAATCTAAACATATGTATACCTATATCTAAATGAAAATATGAACAACCGTGAGCAACTGGCAAACAAGCTACAAAATGAATTCAAATCGTTTAAAATATTATTTACACCGTAGTGGGTGCAAAAGTAACTTTTTTGACATTTTTGCGAGCGTACGTTTTTAGCGTTGACTGGGGCAATGCTGTCGAGGCGTCAGGTGTCATTGTACAATTATTGTCTAAGTCATTTGGCACAAAAAAGGCAGGATTCAACAGCACGACTGCAACCGTTTTTAAAACGCCGTTGATCTCAATCTCGAAAACTCGATCGGAAATGCGTCGAGAAATCTTGTGAGGGCCAGTATATGGACGCTCTAAAGATTTCCGAGTCATGTTCCGAATAAAGACGTGTGAGCAATCGTATAGGCTTTTAAAATAAAAAATTCGATTTTTGTGTTTGTGGGTTACCGGAACGGGTCGGACCTGGCGAATGAAATCTCAAAATTCCTCAATAAAAAAATTCGGATCCGGAACAATATCCTCAAGAAGAAAAAATTCTCCTGGTAGACGCAAAGTTGTACCAAACATAAATTCGGCAGGAGAAGCGTTTGTATCATGTGACTTCTCAAACCAAGAAGAACCGTAGACAGCGTACGCACTCAATTGCTATCAGCGTGGCACATGATTGCGGCTTTAAATACCCGATGCCAACGTTCAATTAGGCCGTTCGATTGTGGGTGGTACGGGGTCGTTCTAATTCGCTGTGTGCCGATTAATGATAATAATGCCTGGAATAGTCTCGACTCAAATTGCGAGCCTTGATCAGAAGTGATGCACTTGGGCGCGCCATACCTTGAAATCCAGGTGTCATAAAAAGCACGAGCCACTGTCTGGGCAGTAATATCTTTCAAAGGAATTGCCTCTACCCATCTCGAGAATCTGTCGATCATCGTGAGGCAATAGGCGTATCCTTCCTGCTAGGGCAAAGGACCCACAATATCTATATGCACTTGATCAAAACGACCATCGGGAGCGACAAAATGAGCTGGAATGTTCTTAACGTGCCTGGTTATTTTGGACTGTTGGCAACTTAAACAAGCCTTGCATTACTTGTTGATGTCACGGTGCATATCTGGCCAAACATAGCGCTGTCGGATTAAACGATCTGAAACTTTTGCACTGGGGTGAGCGGAATCGTGAAATAAACGAAATACTTTTTCGCGGAGAGTTTTCGGTACGTATGGTCGAATTGTTTCTCCGGAAATTTCGCAGTCTAAAGTGATATGATCAGGTCCCCATTGAATTTGTCTAAGTTTAAGCGGGTGATCTTGAGAGTTTCGAACAAGTTCAAGCTGCTCGTCAACTTTTTGCTGCGCGGCAAGTTCATGTAAACTGAATTCGAGTGGTAATCGTATGGCTTCGACGCGAGATAGCGAATCAGCGACTACGTTTTCGGGTCCAGACATGTAAACGAATTGAGTTGTAAATTCCGCAATAAATGATAACTGACGCAATTGACGCGGCGATGCTTTGTCACTGCGCTGCATAAAGGCATATGTTAGCGGCTTGTGGTCTGTGTACACCTTAAATTCGCGTCCCTCTACAAAATGACGAAAATGTTTGATCGCTTCGTAAATCGCAGTAAGCTCGCGACCGTAAGCACTGTATTTCGTCTGAGAAGCTGTAAATTTACGCGAAAAAATGCTAGTGGTTCCCAGCCGTTTGCAGACGCCTGTTCTAGAACAGCCCCCATACCAGAATCTGACGCGTCGGTACCAATACGAATTTCCGCATCCACCTGGGGATGGGCTAAAAGAGTCGCGGAAGCGAGATCAGTTTTAGACTTTTCAAAGGCCTGAATGGCTTCTGAAGTCCATGTAATTTCGCGTTTATCGTTTTTAGTCGAACCGGTGAGATATACGTTAAGTGGGGCCTGAGTGGCTGCCGCGTTGGGAAGACTTCGGCGATAAAAATTAATCATGCCAAGGAATCGTCGTAGCGACGCGACAGTGCTAGGCCTCTCAAACTGTTTAACAGCCTCAATTTTATCTGAAGTGGGACGAATCCCTTCAGAGTTCACAAGATACCCAAGAAATTCTAGCTTAGGCGCGTCAAAAACGCATTTGTCAACATTCAGACGAAGATGAAATTCCTTTAATCGTTGGAAAACAATTAGAAAATGGCGGGAATGCTCTTTTTCGGAAGAAGAAGCCACTAGAATATCATCAATGTAAATGAAAACAAAGTCTATATCGCCCAGAGCACGATTGATGTATCTCTGGAATGATTGGCTCGCATTACGCAAGCCGAAAGTCATATATAAATATTCAAACAATCCGAAAGGAGTGATAATGGCTGTCTTTTCAACATCTTCCGGTGCCATTGGAATCTGATGATAAGCTTTTTGCAAATCTAGTGAAGTGAATACTGTCTTTCCCGCAAGATTTATGGAGCAATCGTGCAGATGCGGTGTTGAATATTTGTCAGGGGTGGTCGCTGCATTTAGGCGTCGGTAATCGCCACATAGGCGCCACGATCCGTCTTTTTTTACCACCATGTGGATAGGACTAGCCCAAGGGCTGCTGGAAGGGCGGCAAATACCTGCTGCCATCAAGGACTTAATCTCAGCTTTGGCGCACGCCAGCTTCTCTGGTGAGAGTCTGCGGGCATGTTCGGCATTAGGAGGTCCGTTCGTAATAATATGGTGGAAAACATGGTGATTATTATGTGACGGGAATAGAACTGTACCCGTAATTTCCGGAAATTTCGCGAGCAACAGTGCCACCGAGCTAGGAAGATTAAAACAATACACAGATTGAGAGGAAGTGACACTCGAGAATCCGAGAGAGAAATTTCCTGTCAAAAAATCGATAAGACGTCGATTCTTTAAATCGACAATTAATCCGTGGAAATTTAGTATATCCGCACCTATAATTGCGTAAGGTACTGCCGCGATGCAGAAATTCCATTTAATTGGCCGTCGAAGCCCCAAATCTAGTTCTCGGTACGACTGGCCAAATGTATCAATGCGTGTATCATTAGCCGCAAATAATTCTAATTTAGAGGGAGTAGCTTTGATTTTTAAGTTCGCTGGAAGTAAAGAAATGTCCGCGCCCGTATCGATTAAAAAGGTTTGGCCTGTGGTGCAATCGCGAAAATGAAGACGATAAGAGGAATTGAGCCCCTCGCCGACGGTCTCCACGCGGGAGGGGGTACTTAGTTTTTTTCTTTCCAATTATTATATTCCGTGCACCAACTTCGACATGAGGTTGGGTTGTGCGCGTTACCGGGCGTACTTTTGTCGGCTGACTTGGCGCGCGAGCCGGAATTACCTTTTGATTGTGAGCGTGAACGTCCCGCGACTCTCTTTTCCAATGAAGTTACCCTGATAGAGAGCTCCTTGATGCTAGCAATTAACTCTTGTAATGGTGTCTCACGGACGACATTCTCCGATTTGTTTATTGCGTAAACGTGTGAACCACCGGGCGTAGCATGAGCAATATCCGCGAGTTGGTCGGCCAATTCAGCCATGCCGTCAAGCGTTGCTTGATTTGAGATTACTATACCGCGGTGTTGTTCGGGCAACTGTTCCAGGAACAGTGTTTTGAGTACCAAGTCGTCGACCGCATTTCCGACATTGAGATTTCGGAGCCGACTTAATACTAGGGAAGGTTTGCCGTCCGTCAATACCTGGCCCTTTAATAACTGTCTGAGTTTTAATTCTTTGGAAACCGCGTAAGTTTTCAAAATTTGCTCTTTAATCTTTGCATAAATATTGATTGGGGGAGGTGATTCCGAAATAATATCCTTAACGCAACCAAGCACCTCAACATCAAGCGCAGCCAACACTATATCCGCTTTAGTCGATTCGATAACAATGCGCGAGTTCCTAAGAGGAATTTCGACTTGTAAGAACCAAAGCGCGGGATCGGCGCGGAAAAATGCCGGAATTTTTGGAACGCGATAACTATCAATACGCTGTGCAGCCGCTGCATTAAATTGGTCCTCAAGCGAGGCCATACGTGTTGCGCGGCTGTAGTTGCGTCTAGCATTGTTTGCAATTGCTCAGGTGTTATAGCCATTTTCCTACAACATAAAATAATTAGTACACAATAAATATGCGCGATACCAGAAAGTAGCGAAAACAAATAACAAAAGCGAATAACAATTTCAGTTTCACGTAAAGAGTTTCAACGTTTTACGTTCGTTCACGTAAACAGTTTCAATCTACCAACACATGAATGACAATACCCACTTCAAAAAGCACCGGCGCTGCGAATGCAGTTGAGTAGTCCTATGGGGAGCAAACTGTGGTTCCCCAATTCGGGTGTAGACTTCTCGGAGAATCACTAGGCCTCACTAGTTATCACCTGGTATCACTTCACGCTCTCTTTTATATTAATTGACTCTAAAGTTCGGTGATGGTCACTCTAATGCAACACTACCCTATTCGCGCGTAGGCCTATTGCCTCTCGAGTATCGACTGCCTCAGTTTGACCGCTGGAACCGTCTCTCGTTTTTCCAGTCCCATCATAATTCTCTCCTTTTTAGTTATTTCGCATTAGCACTTTTTGTATCTCATAGCACCCTTACTCTTATCAGTCTGGAGAAAAGGAAATGATTTTGTATCCCACGGCATCGATAGACGCTACTCAAGCACATCTGATCAATGCTCATTGTTTTCTCTGTTATCGCTCAATACTCGCTCGTTGTTCTACCTTACAATATAACACAAATTACGGCCGCAACAACAATTCAGCCGTTTACAATACATAGCTATGCTGGTTGCCATCTATAAGTATATTATCTATGGTGTCGACCATTAGATTTATCGTTTAAAGAAATTCAAGAACAAGTAGCAGCCGGTCTGCGATCTAGGGATTCGATGCTACATGTGATCGCGTCGCGTCACAAGAACGAAGACGAAATGTTTGCTGATTTAGAAAGCTTTGAACACACGATTAACGCGCACCAAAGAACGCACACAACTGAACGAAAATCTGTGCCATGGAAGAAAAGTGAAAATTAGAATACCCGAAAAGTCGAGATGGGCAGAAGTTAGGAAGAAAGAAAGTTCTGCCCGAGTTTTTGCGACAGATGTAAAATATTACAATTGCCAAGGTCAAGGTCACTATGCAAGTAGTTGTCCACATGAGAAGCGAGAACGTACGTGTGGTAATTGCAAGGAGAAAGGTCACGGAACCAAATATTGCCAAAAACCACGACAATTGGTCTCTGTAAATGTCAACTTGTTGAACAATTAAAACAAGGAATCAACCCTGCATAAATATCTAAAGAGTATTATTGTAAACGGTCGAGCCTTGACTGCGATGATAGATACCGGAAGTTTCGATTGCACTATAAAATCTACCGTGGTAATTGCTGAGGGCTTTGATATCGAACGAATTAGCAACGAGCTTCGTGGATTCGGCGATACGAAGATTGTGAAATCAGTGGGAATTGTGCGAGCTAGGTGTGCGATATAAGTGTGGATGGAGTTGTCGGTCGAAATGTGAGCGTGCGAGTGGTGCCTGATAATGTCCAACCGTGGGACATGATCTCGATCTTTCACCGAGATGGAGCACGTCGCTTATGTGAAAGTAAATGACAGTTTAATGTTTCGACACAAAGAAATGCTTGAATTTTTGAAAATAGATTATGAAAGTTTATCGAAGTCGGTACATCCGAAAGTTTTAAATGAAGAAACTCCTGCGTCAGTGAATTTTATCGATGTGCGAGTCGGAGATTGTGAGTTACCGTTAAGCGTTTGTAACTTAAGTGAAACGTTCAAAACAGTTACTATTGAAGAAGCGCTTGATTCTCGAGTTCTCTCCATTGAATCAGCCGTGGAAATTCAACCAAGGTCTAAGCCAATCACCGAAGACGAGATTGTGACTGACGAAAATGTCACTTTGGAACAGCGCACCGAACTGCTGCAGCTGTTGAATGCGAATCGACATTGCATTGCAAAAGATCTGAGTGAATTAGGTCGTACTAGTTTGATCGAGTTTGATGGACATTGTGACCAAGCCAAATGCAGTACCGGTAAGTGCTAAGCCATACAAAGCAACGCGAAATGAGCGCGATCCAATAAAAGAAATTGTGGACGATTGGAAACGAGCAGGGATTGTGACAGACACGACTTCGCCATATGCAAGTCCAGTTCTGCTTGTCAAGAAGAAAACCGGTGAATTAAGAAATTACCGAAGAAAACCGTGAAAGTTAGTGATCGATTATCGTCGACTTAATGCTCAAACCGAACGTATTCATTATCCGTTACTTAATATTGATGAGCATTTAGAAGCAATGACCAGCGCGCAAATTCTTGCGACTTTAGACTTAGCGCACGGTTATTTATAGTTGCCGATGAAACCCGAAGCGCGTTCGAAAACAGCATTTATTACTCCAGATTGTACGGGGGAATTTACGAGAGCCGTGTTTGGATTAATGAACGCGCCATTTTACTTTTCAAGGTTAATGGAAATAGCTTTAGGACCACTGCGAAATAAAATTTTAGTGTTTTATCTAGATGATATTTTGATTATTGCACGAAACTGGTAAGAATTAATCGATAGAATTCGACAAGTAATTTTAGCGTTAGGCAACGCGGGTTTGACGCTTAAGATCTCAAAATGTAAATTTGGTCGATTTTCTCGGTTTTGAAATTAGTGCTAGAGGAATTGAACCCGGATCAAATAAAGTAATCGCGATTTCCAAGTTTGAACCACTGCGAGATGTACATGCGGTTCGTCGTTTTCTCGGGTTAACAAGTTTCTTTAGACGTTTTGTACCAGGATTTGCGAAAATTGCCGCGCCACTTACTAAGTTTACCCGTAAAGATTCTGGTCTAACTTTACCCGTAAAGTTTGAATGGTCAAAAATGCATGAAGCCGCTTTCGAGAAGCTGAAATTACTTCTTACTTCAAGTCCAGTATTACGTGTGTATTCACCGATCGCGACTAAGACTGAGTTACATACAGATGCAAGTGCTGAAGGCCTAGGCGCGATGATGTTACTGTCAGATGAGAATGACGTGATGCATCTAGTGTACGCGATAAGCCGTAGAACTTCGGATGTTGAGTCCAAATACCATTCGACTAAACTCGAATTAATAGCCATAGTTTGGGCGATTGAACGATTGCGCCCATTTCTAATTTCGATTCGATTCGAGGTCATAACAGATTGTCAAGCTCTAGTATTTTTGAACAGTGACAAGACAAAATACCCTCAAGTCGCGAGATGGTCGAGTTCGTTAAGTGAGTATAATTGCGATATTCGTCATCGAAAAGGCGATAATATGCGTCATGTTGATGCATTATCGAGAGCACCCGTTAATAATCGAGATGATAATGCGGAAATGATCATTATTTTGTCTAGTGAAGACGAGATTTTACTGCATCAAAGAACTGATGAACGTCTTAAACGATTGATTGATATATTAGAAAAATCGGAAAACGAACGGACGAAAGATGAACGTGGAGCAGTGCAAGAATTTAAGTTAGACAAAGGACTGTTGTACAAGATAGAAGAACGCGGAGAACAAAAAGTTTATTTGTATATGGTACCGGGCAGCATGCGTAAAGCATTAGCATTCATTATGGTGCCGCCACCTGCAACGGCTGATCTACCAAACGTGCTGAATAAACCTTGCAAAAGATGCAAAAATGTTGCTGTTAGTGGTCTAAGGTGCATAAAATGTAGTGTATTGATGCATCCAAGCTGTGCGAAAAAGTCTAAATCAGTGGAAGTGATCGATAATGGCTTAATTAATTGCTGTGGCCACGACTCCGCTATCTCAGATGCTGACCTTGACGCCTCATTTGGATCTGCAATAGATTCTGAAAACTCAACTAGCATGCTGCAGTATCAGGAAATGTTGAAGCTGAAAGATATCCTGATTAACAATCAACAGCTCACAATTGATACTTTGAAAAATCATAATCTACTTCTGCAAAGTTTGGTTAACAACAAATTTAATCTTCAAATGAAACCTACAAACAATGCGGTTGATAGCACAATTGACCCTCAAACAAACTCTAATCTGAACAACACTATGAAAAATAATAAAAACAAATGTATTCCACCTGACCGTGTGTTGACCTCAACTCAAACGCCGACTATATCGCCCACTGTTGAAAAAAGTAAACCAGTAAAAGAGTAAACCAGTTTAAAAAAAGTAAACCAGTCTTAACATTGAAAGGAACAAACCTCATCTTCAAAAAAAACGGCACCAACACGCCTAACGACTTTAATGTATATTTTACTTCAATCTCTGAAAAAATTACTCAAAGTTTGCCTATCTTGACTGATGAAGCTGTCCCTTCTAAAACTTCTTGTATTCCTTCGTTCTCTTTCTTCACTGAACCAGCTACGAATAATGACATTCTATCTGCAGTAAACTCATTGGGAAACTCCCAACACTTTGGATATCTTTGATTTAAATTATAAATTAATTAAGCAGACCATCGATTTATTTGTATCACCGTTTACTAGTTTGATAAATGCTTGCTTAGCCAGTGGCATCTTCCCTGATGTCTTTAAGAAAGCTTTAGTTATACCTATTTATAAAAAAGGCGACTTTGATAATATGAGTAACTTTCGACCGATCTCTATACTCCCTGTTTTTGGAAAAATTTTCGAGAAACTAATTAAAATTAGGCTCACCAAATTTTTGGAAAAAAAGTCCCTGCTGTCTAATTGCCAATTTGGTTTTTGCCAGAATCTTTCTACAGTACAAGCTGTAATGAATGTTGTTAAGAACATTGTCGAAGGCTTTGAAAATAAGAAGCATACAGCAATCACGCTTTGCGACTTAAGTAAAGCATTTGACTGCATCTCCCGTGATAATTTTGTTTTAAAACTGAGCTATCTTGGTGTTCGTGGAGTCGCTCTGTCACTATTCGATTCATATCTGCAAAACAGGACTAAATCTGTTCAGTTACATAGCTGCCTCTCTAGAACCCGGCAAATTAAAGACGGTGTGCCCCAAGGGTCGGTTCTTGGACCTATATTGTTTATCATCTACGTTAATAATCTCTGTGAATATATTCATCCTAAAAAATGTGTGCTTTTTGCAGATGACACAACGCTAATTTGCTCCCTAATTTGCTCCCTAACACTGACCCTAATTTGTTACTCCAAGATATTGCTGAATCTGAAAAAAAAAGTAGGTAATTGGTTCACCTTAAATAAACTGAAACTAAATGTGGATAAAACTCAGAAATTAATTTTTTCTCCAGTTCAAAAAATATCAGATGTAACCAGTGTTAAACTACTTGGCATAGTCCTTAATAGTACACTAAATTAGTTTCTACACATATCTCAGCTGAGCAATAAGCTTGCTTCGTCAATTTTTGTTATTAGAAAGTTACGCACTCTGGTGCATCTTGACATGTTAATATCTTGTTATTATGCTCTGTTTCAGTCCCATATGGAGTACGGTATTGTCTTGTGGGGTAACCTTAGGTACTCTATCAAGATCTTTTTGCTCCAAAAGAAAATCATCAGAATATTAGCGAGTGCAGCTTTTCGCGATCACTGCAGAATTTTATTTGTATTACTGAGAATCCTAACACTGCCTTGTTTGTTTATTTACAAGAGTCTATTGGAAATTCATTCCAATATACATGTTTTTGATACACACTCTAAATGTCATTCTTACAATACCAGATATGCAGATCAGCTCAAGCCTCAAAGATTTAGGCTTTCGAAGTCGACTAGAAATAATCTGAAACATTTTACCTAGTTATTGGAGGCAACTGCCTCTTAATTCTTTTAAGACCAGAGTTAGATCTTACTTGACAACCAAAGCATTTTACAGCATTAAAGAATATATGGAGACTCCTATGTGTTTGTAATGACTACTGTTTCTTAGATTCGCGTTTTGTAATTTATTTATTTAATTTATTTATTTAAGTGTTACATTCTTTTATTGCTTTTGTTCCACCAGTGTACTATTTATTATAACATGTGCTGTTAATTACTTTAGTTTTTTCTTTTTACTAAATTGGTACGTCTTTTTCTCCTTTCTGACGTTTGTAAAAGTGTTTATACATTTCGTAACAATAAATAAATTTGATTATTCAATTTCATGACTTGTCTAGTCATTTAGGATTGGATAAAACGCTCACGCGAATGAAACAGTATTATTTCTTTCCAAAAATGCAAGCTTATATGGAACAACACATCCAGCAGTGTCTTCCGTGTATTTTAAGTAAGCGTCCGACGGGAAAGAAGCAAGGTTTGTTGCATTCAATTCCGCCAGGATCAAGACCCTTTGCTGTGGTTCATGTAGATCATGTTGGACCGTTTGTGACTACAATTCGTAAAAACAAATACGTATTTGCGATAATAGATAATTTGACAAAGCATGTAACGCTAGAAGCTGTCAAGAGTACAGACCCAGTTGCTACTGTTAAGAAAATAGAAAAGTTTGTAAGTCAATTTGGGGCGCCGATACGCATTATAAGCGATCGTGGAACTTGTTTCACGACCGACAGTTTTCTAAAGTTTTGCGAAAAACATGGTATTCGACATACATTAAACTCAAGTCGGCATCCAGAAGCTAATGATCTGGTAGAAAGATTAAATAGAACGTTAATATCTCCAATGATGTCATCATCAAATCAAAAAAATGATTGGGATCAAGAACTGAAACAGTGCGAGTTTAAAGAAAACGTGTTTAAAACTGATGTGCGTTAATTAATTTTGATCTAGGTATTTGGGAATTTTGTAAAGCATTTCATATTATGTTAACATGTTAGTTTAAGGAAGTATTGTAAATTTGACATATTCTTGAGGGACCAAGAAAATTTAGGATGACCGAGGTTGTAGCTGGTAAGTTTGACAGTTGTTGGTAGGCTCGAATTCTAGAATAAGAATGAGAGAGAGAGAGATATAGATATAGAGAGCGCGTAGAATATTACTGGTTCTGAGAATAATACTTAATAATTAGTTGATAATGTTTAATAATAAATAGTGTTTATATTGTTCATGATTCAATAAAGATGAATGATCTTTATTGAATCATGATATCGTTGTAGTTATAAGTTTGATTACCCGATACCATAGTTCGAGACTTATCGAGAAGCCGAGAAATTACGCTATTATTCTTTATGACAGACCTTTTCATTAGTTACACGGCGACATAAAACTTTTGGTATCTTACATAACAATTGAGCAAATAACACAGTTACCTCAAAAAATTTATTTCTATGAAAACCACATAAACATCTTTTTTTAATCTCTATTATTCGTTTTTTCACAGAAATAAAATTTCAATTTTTTAAGGTAAAATTTGTTGGTGTTATTTGATCAAAAAAGTGACAAATTTCACTTTTTTCTACTATATAGAATGCGTACATTACGAAAATCGTAGTCACTAATTTCCGTCTGTCGGTCTGTCGGTCGGTCTGTTCGTTTCTTTAAACCACTATATTTCGGAAACTACTGACCCGATTTAACCATAATTTGCGTCCTTTTTTTCTACCCGTCCATAGATGATGTAGAAGTGAAAAAGTTTAAAAAATTCTCAAAGACCTGCGCGTCATAGGCCAAAAACATGCTAAAAATGGCAAAATCGGTGTATCCACTTAATCTTCTAAAGTTGCGGGCCGATTTTGACTAAATATTGAACATATGTATTGTGTATAGCCCAAGTGGTGAATGCTCTCAAAAAATCTGGAGTTTTTTACAGTTTTGAATTTTTATTAAGGGTTGAAAGATCAAAAAGTTGTAAAAATGCATAATTTGTAACGTGAATACCTGCCAGCATGAATATTTGATTTGAACCAAATTTGGCAAGAAAATGCTGTTGAAAGTTTCATCCCCTAAAAATAAGCCTTTGTGGCCTGTTGGTCTTTTAAATTAATTGTTCAAAAATTGACGGTGTTTTGATTCGCATGTCAACATAACCTACCATTTTCCATCAGTAATTTTATATTTATTTACATAATGAGTAATTAAAAATAATTTACCACCCTAACCACACACTCCCACTCCCCAAATATACGGTTGAGTCATATGGATCGGAGTTTCTTCATATTATATTTCTACTATACATTTAAAACAGATTTACAAATAATCTAATTAAAAATAATATGCGACCCTTATTTTACAACTTCAACCCTTAATATACCTTTTACAGTCAAAATGCTCGGATTTGTTTTAAAACATTTTTAAATAACCCGATGCATTTTTTCCCCAAAAGATGCCTCAAAATTCTAAAAATGTAAATCAGAAATTTTAACATAGCAACGAGAGAAGTACTGTGGAATCTCATTTCCAGCGAATTTTTTATTTTTGCTGAGGTTTTCGTCTGATTCCATCCGCGGACCAATGTGCGCGAGGAAATTCTTCCTAGACGCCACAGTAGAATATATCTTGCTATGCATCCACAGAAATATCAATTGTGGAAGCGTTCGAGGGCGAGTACATATTGACACACGGGGAAGGAAGGACGAAGATCGAATTCAGGAAGAACCAAACTCAATTCGACAACAACCAGGAGAAGATGGGCGCGGTAAAGATCAATTTGCCGTGCAATTGTGAATTCATCGTTGGGGAAGAAGTAATAATACCCAAGCGTTTTCCATGCCGCCAGGATGACACGACAGAAGCCAAGACGACCCACTTGAAGCCAAGTCGACCCATATTTTACAAGCGATCTGGTCCACCTTGAAGTCTATGAAAGTGCACCCGGCTGAAGCATTCCGTAAATTGGTGTACAACAATTTCACGGAGTGTCTCAACGCAAATTACACTCTCGAGATACCGCGCCTCAACCGAACCAGCCAAAGGGAAAATTTGAAAGACATCCAAGACGCCATCTAGTCCATGCCAAAAAGTATACTCACGTATGGAGAGAAGTATAGTCCACACAGCGATTTCATCGTGCTGTTATGGAATTCGCTTCTATCAATAAGCATGGCCTATTTAATATTCCGTTGCAACCCAGCGGGAATGATTGTGGCTACAGCAACTGGTGCCAATGGAGAAGAAGAAGGGAGCACGATCCACCACGAAGTGCTGTTTGCCAGCATGATAACCAGCCTGGTCATATTTTTGTTGTACCGAGCCATCATAAATTATATTGATCAACTCTTGCTCTGAATTCAGAAACGTATGTCTTTGTTATGTTTATTATTTTGTATTAAATAAAATATATATATTAAATGTTTAACTATCTTTTATTTATTAGGTAGACTTTCGATGTGTACGGCTTGAGCCACGGCTTGACAAAGAGGTAGCTGCTTGTGCGCTTGTCCGCAAGTCGTGTTAGTATTACATATTAGATATACAACTTGTTATACATACACTATACACGATATCTCACACAATTTCAATATGGCCCGTCTCTATCAATTCCAATGATTTTATTTGCAATGTTAATAGAGCTCTATATGAGGAATGTAATTATAATTACACCAGAAAAAAGTATTAGTACATAATTAATACGACAAAAGTAAAGCAACAAATTCGAGAAGAAATTTTAATATTAATGAAAAAATGTTCAACATTATTGAACTCGTATCAGACATCACTCAAAATATACACAATATCAATAGTTGATGGCATATCCATTATTTACAATAACCTTTGCACACCTTCTGGGCATGGATGATATTAACTTATGGATAACATGTTCAGGAATACTTTGCCAAACTTCAATAATTTTGTCCCGCAGGGCCTGCTTATTTCTAAATGTTTCTGTTCTTATTCGCCTTTTTACCTCTTCCCACAAGTTTTCTATTGGGTTTAGGTCAGGAGATTGTGCTGGCCATTTTAAAACTTGCATATTTTGCGCCCTGAACCATTCCTTAACAACGTTTGAAGTATGCTTTGGATCATTATAATAATAATAATAATAAACGACTTTATTGAGCAAAAACAGATACAGTTATGAAAATTATGATATTACATATTAAGTACGTTTGCTTTAGCTCATATGACTAATAGTTGGCGAAGTCTAGCTCAAAGCTACTCTACTTAACCAAATATTAGAAAAGACAATTAGAATAATTATGAAATAATTTCAGTGAGATATACCTATACATATGTATAAATTCAAAACAATAAAAATTATAGTTATTATACCTAAACCTATTATAAGAGAATTAATAAAGTTATTGATAATGCTGAAGACCAATCTTGAACACAGACAGACTGTTGACAAATGTTATGTTGTTTCAAAAGCTTGCTTGTTAAATATTGCAATTTTCATTTTAAATTTAAACTTGTTTATATTAAGGACCTTGAAGTTGTCAGGTATATTATTATAAACACTTACAGCATTAAATACAAAGGAACGCCTGAACATGGAGCTGCGATGACGGGGAATTAAAAATTTGTAATTGTATCTAGTATTTCTATTATGAATGCGTGACATAGGGATGAAATTTGAAGCAATATTGCTAGGAGTACCTGTCATAATGATTTTGTGAACATAGCTCGATAGATGAAGCAGCCGCCTATTTTTCATGTTAAGCCAGTTCAATTCATTAATTTTTAAGGATATGTGATCGTATTTTCTAATTCCGAAAATAAAACGACAGCAAGTATTTTGAATTTTTTGAATTCTATATATTTCTTGTGCATTGAGATAAGTCCCGTAAACAAAATCACAATAATCAAAGTTGGAAAGCACTAACGAATCACATAAAGATTTTCTTAAATTGATATTAAGAAAGTGTCGGTTAGAATAGAGCAATTTTAATTTAAAGTATGACTTTCTTATAATGCTATTAACATGGTTTTTAAATTTTAAACTAGTGTCAAGTAATACACCTAAATTTCTTGCTTCTTCCTTAAATTCTAGTTTTACGTTCTCAATATTAATAATCATGTTTTGTTTTAAAAGATCAACTTGACTCTTTGTTCCAAACATCATGACTGTAGATTTTTTAGAATTGAGTAATAAGTTATGATCTAATGAGTTTATTTTGATGTTTTCCAGTTCATTATTAATAAAATTGTTTGCATATAAGTAGTCACGTGGGTGGAAGCTAAAAAGTAATTGGGTGTCGTCGGCATAAGCTTGAATTTTACATGCGCGAACGGATTTTAATATGTCGGCTGTGTAAATTATGAAAAAGAGTGGACCAAGTATTGACCCTTGAGGCACTCCTGTTGACAACGTGGATGTAGTCGAAATTTCCTCATTTATTGTTATAAACTGCTTCCTTTTATCTAAATATGAGAAGACAAGAGACACCGCTTCTTCGCTGAACCCATAATGTTTAAACTTTGCGCAGAGCAAGGAATGATTTATAGTATCGAATGCTTTGGAGTAGTCGAGCAAAACCAAAATGCTTGTTAAACCATTGTCAATCGAAGATATCAGGGTGTCAGTTACACTCACTAATGCAGTAGCCGTACTAAAACCTTTTCTGAACCCGGACTGAGAATCCGGAATAATATTGCTTTTTGAGAAGTATTTCGAAATTTGCTGGTATAATATTTTTTCAAATATTTTGGAAATAACAGGTAAAATACTGATGATTCTAAGGTCGGAAAATGTTTCAGGGTTCTCTTTTTTGGCAAGTGGTCTACACATAGCAATTTTCCAGTTGTCTGGGAAATAATATTCATCAATACAACAATTAAATATGTGAGCAAGATATTTGTCTATGAAAGGACTACAGTAAGTTAACATTGAAATAGAAATATTATCCACTCCAAATGCCTTCGATTTAATACTTTTCAAACCTTCATGCACTTCTTCTACAGTCGTCAGGGTAAAGTTAAAACTCATATTATTAAAATATTTATCGCGATTGTAGAAGTCGATTTTTTTGTTACAGTTGTTATTGATATTTTGTGAAAAGGAAACAAAGTATTTATTTATTTCTTCAGGGTTGCATAGGCTAGCCGGAATGTTTATTTGTTTTTTCTGGTGAACATTCAATGTACTCAAAGTATTCCACGTGAGTTTAGGATTTTTTTTGCTATAAATAAAATTTAAATAAGCCTTTTTTTCTTGTCTAATGCAGCTCAATGTAAAATTTCTCAGTACTCTGTAGTTATCCCGATCTGTATCAAGTTTTGATTTTTTGAACTTTGACAAAGCTGAATCTCTTTCCATCATAAGACGTTTTATGTTATTTGTCAACCAGGGTGATTTTGGTTTGGTAACCTTAACAGCTCTAATTGGAGCATGTTTGTTGAATAAAAATATTAAGAAAGAATTGAGAATATTAATTTTATGATCGATATTTTGTTCGCGAATGATCTGAAACCAATCTAAAGACAACATATCTGTGGTGAAATCATCTAGATTAAAGTAGCGAAAACATCTATAATTAATAATTTTAGGTACTTTTGTATATTTTATTATGTTTAATTCGCAGAAAACCAGCAAGTGGTCAGAAATGCCGTTTGTTTCCAGAGTTCCGAGAGAGACAACAGTGTCTTTGTTGTTAACAAAGATTGGATCAATAAGAGTATTCGAATTATTTGAGATTCTAGTTGGTTCGTCTAATATTTGATTTAGGTTATACGCATCTAGACAACTACTCACAGGATTAGAAGTATTGAAAAAATTTACATTTAAATCTCCTAAACAGACAATATCATCAAAACTAACACTAATAAACGAAAATATATTATCTAAGTCTGGGATAAAGCTATTAATATTAGTATTCGGTGGCCTGTAAAAAGCACCTATAGCTAATTTTTTTCTATTAATGCTGAAATTTAAAAACAAGAATTCAAGTGGTTCACTTACCAAAAAATCAAAATTTATTTCTAAACAAGGAATTTCGGATTTAACATAAGCCGCAACTCCACCACCTCTACCTCTTACTCTGTCTTTTCGAAAAAAATTGTAATTCGGGATAGAATATGTATTCGAATCCAGCATAGGTGTTAACCATGTTTCAGTAACCATAACAACTTCAAAATCCTTCTCCAAAACTAAGCTTAAAAATTCATTAAATCCTGTAGATAATGACCTAATGTTAATATGAGCAATCTTCATTGCAAATTTAATTTAGCAATAATCATCAAACTATTTGTGTGTTAATTATTAGCAATACCTATAACAGTTAAGCCAATTAATCATCTACCAGCTAATATACTATTGTAATATATAGATATAAATATAGGGACAGAAAGCAGAATTAATCAATAATTTAGTAAAGCTTAGTATATGTTAGCAAATATAGGTTTAGTTTAGTATATTTGATCAAGAAACGGATTGAAATATAAGTAATATAATAGGAAATTGTACTAAATGATATAAAACAAAAATCGATTTAGAAGAAATCCAAAAATAAAAAAATATAGATAGGTAAGAATAAAAAAAATAAGATAGTCGAATGTTACGCATAAACTTGGCTACTAAATGCGGTTAAACAAAATATTAACAAAATTTCAATGCAATAAAATAATTGACTGATGATTACTAATCAGAAAATATAAAAAATAAGTGTATTCTTAGAAATTAACATTCATTTTTAATAAAAGACAGGCTGACAAAAGACATTTTCAACAAAACTAAAGTATGCTTATTTATTCGAAATGACTACGCATTTAAACATAAAAATAAAAATTCATTACATAATCCAGGGATAAGATTACCTTAAATAATTATGAGTTCTATGAAATGAAACAGAAATTAAGAACAAAAATAATAATACTACTAATAATATTTTGATAAAAATAAAATAAATTAATTTCGTAATTGTTTGGTGGAACTATATATGTCTACTAATGAGAAGTAAGAATAAACATAAAATTCATAAAATGACAAACTAAATGCAATTGTAAATATTATTAGTTAATTAAATAACCTGAACGGAACCCGATCGGAGAGAACCCACTTTAATTTAGATCACTATCATTTGTAACATAAACTTTTTTATTATTTTTTAAGATCACCACGTTTCCATTTGCAGTCCAACAATTATTATTACCGTAAATACTGGCACATTTCTTAAACAATTCCAACCTTGTAGTTGTTAACATTTCTGTAACCATTATTGATAAGCCCTTGAGATTTGACTTTGCGTAAAACACGGAATCGCGTTTCCACTTAGTGGTAAATTTCACGAGAATCGGCCTTGGTTTTTGTGCGTTTGGTTTTTTGCGTCCCATTCTAAAGCAATCGAATATATCGGTTTTTTCAATGTTAAGTTTTAAATTAGATTTAAAAATATGTAACAATTTTTCATATGTATCTTCTTTAGCTTCTTCCTTAACCCCATGCATTAGCACTGATGAGTTATTATTAGTTTGATGAATTTTATCTAGTTCTGCAGATAGCTTGCTCACCTCGGTTTTAAGGGTTTTCAATTGATTAACGATATCTTCTTCAAATTTCAAAAATCTTGTGATTACCTCCCCATGGTTGGAACCCTCAGCTAGTTCACTTGTTGCACAGGGTATTTTAATTTCATCTTTGAATTCCTGTTGAATTATCTTGTTGGAATACGAATTGTAGTGGCATTTCCCATTCTGCATAAGGCAACATAACATTGTGAAGAATGTCTCTGTACATAAAGCGATCCATTATACCATCAATGAAATGTACAGGGCCTATCCCATTTAAGGAAAAACAACCCCACAAAATTACGTTGCCTCCACCATGCTTGACTGTTGGTGTTACGTACAATGGATTAAACCTCTCGTTTATGGGCCTTCTTACACGACGCATGCCATCGGAATTAAAAATGTTGTACCGGGTTTCGTCACTAAACAGTACCCTGCTCCAATTATTTTCGGTCCAGTTCAAGTGAGTTCGTGCAAACTCAAGTCGCGCAGCTCTGTTTTTTGCAGAAATCAGGGGTTTTTTTGCTGGTATTCTGCTAAATAGCTTCCCTTCAACCAATCTTCTTCGGATTGTTCTTTCGCTTACATTTAAATCGGCGATTTCCGCGATAATCCTTGGACCGGACTTCCACGGATCGGTACGACAGATCCGTTTAATTAATCGGTCGGTGTGTACCGTCTTTTTTCTTGGTCTTCCCGATTTTGATAGAGTGCGAACATGTCCCCTTTCGTTGAATTGGGATATTATCCTTGATACAGTATAGCGACCCACCTCAAATCGACGTGCAACTGTCGACTGCTTCTCTCCATTGTTGAACGCGTTTAATATTCTTTGTTTCAAGTCGAGACTTGTGACAATACCTTTAGGCATTTTTCTGGAGAACTTATTCAGCACACCGAGTAAGAATTAATACTAAAAAACCAGTAATTAATATAATATTGAATTAATAATCAAGTGTTGCTTCACTTTTGACCACCTTAAAAAAATTTCAGCAGGAATAAGTGCGCAACACAAATCAGTTTGAACTGTCACGGTACTCAAATAATTAAATTGACATCCGCCTAGTATGTGCTGTTAAACACAATACACTGTATTAGTGATGACGTAGTATCGGCATTTTTGTTGGAGTAAAACTGACTATTGAGTCAAACAAATAACTGTCAATAGGAAGTGTCAATAGTATCAACCTACATCGAACATTCATATTGATGTTTTAAAAGAGTTTATGTTTAGTTTAAAGATGTCTACCTGCTAAATTGGCATAAGATAAGTAAATCAATTGCTATTGATTATTTTGTTAATGCTTTTATTCTCGTTTTTTTTTTAATTTTAATTCGTCGACCCATTCGACCTAGGTCGATTTTAGATCTAGTTGTTGGTGTGACCCAGAAGTAAGATTCACTCCAATAGAAAATACGTCACACTAATGCAGCGCATATGAATTTGGTCATTTCCTAGTGTCAGATTAAAATAATCAAAAAATATCTATTTTTTGGCAGTTGTTGCTTTACTTTTGTCCAATAGTGTATATATTTATGAAATTTTGCGAAAACAAAATGTACCTGTTTGTGAGGATGTAGAGAAGAGTAGTAACACACAAAAACAAACTTTTACAATAAATGATCAAAATGTACTGTTAACGCATAATGAAATCAAAAATAAAAATGAACAGAGTGTAATAAGGAAAATTAATACTAGGTCAGGAAGAATTGTTAAAAAACCTACCTATTTAAATGATTATGTTTTGTAAACTGTAAAGTTTAAGTTTTATGTTTACATTTTAATATAATAATGTTAGTTTTCATAATTCATAGTTTGTTTGCTAGTTTTTAGTTTATAATATATAAAGAAAGGGAGATGTTCCATATGTGACCAACGTCATATTAGTCCAGTCAAAATACGGGGTGGGTGGCCAGTTTGCGAGCAGCTTTATGTTTATACTTTTTAAAGGTATTTTTTGGCGTAGAACACGATGCGCAAAGTCCGAGTACGATTGAGGTGGCGGAACCCCTTCAAAAAGCTAAAAAACGCCTTTTTTGGGGTATTTTTGCTAAAATAATTTTTTGGGCAGTTTGAGAAAGTATTTATTTTGCACTCGGACTATGCGCATCGTGTTCTACGCAAAAAAATACCTTTAGAGAGTATAATCATAAAGCTGCTTGCAAAGTGGCCACCCTCCCCCGTATTTTGAAGCCATACTGATTATTTTAAGTGTAAATATCTCGGTAATGATGAATCTTTTATTCCAGCAATTTTTCGTAAAACGACTTGTTTTGACACTAACTATCTACAGTAAAATTTAATACCTCAACTTAAAAGACACCCTGTATATAGTCCGGTCAAAATACGGGGGAGGGTGGCCACTTTGCAAGCAGCTTTATGATTATACTCTCTAAAGGTATTTTTTTGCGTAAAACACGATGCGCATAGTCCGAGTGCAAAATAAATACTTTCTCAAACTGCCCAAAAAATTATTTTAGCAAAAATACCCCAAAAAAGGCGTTTTTTAGCTTTTTGAAGGGGTTTTTGAAGGTCGTGTTCTACGCCAAAAATTACCTTTAAAAAGTATAAACATAAAGCTGCTCGCAAACTGGCCACCCACCCCGTATTTTGACTGGGCTAAAATGACGTTGGTCACATATGGAACATCTCCCTTTCTTTATATATTAAAAACTAAAAACTAACAAACAAACTATGAATTATGAAAACTAACATTATTATATTAAAATGTAAACATAAAACTTAAACTTTACAGTTCATAAAACATAATCATTTAAATAGGTAGGTTTTTTAACAAATCTTCCTGACCTAGTATTAATTTTCCTTATTACACTCTGTTCATTCTTATTTTTGATTTCATTATGCGTTAACAGTACATTTTGATCATTTATTGTAAAAGTTTGTTCCTGTGTGTTACTACTCTTCTCTACATCCTCACAAACAGGTATATTTTGTTTTCGCAAAATTTCATCAATAATTTTATTGAAATCCTCCTTGTCCTTATACTTATTACTAAAATTATCTACATCAAATGGTTTAAGAAATTTCCTATTTCGATAATATACACTACCAGTATTGTTTGATTTTACTAAATATGATCTTGGTCGTGTTTCATCTATTTTAAGAATTTTACCAGGTTCCCTTTCTTTGGTGTTTGTATTCTGTATCATAACATTTTGGTTTATTATTAAACCTGACAAATTTCTTGCATTTTTATTATGATTAGACGTTATTTTTTTTTTGTATTATTCATATGTTTTTCAAAATTTTTAAAGACATAGTTGGGTTCCAACAATGATTCAGTAACTGGAATTGTACCTCTCAATCTTCCTCCAAACAATATTTGAGCTGTCGTAGGTAAATTTCTACCAACTGGAGTATTACGATATTCTAATAAACTTAAGTATAAATCATGTTTACTAAATATTGCCTTTTTCATCAACTTCTTTATTGTTTGCACATTTCTTTCAATAAATCCATTCGATTTTGCATAATGAGGTGTGCTCGTAATATGTTTAATATCCCAATCTTTTATAAATTGTTTAAAAATATAGCAGTTAAATTGTGGTCCATTATCTGAATATAACATGTCAGGTATTCCATGTCTCGACAATAGCTATTTATGCAACCAGTTAGGAAATGCATTTTTTTGTGTAACGAGCGTATTTCTAATAACGCGAGTTACATAAAATAGCATTTCCTAACATGTTGCATACAAGATTTTTTTGAATTTTTACAAAAACCTTCTCAAAAAAGAGTTTTTTAACCTTATGATATTAATAATTTAGTGAATTTTATCAAAACAAGTAGGCGTTATTCGGAACTTTTCATCACCAGTTGTGAAATATTTTTCATTTCATCACCAGTTGCGTAAAATGTGCCGTTTGCCAACTACAATCGATTTTGAAAAGTCACATTTTACATGCCAAAATTAGAAAATAGCTATTTATGCAACCAGTTAGGAAATGCATTTTTTTGTGTAACGAGCGGATTTCTGCGGGACGAGCGCAGCGAGTTCTGCAAAATAACGCGAGTTACACAAAATAGCATTTCCTAACATGTTGCATACAAGATTTTTTCTAATTTTTACAAGAACCTTCTCAAAAAAGAGTTTTTTAAACTTATGATATTAATAATTTAGTGAATTTTATCAAAACAAGTAGGCTTTATTCGGAACTTTTCATCACCAGTTGTGAAATATTTTTCATTACATCACCAGTTGCGTAAAATGTGCCGTTTGCCAACTACAATCGATTTTGAAAAGTCACATTTTACATGCCAAAATTAGAAAAAGTCACATTTTACATGTCCAAATTAGAAAAAATTGCTTTTAAATGGTTAATAGTGTTTTCTGCTGTCATGTTTGTACCCATACTACAAATTTCTGGATATTTAGAGTAAACATCTACCACTAATAAATAATTTAGTTGATTTAAATGAAAAAAATCCACTGCTATTATTTGCCAAGGTCTTACTGGTTTATCTCGTAATAATAATTCTTCCTTTTGCTGTGAATTTTAAAACGTTAAACATGCAAAACAATTACCGATTTTATCTCTAATTTCTTTTTGTATAAAAGGCCAATACACAAGCTCATTTGCTCTGCAAATTGTTTTTACTATTCCTAAGTGAATGTAATGCAATTGTTCTACGATTTCATTTCGAATCGATTTTGGTATTACTATTTGATTCCCCTTAAAAATTACTTCTTCCATGTTTGTTAAACTATCACTATAATTCCAAAAAAGTCTAACTAAAATATGCGCTAATTTTTTATGTGGAGGCCAACCTTCAAAAATGACTTTATTCAATTTCATTAATTTCTTGTCGTTTTTTGTTTCCTCTTTAATTTTATTTAGCTTTTCTCTACTTATTTCACCACAATATAGTAGGTCTACTTAAGCTTCAATTTCAGTTTCCAATAAATCAAATGATTTGTCATCGTAACTCGCACGCGACAACGTATCTGCAATGTATAAATATTTTCCTGGTTTATATTTAACTTCTAGATCATAACCTTGTATGTTCATTAGCAAACGTTGCAACCTTAATGGGCATTTATTTATTTCTTTTTTAAAAATTGACTCAAGAGGTTTATGATCCGTTTCTACTGTTATTTTAGCTCCAAAAATATATTGATGAAATCTTTGACAACCAAATACTCTCGCCAAAAGTTCTTTCTCTATTTGTTCATAGTGCACTTGACTTTCATTTAAAGATTTTGAAGCGTATGCTATAGGTTTATCATTTTGTAACAGTACTGCACCTAAACCTTTTTGAAAGCATCAACCAACAAAACAATAGGTTCTCTTACATTGTAATATTGTAAAACTGGACTATTTGATATTGTTGTTTTTAAATCCTTGAATTCTCTAGTATGATCTTTTAACCACATCCATTCATTTTTCTTTTTCATTAAGTGTCTTAAATTGAAGGTTAAACTAGATAAATTTGAAATAAAACGTGACAAGTATGTGACCATACCTAAAAATCTACTCAAGTCTTCTTTATTCTGAGGAATTTTAATTTGTCGGATTGCCTCTGTTTTATCATTATCCACCATTATCCCATCTTTAGTAAATATATGACCTACATATTTTATAGTATTCTGCTTGAATTTACATTTATCAAAATTAAACTTTACGCCTCTCTCTTTTGCCCTGTCCATTACCTGCCTTAAAATTTCATCATGTTTTTTCTCATTTTCCGCATAATTTATAATATCATCAATGTAAATTTTTATATTACTTATTCCACAAAATATTTCTTCAAAAGTTCTATGAAAAATTTCTGGAGCATTTGTTAATCCAAACGGTAATCTTAGAAAACGAAATCTACCAAAAAGAGTGGCAAAAGTTGTTAACATTGAAGCTATTTTTGTTAATTTTATCTACCAAAACCCTTTATTTGCATCCAATGTTGAGAATATTTACGCGTTTTTCATATCACTCGTTATATCTTCGAATGTTGGTAATTTATAATGTTCCCTATATAAAGCCTCATTTAAATGCCTTGGATCTAAACAAATGCGAATTTTATTAATACTATTAGGTTTCTTAACTAGTATGACAGGGTGTACAAATTCTGTTGCTTCTTTTGTTTCTACAATTATCTTATCTTTGCACATTTTATCAATTTCATTTTTTAAAGAATCTATTTGTTTATACGGAACTCTTCTGCACGGTACAACCATTGGCTTATAGTTTGGTTTCAATTTAAAATCACACAACTCCTGTTTAATTTCCCCTATTCCTTTAAAAATTTCATTATTTTTGTTAATTAGATCACTGATACTATTTTTATTTATTTCTAATTCATGCACATTTAAAGTTACTAGATTTAATAATTGAATAGCTTCTATTTCTAATATAGGTGTACAAATCCGCTAGTTTCTATAATGGTAAACAAAAATTTTTGTCTCAGATTTTTTAATTCTATTACCAAAGTACAGGATACAGGATTTAATTCTATTACCCAATACCTTTAATTTTGAACCCTCATAATTCTTTACAATCATATTAGTTTTATCGAGGCTAGTTCTAAGTACTAATGTCTTAAAAATATGAAATGGAATAACATTAATTTGAGCAACTGTGTCTAATTTAAATTTTATAATTTGGTTAAAAATCAATAATTTTCAAATCTTGAGACCAGTCCCTATCACTATTGTTAGTATCTAATTCTCCTAATAAATATTCATGCAAATTGTTATTATCCGTTTGATTATTCGTTTGAGTTACTTCATGAAGAGAATTCACACTTTTTGCTTTACATACCTTAGCAAAATGACTATTCTTTTGATATCTGTTGCATTTCTTTCCAAATGCCGGACACTTTTCATACTTATGTTGAAATCCACATTTATGACACTGACCTTGACCTCTTGAATTCGTTGGGCCTGTGTTTTGTGCATTATAATTGTTTGGTCTGCTTGGTTGTGCACTGTTTGATGCCTTCTCTCGTTGATTTTCTTTTTTGTAGCGGTATTTATTCTCCTTAGTTCCATCCTATGGCTTCCTTTGCACATTTACAGAATTTAATTCCAATCCTCTTGACTCAGCTAATTGCTTGATATGCGATTCAGTTTGCTCAGCTGCTTTGCAAATTTCTGTAGCTTTCTGCAAATTTAAATTAGCTTCTCTCAACAAACGATCTTTAGTTCGTTGATCTTTGATTCCACAAACTATTCTATCGGTTATTAGCTCGTCTTTTATTGCTCCAAAGTTGCAATTAGTTGCAATTTTTCTTAACTCACTTATAAAGCTGTCAAAATTTTCGTTTAGATGTTGCACTCTAGTGTTAAACTTATGTCTCTCCACACTAACATTAGTTTTGGGTAGAAAATAAGCGTCAAACTTTTCTATAAACACTTCTGGATCGTTTATTTCTGCTTCGGTAATCTCCCAAGTTATCATTATTTCACGAGCTTCTTCTCCAATACAATGCAATAGTAATGCTGCCCGAATTTTATCTGTTCTTGCAGTGGCACCAGTAGCCGTAACATAAATGTTGTAATTGGTTTTAAATTTCTTCCAATTTATACCAAGGTCACCCGCCATTACCATAGGGTGTGGTTGCTTCAAGAATTCCATTTTCTTTTTTTTTATTACCTTGCTTATTTCTTCTAAATAATGCTCTTCATTCTTCCTGTACCGACTGCGCCATGTTATGTTTATTATTTTGTATTAAATAAAACATAAATATTAAATGTTTAACTGTCTTTTATTTATTAGGTAGACTTTCGATGTGTACGGCTTGAACCATGGCTTGACAAAAAGGTAGCTGCTTGTGCGCTTGTCCGCAAGTCGTGTTTTTCAATGGAACAGTCTTTGCTTATATCACCCTTTTCAAATACATCTGAAAGTTTGTGTACAGCTACCTGCGATTTAGAAAATTAAAAGAAACAACTAATACTTTGTAAAATGTGTATATTAAAAAATAAAAAGCCAAATTATATTAAGTGTTGGAAATATCTCCCGCCTTGTTCAATGCACAAGTTTGCGCGTCTTTTCATGGATCACGGACAATCACGGATGTCATTTAAAAACGATGAGATGAGCTAAGACATACGTTTTTGAATTCAGAGCAAGAGTGGATCAATATAATTTATGATGGCTCGGTACTTTGTGGTCCGGATGTTGTGGAACTTTGTTCAATCGCGAGCAAAGTCACAACTAGAGAGTAGAAGAAGAACGATGAGAGAAGAAACAAGTAAAGAGGAGCCGACCAGAACCTACCCCAAGACGAGAAATTTAAGTGCGTCACTGGACTACTTAAGAAGGATGGAAGACCACAAAGAAGAAGGGAGAATTCGAAAATCAGAAGAAAGGTTAGAAAGAAGAATTAGGATATGGAAGTAGAGGAGGAAGATTTGAGATCCCTGTCCCAAGCACAAGGGGATTGGACTAACCATTTGGCACTTTTTGTTGAAAATTGACATTTTTAGTTAACATCTGTCAGATTTAATTAATTTTATGGATTTTTGTCAGTTATTCTTGAGAAATGTTACTTTTAGTCAAATTTTGACATTTCTCGTTTTTAGTTGGAAAATGATATGGAATATTTCTTTCATGTGTGTTTACTGCGAGATGAGGTATGCGTTAGTTGGAATATCAGCAACAATTTTACTCATGTATATATTATGACATATGAGTCAATGTTTTTCTCGGTTTTTGTCGATGTATGAGCGGATAAAATGAAACAAAATTTTTAGTGGATATTTAGTGGATATTGTAATGTGATACCTCGTTCTCCATGACTAAATGCACATAAAAGTTAAAAATTAAAGTAATCTGACAATACTTGTCAAATTTTATTAATTAACATAAAATACAAAATGAGTCGATTGATTTCGATTTTTTCATTCGCAAAATTGTCTTGTTAAATTCCACTTGAACTTGTTTTTTATAGCGGATATTTTTTGATTTTATTACTCAAACGAGGTTTTCTTTTGGCAATTTACTTCATCAAGCTGGCATGATAAAAACGGTCGTCCTGAGGACTCGCGTTTTTATCATGGCAGCTTGATTCGTCAAATTTCCAGGCAACCTCGTTTTTGTATAAACTAAAAAAATATCGGATAAAAAACAAGTTCTTGTGCAATTGCATACGACTATTTTAATAGGTAGCAATATCCGATCACGTGACAATTTTAAATTTGAAGTAGGCGACGCGAATTTGATTTTGACAGTTTTACATGTTATAATTTTACTGCAAAAGCAATTGAAAAGCAATTGAGAAGCGGTCAAAATTTTCATTCAATAAATAGTCAACAGTAATACCACAAGACCTTTACAATAGCCGGCTATTTTTTTTTTCGTTAATTTATCAAGAAAGCTTGCATTTTAATAATTTAAACGAGAACTTATCAAGCATTAATAATCTGATTAAAGTCCGAGAGCTTTAGCTCGAGGGCTTTAATCTTTGATTATTAATGTTTGATAAGTTCGAGTTAAATTATTTAAAAATGCAAGATTTGAGATAAATTATAAAAAAAATAGCCGATATTGTAAAGGTCGAGTGGTATTTAGAAAGATTATTTATTGAATGAAAATTTTGATCGCTTCTCAATTGCTTTTCAATTGCTTTTGCAGTAAAATTATAACATGTAAAACTGTCAAAATTAAATTCGCGTCGCCTACTTCAAATTTAAAAATGTCACGTGATCGGATATTGCTACCTATTAAAATAGTCGTTGATATTCCAGCTAACGCATACCTCATCTCGCAGTAAACACACATTACAAACATTAATAATCAAAGATTATTAATGCTTGATAAGTTCTCATTTAAATTATTAAAATGCAAGCTTTCTTGATAAATTAATGATAAAAAAATAGCCGGCTATTGTAAAGGTCTTGTGGTATTACTGTTGAAAATTATACCGAGCCATCATAAATTATATTGATCAACTCTTGCTCTGAATTCAAAAACGTATGTCTTTGCTTATATCACTCTTTTCAAATACATCTGTCAAAGTTTGTGTACAGCTACCTACGATTTAGAAAATTAAAATAAACAACATATTTCCAACACTTAATATAATTTGGCTTTTTATTTTTTAATATACACATTTTACAAAGTATTAGTTGTTTATTTTAATTTTCTAAATCGTAGGTAGCTGTACACAAACTTTGACAGATGTATTTGAAAAGGGTGATATAAGCAAAGACATACGTTTTTAAATTCAGAGCAAGAATTGATCAATATAATTTATGATGGCTCGGTATATAGTCGGAGGACCCATACATATGAAAATTGATGTGGTACCGCATATTTTCGACTGTCTGCAAGACAGAAAAAGGGCATTATCGCGCCCTAGGCCTGTCGCAATTTGCAGAGCAAAACGTAGAATTGTAGAAGAAGCGATTGCTTCTACGTCAGCTATACCAGTATCGCAGTATCACCAGAAACATCTGATATATCAGACACCGTATTTGAGTCATCACAAATTGATTTGCAAATTAAGGAAACGAGGCATCATGATTTTGGTGGATCTGTGAAACCTCAGATGAGAGATATTGGTGTGTCTGTAAAACCTCGGATAAGAAGCAAAGGCATTCAGTATCCTGTTGCGTCACAAAGCATCACTTTATCACCAATAAAACTACCTGTTATGGCTGACGTTGCAACAAGCCCTGTTAAATCATTTTTTTTCGAGAAACAGAGTTAATACAAGCTTAATATATTCCTCAACTTCTTCTCCGGCTTCGAGCGCAAATAGTACTAGTGATTGCTCGAAATATCCCGATTCTTTGGCAGAAGAGTCATGTTTAACTTCGACGTCGGAAAATGAAATAATAAGTGCCTCTAGAGCTAGGCATTTTAAGGAAGCAAATTGGAAAGTCACACTGCAAAAATTGGAATATAGGCCTCGATTGTATATGGGTTTACCCAAAGATGCGTTTTATGTTATTCAGTTATTGGAAAAATACTGCAAATTGAATACATCAAACATTTGCATAACACTAAAGAAGATCAGAACTGGACAATTGTTTTTGGAGCTAGGAGATGACTTTAAAATGAGTGAAAGCACAGCTTCCAGAATGTTTGCTAAATCTTTGCCTCTGATTGAAAACTATTTACGAAAGTGCATTACGGCTCCGAAAATGAATACTATAAAATCACTCTTGCCTCTAGCGTTTCGAGCTCGTTACAGCAATGTATCATGTATCATCGACTGTTTAGAGATCGAAATTCAAAAACCATCAGATGCTGTAAAGCAATCCCTGACATGGTCTGAATACAAAAAGTGTAACACACTAAAATACTTGATATCAGCAACCCCCGATGGCCTTATAAATTTCGTTTCGACAGGTTTTGGTGGACGGACATCAGATGTTGTGATTGTCGAAAATAGCGGTTTTCTGAACATATTACAGCCAGGTACAACTTATGTAATAGCTGATAGGGGTTTCAAACACATACAGGAATTGTTGCGTAGAAAAAATTGTCTTTTGGTAAGACCCCCCAGTGTCTCATCAAACACAAAACCCACTAAGACAGCAGTGCTTGAAACGAAACGCATCGCTAGTTTGCGAATACATATAGAACGATCATTCGCAGATTACGAGAATTTTTGATTTTAGAACCTCCTGCGTGTATTGACAATAAATTGATTCCTTACACAGATTTAATGATTAAAGTTGCATGCGGACTTGTTAATTTGCAATCAGCATTGATCACAGTAAAATAAATAATTTTATTCACAATCGTTATTGTAATGTTGTGATTACCAACGATTTAGAGGTCGGGAAGTTGAACATTACATACATAGGTTCGTAATACTGTCAAATAATAAATATGATTGTTTGACACTTGCAACAGTAGAATTTACACAAGTATTTAATGTATTTCGCTATTTCCACACTTTTAATTACATTTAAAGATTAATCTAGTCCAACAGCACAACAAATTAATGAACTATCGTAAAAAACAACACGCAACACTGTATTTTTGTTTTGAACTGGAGTTTTGACAACTGCAGTTTCGCTCCAGATTTGCTGATCGAAAAGTGCATTTTCACCACGGTCGAAAATGTGTTTTTATTCATACATTTTTAATTATTTTTTTGATAATAAATTGTTCGATTGTGAATAAAATAGTATACATACCTCGGTGGGAATTTCATTACAGCCTCGCGCTTATATCTGACCTCGAGGCTTCGCCTCTCGGTCAGATATTAGCCCTCGGCTGTAATGAATATCATTCCCAACTCGGTTGTAATATACTATTAACACCTATTGATTTTTTTTTTTAGTTATATAATTAAAATATGTTACTTAATATTTTGAATATAGGTAAGATACGTTAAATCAATCTATTTTGAGCCAAAGAACTTTTGGTCTTACGTCGGTTGTCCACGTATTTCTCGAACACCCTGTATATTATATTAATACAATTTAGAAATTCCTAATTTAATAATCGTGAAATGCTCTAGGATAAGGAGAAAAAAGCGTGTAAAGAAATGCTATTTTATTATGTAGGTATAGTTTTATTTTGCAGACATATAAACATAATTGAAGATGTTGTTACACCAAAATTCTTCAGCAGTTTTAATTTGTAGCATTTATTAAATGTTCGTCTACTAATAACAATCGGTAAGTATTCAAATGTGTTTATTAATCGATAACAATGCAAATAAAAATATGTGTTTTATATGACATGAGTGAGTTTTGACGGTTCGGATTCTACTGCTTGTCTTCCCTCGCTTTTTCTCCCCACTTTTCTCGGGTCGTTGCTTAAGCTCCTCTCATACCCGGCGGAGTACGCTAAACGCAGCCGCTACAAATTAAAGACATAGTGTAATTGTTCTGTACGTTCGTTTTCGTTTTCTTTTAATTGTTTTATTGTAAAAAGACAGAGAGAGAGAGGTTTTTTGCTTTAACATTCCTAGTTTCGAGAAGCGGCGAATTTTGTGTTTTTCCACTGTTTTTGGGGTTCGAGCGTTCACGATTGTGGCCAGCGGAGCCGCTCTCCCGCTTCGACCGTTAACGTTCAGTAGTTCGCTTTTGCTATTCGAATACGCGCCGTATTACTCGCAACTCTTTTCGCTTTTTTTTGTAATTCGTTACATTTACCACGAGGCTACCTTTTTCCATTAAAATTTCCTTCGTTTTCGCTTCGCTTTTCCTTCCTTTTCGCTTTTTACTTCCTTTTTGCTTTACCTTCGCATCCTAGCTTCGCTTTTTGTCTTTCGTACCACCAGGACGAGGATCACCATCAACTTTTCAACGACAACAGCCACCGAACCAAAAGGTAAGTGCATTTTCGCTATTCGCCGTTTTCTCTTTTCGCTTATTTTAATTTGGTGCGAAACCGATTGAACTTCGCATTAACATTTTGTTCCTTCGAGCCGGATTTTCCGGTACTGGCAGTTCTATCGTTTTCGTACCATTTCTCTCTCTCTCTCTCTCTCTCTCTCTCTCTCTCTCTCTCTCTCGATTTTTAATTGAATTAATTGTTTCGCTTGACTTTATCAAAAAGTCCATTTTGTTTCGGTTGTATTACGCATTTATTCTGGTGCCGGTTTTTTGCGTCGCTTTAGCAGTTTTTTGTCGCTCGCACTGTGTATCGGTTTCTGGCCTTGATCTATTTCGTCGATTTTTGCCTAGAATTTATTTCTGTCTCTTTCGGTTTTTTAAATGTCTCTCTCGTTGAGTTAAAATTCGCTTTCATTTTAATTTTCGCTTTTTTCTGTCGCTTTTTGAAAAATCGTTTTCGTTTTATCCGCATTCGTTGTAATTTTTCGCTTTTCTTTGTCGCTTTTCGAAAACTCGCTTTCGTTTTTTTCGCTTTAATTTTAATTTTCGCTTTTCTCTGTCGCTTTTTGAAAACTCGCTTTCGTTTTTTACGCATTCGTTTTTGATTTTTTTATTAAATGTTCGTCTACTAATAACAATCGGTAAGTATTCAAATGTGTTTATTAATCGATAACAATGCAAATAAAAATATGTGTTTTATATGACATGAGTGAGTTTTGACGGTTCGGATTCTACTGCTTGTCTTCCCTCGCTTTTTCTCCCCACTTTTCTCGGGCCGTTGCTTAAGCGCCTCTCATACCCGGCGGAGTACGCTAAACGCAGCCGCTACAAATTAAAGACATAGTGTAATTGTTCTGTACGTTCGTTTTCGTTTTCTTTTAATTGTTTTATTGTAAAAAGACAGAGAGAGAGGTTTTTTGCTTTAACATTCCTAGTTTCGAGAAGCGGCGAATTTTGTGTTTTTCCACTGTTTTTGGGGTTCGAGCGTTCACGATTGTGGCCAGCGGAGCCGCTCTCCCGCTTCGACCGTTAACGTTCAGTAGTTCGCTTTTGCTATTCGAATACGCGCCGTATTACTCGCAACTCTTTTCGCTTTTTTTTGTAATTCGTTACATTTACCACGAGGCTACCTTTTTCCATTAAAATTTCCTTCGTTTTCGCTTCGCTTTTCCTTCCTTTTCGCTTTTTACTTCCTTTTTGCTTTACCTTCGCATCCTAGCTTCGCTTTTTGTCTTTCGTACCACCAGGACGAGGATCACCATCAACTTTTCAACGACAACAGCCACCGAACCAAAAGGTAAGTGCATTTTCGCTATTCGCCGTTTTCTCTTTTCGCTTATTTTAATTTGGTGCGAAACCGATTGAACTTCGCATTAACATTTTGTTCCTTCGAGCCGGATTTTCCGGTACTGGCAGTTCTATCGTTTTCGTACCATTTCTCTCTCTCTCTCTCTCTCTCTCTCTCTCTCTGTCGATTTTTAATTGAATTAATTGTTTCGCTTGACTTTATCAAAAAGTCCATTTTGTTTCGGTTGTATTACGCATTTATTCTGGTGCCGGTTTTTTGCGTCGCTTTAGCAGTTTTTTGTCGCTCGCACTGTGTATCGGTTTCTGGCCTTGATCTATTTCGTCGATTTTTGCCTAGAATTTATTTCTGTCTCTTTCGGTTTTTTAAATGTCTCTCTCGTTGAGTTAAAATTCGCTTTCATTTTAATTTTCGCTTTTTTCTGTCGCTTTTTGAAAAATCGTTTTCGTTTTATCCGCATTCGTTGTAATTTTTCGCTTTTCTTTGTCGCTTTTCGAAAACTCGCTTTCGTTTTTTTCGCTTTAATTTTAATTTTCGCTTTTCTCTGTCGCTTTTTGAAAACTCGCTTTCGTTTTTTACGCATTCGTTTTTGATTTTTTTATTAAATGTTCGTCTACTAATAACAATCGGTAAGTATTCAAATGTGTTTATTAATCGATAACAATGCAAATAAAAATATGTGTTTTATATGACATGAGTGAGTTTTGACGGTTCGGATTCTACTGCTTGTCTTCCCTCGCTTTTTCTCCCCACTTTTCTCGGGCCGTTGCTTAAGCGCCTCTCATACCCGGCGGAGTACGCTAAACGCAGCCGCTACAAATTAAAGACATAGTGTAATTGTTCTGTACGTTCGTTTTCGTTTTCTTTTAATTGTTTTATTGTAAAAAGACAGAGAGAGAGGTTTTTTGCTTTAACATTCCTAGTTTCGAGAAGCGGCGAATTTTGTGTTTTTCCACTGTTTTTGGGGTTCGAGCGTTCACGATTGTGGCCAGCGGAGCCGCTCTCCCGCTTCGACCGTTAACGTTCAGTAGTTCGCTTTTGCTATTCGAATACGCGCCGTATTACTCGCAACTCTTTTCGCTTTTTTTTGTAATTCGTTACATTTACCACGAGGCTACCTTTTTCCATTAAAATTTCCTTCGTTTTCGCTTCGCTTTTCCTTCCTTTTCGCTTTTTACTTCCTTTTTGCTTTACCTTCGCATCCTAGCTTCGCTTTTTGTCTTTCGTACCACCAGGACGAGGATCACCATCAACTTTTCAACGACAACAGCCACCGAACCAAAAGGTAAGTGCATTTTCGCTATTCGCCGTTTTCTCTTTTCGCTTATTTTAATTTGGTGCGAAACCGATTGAACTTCGCATTAACATTTTGTTCCTTCGAGCCGGATTTTCCGGTACTGGCAGTTCTATCGTTTTCGTACCATTTCTCTCTCTCTCTCTCTCTCTCTCTCTCTCTCTCTCTCTGTCGATTTTTAATTGAATTAATTGTTTCGCTTGACTTTATCAAAAAGTCCATTTTGTTTCGGTTGTATTACGCATTTATTCTGGTGCCGGTTTTTTGCGTCGCTTTAGCAGTTTTTTGTCGCTCGCACTGTGTATCGGTTTCTGGCCTTGATCTATTTCGTCGATTTTTGCCTAGAATTTATTTCTGTCTCTTTCGGTTTTTTAAATGTCTCTCTCGTTGAGTTAAAATTCGCTTTCATTTTAATTTTCGCTTTTTTCTGTCGCTTTTTGAAAAATCGTTTTCGTTTTATCCGCATTCGTTGTAAGTTTTCGCTTTTCTTTGTCGCTTTTCGAAAACTCGCTTTCGTTTTTTTCGCTTTAATTTTAATTTTCGCTTTTCTCTGTCGCTTTTTGAAAACTCGCTTTCGTTTTTTACGCATTCGTTTTTGATTTTTTGCTTTTCTGTGTCGCTTTTCGAAAACTCGCTTTCGTTTTTTACGCTTTCGTTCTTAAACTTTTAATTTATTTTTTCGTGTCGACTTATTGATTACTATGGCCGCCGCCGCTGCTAAATTGAAACAAGCGATTGCGCTTCGTGAAGATGTCATCTCGCGTTTATCGGAGCTAAGACGCACTGCGGAACAAGCCCACAGCGAGGAAGAATCGTATGAATTTTTGTACCTTGAGTTCAAAACCAGATATGTTCACATCGACGGTATGTTTGACGAGTTTACTCAACTCCAGGGTACCATTTTGACTGCAATGGCTACCATCGAGGGCGCCGATTTGAAGGAACAAATGAAAGTTCGGGAATTGTTTTATGATTCGTACTATCGAATTAAGGCCGTGTATAGTGATTTATTTGACGGGATTTCGGCCCAAGTGACTACGCCAGACGGTACGTTGGCTAAGAGTCAGGTGAGGCTGCCGCGCTTAGAGTTACCTAAGTTTAATGGGGATCTCCGTAAATGGAAACCTTTTGTCGATATGTATACCGCTACTATTCATGAAAACGCCGCGCTGTCAAATGTCGAAAAATTCAACTTCCTAACTTCATGTCTCGAAGATGCTCCATTGTCGTTGTTGGAATGCATTCCCAAATCGCACGATAATTATCCGATCGCGTTTGATACCTTGTTGAAAAGATTTGACAATAAACGTTTATTAGCTTCGTCACATTGGAAAGCCATAGATAGCGCACCAACCCTTTCGAATTGCCAGCCTTCCGCTCAGTCGCTTTGTGCGCTTATAAATATTTTTTTGGAGAACTTAGCAGCTCTGAAAAATCTCGGTTTTGCTTGCGATCAATGGGACTTTATCATGTTCCAAATGTTGATGAAACGGCTTGACACAGAAAGTATGACACGTTTTGAACTCACAATTGGTTCTAGTATTAGTTCTTCGGAAATGCCGACGTTTGCTTCGCTCATCGCCTTCGTCTCACAACAATGCAGCGCACTTGAGAATGTGAATGATGCCGCTACACCTTCGATTCGCAAACCTTCTAATGTGGTTCGCAACCTTTCTTCTTCGGTTTCTCGTTCCGTTTTGCCTAAACGCGGTTCTTCGTTTTTGGTGAAAACTAACAATTCTTGTTCGCTTTGTAACTCTGATCATTTAGTCTACAAATGCAATGCATTCCTCGCCAAAACTCCGCAACATCGCTATAGTGTGGCCAAATAGCAGAAGTGGTGTTTGAATTGTTTAGGGTCAAAACATCAATCAAAAGACTGTAAGTCTACGTCTGGATGTCGGATATGTTCGCAACGACATCACACGTTGTTGCATTTCCAGACCGATCGACCTGATATTTCGGTTCCTTCCACTAGTTCCGCGCCGTCCTCGGACCATCCTTCGAATTCTCATCAGGTTACTTCGTTTACTACGATGATTCCTGCCAAGTCTACAGTTTTGTTGTCGACCGCTGTTGTCGAATTACGGAATTCCAACGGAGTCTTTGAGCCTGTGCGTGTACTCTTGGATAATGCTAGTCATGCATATTTCATTTCCGAAAGTTGCGTTTCTCGTTTAGGTCTATCGAAATATTCGCTATCGTTTTGCATCAGTGGATTAGATCAAATGAGTTCCAAATCTTCGTCTGGCATAACTTGTACTTATCGCTCTCGGTATGCGCCGCGCCCGGAATGTTGTCTAGAGGACGTTGTTATTCCCAAGATTTGTGGGGATATGCCGAATATGTCGTTTTCTCCGCCGCCGTGGCCGAATCTATCAAATATTAACCTAGCTGATCCTGAGTATCACGTTTCACGAACCATCGACATGTTGATGGGGGTTGAACTTTTCGCGCATATTATGACAGACGGCCGATTGAAAGGTTAAACAGAGGAACCAATTGCCTGGAACACGACCTTCGGATGGATTCTGAATGGGAAAAATCAATCTCTACTCCAACTCTGCTTCGCCTTCTATAAATACCTTTTGTTCGTTAGTATCGGAACCTTCGCTTGATTTGGTTGTCAAGAAATTTTGAGAGATAGAAGAGATCGCACTGCCACCACCCGCTTGTCCAGACAAAGTTCGCGCTGAGACAATTTTCGCCAACAATTACTTTCGTCAAGCGTCCGGACGTTATGTCGTGCCATTACCATTTAAGGCAGAACCTCCTGCCTTTTTAGATTCAAAGATTATTGCCCAGCGTCGGTTAATTGCGCTGGAAAAACGGTTAAATAGGGAACCTTCGATAAACAGCAATATCACGATTTCATGGAAGACTATCGTGACTCTGGACATATGCATTTGCTTGTCGAATCGAATGACACTCCTTTTTCGTATTACATTCCGCATCACTGTGTGATAAAAACGGGCATTATTGGTCTCAGAACAGCATCGAATGTATCAGAGGATTTTATGGAGATTTTCCTCAACAGAACCGATTCAAACATATCAGCTGAATACAGTTACGTATGGCGTTTCATCCGCACCGTTTTTAGCCCTTCGAACAATAATACAACTGGCGATGGATGGAAAAGATCGTTTTCCTTTAGCGTCCTCAGTGCTATTATCAGACGTATACGTGGATGACATTGTAACCGGCTGCAATTCTATCGAAGAAGCTTTAAGGCTGCGCCATCAGTTGACTCAACTTTTGCAAACTGGTGGATTTGAGCTTCGCAAGTGGGCTAGTAATCACCCTGATGTTTTGGATAATCTTGACAAAACTCATTGTCAAATCGACCCGCTTTCGTTTGATTCCGACGAACAACAAATAGTTAAAATTTTAGGTTTGCAGTGGAATTCAAATCTGGATTGTTTCACATACAAAGTGCAGCCTTTAGATCGCCCCTGTACCAAACGAACTCTTTTGTCAGAACTCGCTCGTATTTTCGATCCTATTGGATTTCTCGCCCCTCTCACATTCTGTGCAAAGGTTCTGTTAATAACGCGGCGAAATTTATATGGTCGGGATAGATGTAATCCGCTTGGCAATTATAAATAGTGAAAAATACAGCAGCAAAAAAAAAGCAGCAAAATAGCACTTACCTTAAATGATGTAGAGTAAAGCGAAAAGTGGCGGCTAGGCGCGAGAAGGCTGGACGGCGACGTAGCGAAACGAAATATTTAATATGGAAAAAAAAGGTGCGGAAATAGGAAAAGAAAGAGTAATTTTTGGTTAGGAGAAATGAGAGAAATCACCAGTCACAGGTGAAGCGCGTATCATTAGTCAATCGCGAATTAATCGAAAATATCAAAATGCTCAATTGCAAATTAAAACGAAAATTTACTATAGTTGAAGAAAACCGATTCGACTTTTGCCAAGTACTCAACGCAAGTGTCGATAAGTCTTATTCTTTGTAAACAATTGATCGTCAAACGCGTATATGCTACAAAAAATTGTGCCCTCTTTTTTCGCTGCTCTAGCTTCACTACAAAACAGGTGTATCTCTCCAATATTTAAATAACAAGTAAAAACAAACTAAACATCTAAAAAACGAATTCCGAACATTCCGCCCACCTAAAACAATAGTTTTAAGCCTCGTTAACAGTTGGATCGCACAAAGGCAGTGGACAGAGTTTGACCACGGGGCGTTTAATGATACCTCCATTTGTCAACACCGACACAACTCGGATTGTTCCATCAGAACCGGGATGGACTTCAGTTACACGACCAAGACGCCATTTAGATGGCGGAGAAACATCATTTTTGATCAAAACAAGTGTATCTACTTTGATAGGAGTTGAATTATCGACCCACTTACTTCTCTGCTGAAGCGTATGCAAATACTCCCGCTGCCAACGAGTCCAGAAATCAGAATGCATCCTCTGTAAGAGCTGCCAGCGCGATAAAGTGCTCATTTTGAGACCAGTCAAATCATGATCAGGTAGTACAGAAATAGGTTCAAGCATTAAAAAATGACCTGGAGTCAATACTGAAAGATCATTCGGATCAGAACTAACCAGACACAATGGACGAGAATTGAGCAGAGCAATTTGCACTAAAACTGTGTTGAACTCTTCGTAGGTCAGAAGTTGATCCCCGATAACCCGTGCAAGATGCGTTTTAACGGATTTAATGCCGGCTTCCCAAAGTCCGCCAAAATGGGGAGCGGATGGCGGATTTAAATTCCATTTGATGCGCTCTAACTCGGAAGCATCCTGCATGCATTTAATGAGGTGATTGTTAGCACCAACAAAATTTGTTCCACAATCCGAAAATATGAAATTACATCGTCCACGACGCGCAATGAATCGACGTAAAGCAGTTAGAAAAGCTTCCGTAGATAAGTCTGATGCTAACTCTAGGTGTATCGCTTTAGTAGTAAAGCAGACAAATAAACAAATATATGCTTTATGAGTTTTAGCACCTCGCAAACGGCCAAGAGTTATGTTGAATGGGCCACCATAATCGATGCCTACACAAGAAAACGGTTTTACTTGCGAAAGTCGTGCTGACGGTAAATCACTCATTTGCGGCTGTAAACTACTGGGTTTGAGGCGCCAACATGTCATACATTTTGACACCAATCGCGAAATTGTTCTTTTGGCGGATAAAATCCAAAATTGCTGGCGAAGCAAAGAATGAAGGGTTTGCGCGCCCGGATGAAGGTACCGCTGATGAGAGTCTTCAATAATCAACTCCGTCAAGCGGCACTTACTTGGTAGAAGTATGGGGTGTTTACTATGAAACGATATTGACGCATGGCGGAGTCGCCCGCCCACCCTGATAATACCATTATCGTCAATAAATGGAGCCAAACGCTTGAAGTGTTTAGGTAAGTGTTTAAATTCTAAAGAGCTGATCTCTTTAGAAAACTCACGAGCTTGAGTACGCTTAACAAGAAGAGTTAATGCTTCCGACAAATAGTGAACTCTCTCAGAAGATAGTGAACCACCGTTGCGAATTTTGTGCCTACAATTGGAAATAAAGCGTAAACAATAGGCTAACAAACCTTGTATTTTCCGCAGCGAAGAAAATCGAATCATCAGCTCATCCACCAAACATGCCTCCGTCTCCACTAACAAGACCAAACGTTTTTCTTCTGCTTGCGTGTCTAAATCGACGTTATTATCTAGAGCCACAGTATCGACGGAAAAGTTTGGATCTCGCAATTCAGCGGGTCCCGCCCACCATAGGGAATGAGATAAAAAATCGCGAGGTAAAAGCCCACGTGAGGCGCAATCTGCTGGATTATTTGTACCAGAAATATGGTACCAATCGATCGAAGGAATCATATGCTGAATCTGAGAAACGCGATTAGAGACAAACGTCTTCCACCACCCATGTCAGAGCAACGGTGGAATCTGACCACGCATAAATCTTATCAAAAGTATGAACATCTCGATAAATATTCAAAGTGATTCAAAGAGCCGAGATAGCAATAAACAAGCGCACAATTCTAAACGAGGGATGGACAACCGTTTTAGAGGCAATTTTCGATTTAGCACAAACTAAATGCACTTTTACCGTATCATCAATATCTACAAATCGAATGTAAATTGCGGCAGCATATCCCAATTCGGATGCATCACAATATCCATGAAGCTCACATCTGGCACAATTCTCTAACCAAATATATCGTGGAATGCGAAGATCAGATAATAAAGGCAGTTCTAGTTTAAATTGATGCCAACGATTAACAATATCTGAAGGCGGTGCATCATCCCACTTGAGTCCTAAAGCCCATAAATGTTGGATCATAAATTTTGCGGAAGCGGTAATGGGTGCAAGAAATCCTAAAGGGTCATAAATTCGGGCAAGTTCAGATAGAAGAATTCGTTTTGTACACAATCGCTCAATAGGTTGAACCCGATAATTAAAACAATCGACATGAGGATTCCATTGCAAACCTAAAATCTTCACCACACTTTTGGCTTCGTCGTCAAAAGAAACAGGAGACGTCTGACAGTGAGCTTCGTCAATGTTGGCAAGAATTCGAGGCTGATTGCTTGCCCATTTTCGGAGTTCAAATCCACCAGACAAGAGGAGTCAATTAACTGGGTTTGAATCGTGTGTGCGTCATCAATGGTTTTACAACCCGTAACGATGTCATCGACATAGACATCTCGTAACAATATTTCAGAACCTAGTGGAAAATTGTGTCTTTCGTCTTTAGCCAACTGCATCAATGTTCGTAGCGCTAAAAAAGGAGCTGCAGACAAACCGTAAGTGACAGTATTCAACTGATACGTCAGAATCGGATCGGAAGACGAAAATCTCCATAAGATCCGTTGATACGATCTTTGATGTTGTAAAATGCGAATCTGCCGATACATTTGTTTGACATCTGCGGTAAAGACAAATCGGTGCATACGAAATTGACACAAAATGTTAAAAATATTACTCTGTAACTTAGGACCGACAAAAAGAGTATCATTGACCGAGAGACCTTCTGAAGTTTTAGCGGACGCATCGAAAACCACACGAAGCTTCGTGGTGATGCTATCTGGTTTAAGTACGCAATGGTGCGGAATATAATAACAGAATGGAGATTCAACAGGATTTTTCAAGAGTTCCATGTGTCCTAAATTTAAATATTCTCGCACAAAGGCAGAATACTGCTGGTACAAGTCCAAATGATTAGTAAGTCGACGCTCTAAAGACAAAAAACGACGATGAGCAATAATACGAGAGTCCGTAAATTCTGGCGCGTCAAATTTGAAGGGTAAAGGGACCTGAAATCTACCTGATGAATCGCGAAAATGCTGAGATGCAAAAATTTGTTCAGCTTGAACGTCTTCATTTGACAACGGTTGGGAAATGGGAACTTCTTCAAGAGACCAAAAATTTTGAACGATTGACTCAAGAGAGGGTTCTTGAACCAAACTACAAAGTGATGTGATATTTGTATTAGGCGCAGCTAAAGCGATGCGTCCCATCAAAATCCAGCCAAATTCAGTATCGATAGCCGTTGGCTCATAACTATTACCAATACGTCGACCAGATTTTATGATCATGGCAAAAATCTCTGCACCTAGTAACATATCAATATGACTCGAAACATTGAAGTTAGGATCGGCAAGTCTAATATTGGCAATATGTGACCATTGGTTGTTAGGAAAAGAAATGCTGGGCATGTTACCACAGACTTGGGGTAAAATAACCGCTTCGATACTAAATTGAGGTTGGCAACAATGCCGCGGTTGAAGTCTACAAGTGGTGCTGTGAGAAGCTCCTGCTTTCATATGACCCAAGCCAAGAATATCATATGACAATTTCGTCTTTGAGAAACCCAAGCGATTTGCGCATTTTTCTGAAATAAAGTTCCCTTGACTAGCGTTGTTTAGAAGAACGCGAACGGGATGTGCGTTCCCTCTTTGATCCAAAAGATCAATGATAGCGGTCGATAATAAAACCGTTGTGGCAGAGGGTAATAAACTAGTCATAGAATGCAAATTTTGCGAAGTTGTTTGCGATGAAGAGGACGACGGCGGTGAAGACAGCGGAAGCGACGAGGATCCAAGCTGAGTAGCATTTTCAGGCTGTTGAGAGAGAACCGAAGTAAAATGCAGTAGAGAGTGAAGTTGTTGTCCACACGAACGACAGGTTGAAGTTGAATTACAATTCTTAATTTGGTGTTTATCACCGAGGCAGTTTACGCACCACTTATATTCCTTGACTACCTTATAGCGATCTTTAGGGGATTTTGCCAAAAAAGCCGAGCATCTATAAATTGGATGATCCTTTTGACATAACACACACGAATGGTCCGTCCTGACTAATAAGGAAGAACCCTGTCTGCTGGAGCTGAATTGACTAGTTCCTCTCGCATTGTTCTGAGGTTTCTTAGCAAGAGAATCCCTAAATGAAACACTATCGAAAGCATCACATTGTTTGACTACAAAATCGACTAAAGTTTCAAAATAAGGAGATTGGTCGTTCAAGATATCAGCTAATTCAAAACGCGTAACTGTTTCCGTGTTAAGTCTCTTTTGAAGCATATGAAACAACATAAAATCCGATTGCGTTACTAAGTATCCAATGTTTTTTAAGGCCGCTATATTTTCAGTAAAAATGTTCACTAAATGACGTAAACTTTTCGAATTTGCGGTGGCGTCCGTTAACCGTTGTGAATTGTCAAGCGCATTCCAATGCGAAGATGCTAACAATCTTTTATTATCGTAGCGTTTAACGAGCGAATTATAAGCTATGGGATAATTATTGGTTGATTTCGGAACACATTGAACCAACGATAAAGGAGCGCCTTGAAGACAAGAAGTCAGAAAATTGAATTTTTCGATACCCGATAACGTAGAATTGTTATGGATTGTCGAATTGAACATGTCGATAAAAGATTTCCAAGCTTTAATGTCACCATCAAATTTAGGAAGTTCAAGGCGCGGTAATTTTATCTGACAAATGGCAGCAGACGGAGCATTTTGGGTCGTCACCTCAAGAGTAGGTATTTCAAATAATTCAGAACAAATACTCTGAATCGTATAATAATTTTCATTGAATGCCTGTCGAATTGCACTCTGTTCCTTCAAATCTGCACCCTCCTGAGTGCAAACAATGCTCAATATCGCGACATGTTGAGTATTAAACTGTTCGAAAAGTGGTTCAACCGCAGAAGATCTAGCTTGCAATTGTGCGTACAAAAATTCATAATGTTCCTCCTTTTTGTACGCTTGATCCGCAAGATTTTTAATTTCTGTAATTTGATCAATTACATCCTCACGAAGCGCAATGGCTAATTTCAATTTAGCAGCAGCCATTATTACAAGAATTAAAATAATGACAAATAAAGTTCAATAGTAGAGGAGAACCAAAAATAAGAAGAGGATAGAAAACAATAAATTCAAATATCGTCGATTTGAAGCAACAAGAATGTGTGGAAAAATACGAAACTGTGTGGTGAGCGAAAATGCGACAAAAAACGCGAGCAACAAATCGTGGCCAACCAATGCAAAAAAAAAAAGAAATAAAATAAAAAAAAATCGCGACAAATGCGCAAAAACATGCAAATTGCGAAAACTTGTCTAAAAAATAATCAATTAAATTCAAAAAATTGAGAGATACACCTGTAACAATCAATCAGAAAGCGAATTAAAAAAATCACGACCCTACAAACCGCTAGTGCCGATAATCCGGCTCGAAGGACCAAATGTTAATAACGCGGCGAAATTTATATGGTCGGGATAGATGTAATCCGCTTGGCAATTATAAATAGTGAAAAATACAGCAGCAAAGAAACAAAGCAGCAAAATAGCACTTACCTTAAATGATGAAGAGTAAAGCGAAAAGTGGCGGCTAGGCGCGAGAAGGCTGGACGGCGACGTAGCGAAACGAAATATTTAATATGGGAAAAAAAGGTGCGGAAATAGGAAAAGAAAGTAATTTTTGGTTAGGAAAAATGAGAGAAATCACCAGTCACAGGTGAAGCGCGTATCATTAGTCAATCGCGAATTAATCGAAAATATCAAAATGCTCAATTGCAAATTAAAACGAAAATTTACTATAGTTGAAGAAAACCGATTCGACTTTTGCCAAGTACTCAACGCAAGTGTCGATGAGTCTTATTCTTCGTGAACAATTGATCGTCAAACGCGTATATGCTACAAAAAATTGTGCCCTCTTTTTTCGCTGCTCTAGCTTCACTACAAAACAGGTGTATCTCTCCAATATTTAAATAACAAGTAAAAACAAACTAAACATCTAAAAAACGAATTCCGAACAGGTTCTAATACAGCGTTTGTGGACTTTGAATTTAAGTTGGGATGAACAACCTCCGTCTGAGATCGTTGATCAATGGTCAAATTACAAATCTTTGATTAGGTAATCATCCTGCCTCTCACGACGAATGTTACGACCATTATTGTTCCAGTGCCTCCGAAGAGTCATTGGGCTTTTTCAGAGGTACCATTTCTATACTTGCGCCATTCTTTTCTTTCTGCACTCCATTTGTTTTCTGTTGGTGTTGTTTACATTTCTTCTTTAGTATTTTGTAGGATGTCCAACAGATTACAATCATGCCACATATAATGCCTACTGTCACTCCACTTGTTATCCCTGCGTGAATGTGGATTGTTTTCCAGGGTGTGTTTTCTAGCTCTTCTTTGATCATATGTTCTTCGTTTATGATCCCATTTAGATTTTCTCCTGCCTTACTTATTGAGTCTAAGTGAATTCGTTCTTCTTTAAATGTTTTCACTTCTGTGCTGATGTTAATTTTTACATGTTTGGAGAATCCAGCAATGGTTGGTGCGTCATAGTTTCGTTTAGGAGTGATAGTATATTCTTTGGTTATTATCACGCAATCAGGTGATATTTGAATTAATCCACTTTTGTTGAGTCTAACATCTTCTCGTTCACCGTTGCATGTAATAGCAATGTTGCATTCTTCATTGGAAATAAATTGCCAAGTATTTCTCATGTGCAATTAAGATATCAATTGGTGCAGGTTTGTTGAATATAGGATCTGCTATTTTGTGGTTGTGCCATTGCTCAATATCCGCTTCAAAGGGAACTTGTGGCATTACTTGTGTTAGTTTTGGTAGTACTAACAGCTTCATGCTGATGTTAAATGTACTGGGGAAGTGTGCTTTTAAGTTCACATCAATTTTAGTTTTGGCAATTTTTGTGGAGTCACTTCCTAGTCCGCTGATTTCTACGTGGACTTTTTCTCTTGGTAATCCTAGCGTCTGTGCTGCATCTTCAGTTATAAACGAAGCCTGTGATCCGGGATCCATTAGCACTCTAAAGGTTTCTTGGGTTCCATTTACACCGTTGCAATGTACTAAAGCTGTTGCGAGGATGACGTTATCGTCTACTTGTCCCACGTGATTTAGTGTTGTTCTGTTTTGACCATTTTCTTGCTCCGATCTTGGCGTATTATTATCTTCACGTTGACTCTGCCAGCGTGGTTTGTATGACTCACGTTTTGATCCATTTGATCTGTGTTCATCTCGTCGGGCTCCATTTGATCTGGTGTTGTCATCTCGTCGGGCTCCGTTTGATCTGGTGTTGTCATCTCGTCTGGATCCGTTGTATTTGTTGTTGTCATCTTTGCGGAACGAATTGTTTTCCTCTTTACGGGGTCCATAAAATTTGTTATCATCTCTGCGTGCTCCATTGAAGTTTTTTCCTTGATACGCTCCTCGGTTGTATCCACCGTTGCCTTTTACGTCGTTGTTTGGATTTTGACGTGTTTCTGCAATCACTTCTAGTGCTTGGAATCTTGATTTCAAGAACTTTAGTATTGTATCAAGATCCTGGATTGCATGTGTATCACCGATTGCTTGCTCATACTGCTTCTTGGATTCTTCATCGAACTTCCTGGATAAAATGCGTCCAATTATTTGGCTATGATGGTCCACTTCAACTCCTAGGTTTTGGATTACTTCTAGGCACTCGATTGTGTTGTCATGAATCTGCTTCAGTTTCTGAGCTGATTCCATTGAGGCGACTGGCATGTCTAGTAGTTTGTCTACTACCTTATGAAAGATTAGGCGATTATTGTTGTACCTTTCTTTCAATATGCCCCATGCCAATTCGTAGTTGTCCTCAGTTATGGCGAGGTGTTGAATGATTTTGCTGGCTTCTCCTTTTAAGTAGGTCTTGAGATATTGCATTTTTTCCACTCTTGACACTGATTGGTTTGTATGGATCACTTCTACGAATACGTCGCGGAATGAGGGCCAGTATTCATATCCTCCTCCAAATACTGGAATTTGTATTTGTGGCAGCGTAATTTTTGGTTTTGTGACTGAATCGTGTCGCAATCTCTCCGAGATGCTGATTACAGCCTCTTCATACGATCTCTTTGCCATTTTGAATTCGTTATTGATAAAGTACTTTGCTTTGAAGTGTACCTCATGGACCAGTATTTCTTCATTGAGAGTGTGGATCGCCTTCCATTGATCGGTGACTTCTGATTTCCATAGCTCGCCTCTGGACTGATTTGCAGTTGCAGATTGTTCTTGTATCTGCATCACTGTCTCCAATAGTTCCTCCATCTTTATTGACTGTCTTTTCAGTCTTGCTGCCTGAGCACTGTCTTGGACGGTCTCTGCTGGTGCGTCTAATGCGGCCTGGTATTGGTCCAAAAGATTTACGGCTGTTGTGTACCAACCTTTGATTTGATCAATGAAGTTGGTTGTTATGTAGTTATGGTCTTCCATATTCAGAGCCACTATCAACTTGTGGTTCTCCTGGGCTTCTTCCCATAGGATGTCGATCGTTTCCGAACGAGTTTGAATATACTCTGCAGTCTTCCTGCTTGCGGCGTCCTTCTTCATGTTCCTCACATAATTCTGGATTTTATTACCGACTTCTTGTTGCGCCAAGGCTAGTTTGTTGATCTTCTCCATCTTCCGGTAGTGTTGACCTCTAGTATCGCTTGACTGGTAGTTCCTGGCTGGATTTGCACAGGGACTATAGCTGACTGTAGTTTGTAGTCGCTGCTTCAATTTCTTCTCGAAGGACCAATGAATGTTTCCCAACTAGTTTGTAAGGCTAGGTTGGGTCGTGGATAATGACAAGACACTTTGTAGGAGTGAATTGTCATGAGTTAAACACAATTGTAGTGGTAAATTATAACTAACTTTTATTCGACAAGTTTTGGGTATTTATTGGGATCTCACATAACCATGATCCCAATAAATCGATGTATATTCATAATACAATAAAACATTATACAAACCATATATAACATATGTTTTGTTGTATGTTATGATAAATAACTAATTAATAACATTGCGATTAATACAATTAATAAATAAAACATTATACAAACCATATATAACATATGTTTTGTTCTATATTATGATAAATAACTAATTAACCTACATTTCACAAAGTGTCTTGTTGCACTTAAACTGTTTTCTGTTTAACTTCGTTAAACATTAACAAATATATTTAACCGTCATTTTTGAAATGCTTTAAAAGCTGACTGGAAGATGTATCCACTCCTTGCGCTATTACTTCCTTTAGGAACTCCTCACTTTCTTCATCTGATGGAAGCTCTTCTTTCGCTCCAAAGTCGCTTAGAGTTAAAAACTTAATTGAAGTTCCAATTTTCGACATAGTACTTCTCTTCCAGTAGCAGCTCACTTCAGTCGGAGATGGTTCCTCGCTTCTACGGTGCATCCACATTAAAAACGCCATAACATGCTTGCAGCCTCCTACAATAAAAAATATTTATTAGTAATAAATAAAGCAGTACAAACACTTTGAGTCATACCTGCCGATGCAGCACAATCATGGCACTGAATTTCCAAAACTTTATGTGCATTTTCGTCAACAATCATTGTTAGGTTGTACTGTTTTGCCCTAACATTATGTTCGGGTGTAATTTTTCCCTTAATTGTACAACTATTCCCTTCTCTTCGCACTTGCACCCACCCAATAGCAGCATCTCCATAAGACTCTCTTCCGGATCTTTAAATAAATTATTATAAATATAATCATATTTAATAAGCAGTCTAGGGTAATCACGAAAAAAAAAATTGTACGCATACAAGCAAATGTGGCAAATTTCTAGCCAATATTAGGCGAATTTCGGCAAATATTGAGCCAACTTATAGCAAATTTAGCAAATGTGGCGAATATGTTGTACACGATTTTCTTTCGTGATTACCCCCTCGGAATCAGTAATGTAATGTAATGGTGTAAATGAATATATATTTATCACGATTTTTTATATTATTTTGATAATGAAGTAATCATGATTCAATAAAGATAGGTTGGCTTGATCGAGAGCCCAAATTCGTCATTTATGCGCAATGCTCCCAGATATCGAACATCCACGATCTTTCCCGATTTGCGTTTAAAATCTAACATTTACAGCTTAGGTGGTATTTACATTTAGCGATTTACTTGAAGCAAAATAATTAAACTTAATCACATTAATGATGTTGATAAATGTAAATAATCTTTAAATTGTTTCATTAGTCAGTTAAAACCACTTTAGAGCAAGTTTTTTTTTCTAATTTTGGCATGTAAAATGTGACTTTTCAAAATCGATTGTAGTTGGCAAACGGCACATTTTACGCAACTGGTGATGTAATGAAAAATATTTCACAACTGGTGATGAAAAGTTCCGAATAAAGCCTACTTGTTTTGATAAAATTCACTAAATTATTAATATCATAAGTTTAAAAAACTCTTTTTTGAGAAGGTTCTTGTAAAAATTAGAAAAAATCTTGTATGCAACATGTTAGGAAATGCTATTTTGTGTAACTCGCGTTATTTTGCAGAACTCGCTGCGCTCGTCCCGCAGAAATCCGCTCGTTACACAAAAAAATGCATTTCCTAACTGGTTGCATAAATAGCTATTATTTACAGTGGGTATTAAATAAACTTGCTTTAAATAACGTTATGAATGCAGACGCTGCTTAAGATTTTACATGACAATTAAAATAAATTTGAGGTTATACTTGTATATACATTGTTATATTCACAGTGAAAATAAGTGATAATGCCTAGTTGTGTAGTGAGAGTTTGTAAAATCAACAATAACAAAACCAAGGAACGTAATATTCGTTATCATCGATGTCCCAAGAAGAAGCAGCTAATTGAAAATGGCTTGAAACTTGCAAACTATTAAACAAATAACCGAATAAAACATTCACTTACTATTTGAAATTCGACTGGTAGATTTCACACTCGAAAGTAAACAATCCGACACAGCGACACGTGTTTACATTCAAACATCTTAGAATTCGCGGGTAAATGTTCGGTAGGTGCTCGGTTAAGTTCGTGTTATTGTGGGAGCCGAATTTCAATTGGCATTAAAATCCCGCCTGCGTAGACTCGGGTTTGCAGCTAACCTATCTTTATTGAATCATGGAAGTAATATTCTTACTTATCTGCTTTTACTCCGCGCACTTCACCTATAGCAAAACACTCATTGTTTTTTATATATTCTGCGACCATTAACACATCAACACACGGCAAATTATCAGATTGAGCCTTACTGAAACCTTCTTCAGTCATCTTGAGTCAATGAACACAAAAAACGAATTAAATATACACGAAATAATAAACTTTAAAACACAAAATCACTGCTGAATACACGAAAGTAAACATACCCAAATAGCGCATCGCATCTGTAGACCGGTAGACGCACGTCACACCAATAGCAGCGCGTTCCCAGTTATGTCATGTGACTGCCCTTAAATTTAAACTTTAAATGCCTATAAGTCACTTATTTATGAGAAGAAATTTCTTTTTCTTTTTTATTGGTTTTTTAAACATTACACCGCATTAATTTTTTTACATTTAAAGTAAATTAAATTTTTTTGCAAGTTCCCTAACGGGGTAATTAAGTAAATGTATTAGGAGTTGAATACGAGCGGGAAAGTTGCAGACAACTTCGAAAAAATGTGTAATCTGCTAAAAATGTTTGTCTGTTAAAAATGTTTGTTAGATTTACAAACTACGCTAATTTCATTATGCAATATATTGCCTAAATGGTTGGGTCAATATTAGATTCACAAATGGTATATTATAAAACCCTAAATCTAGTTGAGATTTAAGTTTAGAATGACTTGCGCATTCATGTAAACGTTTGTGCAGAATTCTCCATAATTCGATTTCTGCAAATTAATACATCCCCACTGAACCACAAATAATGCCGAACTTGTCAAAACATTCTACACTAGCTGAGACCAAAGAACTCATATACACCAAGAAGCGCATACGCACTAAAAATCCTTTGATCTCAGCGTGCGCCGACTTTGGGTAACAAGACCCTGGTGTGTTACCCACTCACGAGATGGCTCTGTTAAAACTATTTATTAAGCAAAACAATATGCAACCTGATATACATTAAACTTGCGCGGGCTGTCGATGTTTCGAAATTCTATGCACAACCTCACGTCCTCATCCCATCAATATACAATTTTACTCTTTTTTTATAATGGAAAATATAGACCAATTTTTGTATACATTGAAGAAAATGCTGGTGAAAGTGTAATCTCTTAAAAATATGCCCTTGTGGCATGTTTGCTCCATCAATTAATTGTTCAAAAATTGACGGTGTTGTACTTTTTATATGACCACAGTACCCACCATTTCCAACAGTTATTTTAGTAATATTTACATAAAGAATGATTAAAAATGATTGAAGATCCTTACTATACACCCCAACCCCCCTAATATATTTTTTGACTCTTATAGATCGGATTTTATTCATATTTGATTACTACGTATTGATTTCTATTTAAAGTCGCTTAAAAATCGATTCTGTGGGCCTTTCAAAACAAAAAGATGAAATTTTCAGAAATAAAAGTTTATGTCCTAAATATAGTAAATCTCAATTAGTCAAGGAATCGTCCTATGCAAAAAGGCACTAATTAAAAATTTCGATTTTTTTGTATGAGGTAACAGGTCAATACTATTTTTTTGATCAACTTTCATAATTGCATCTGTGACCATTTAACCACAAAAAATTAAGCGTTTTTCAAAAAGTGTTGCAGTCCCTATCTTCATCACAACTTAAAACGCCAATATCTCCGTTCGAACACACGTAAAATTCATAAAAAAATTTGTCGTTTCTCAACGAATATATCGATTTATAGGTTATAACTCAAAAATGTTTTTTGGTTAACTTGTTGCCCTATTATTTGTGATTCATACAGTACCATTATTATATTTTTGTCAATCCTAATAAAATATATAATAATATATAAACAAGAAATAAAAATAAATATAAGTTGGTGTAAAAATACCAAAATCTATAGCTCCCGCTGCTTGACTGCCAGATCTTCGATCCTCGTCTCCGTCCCCGACGTACGTCTCACCGATATAACAGAGTGGATCGATATTGCAATATTCTCGAGGTAACCGGTTTTGAGAAAATATATATTTCTTTACATCAAAAACGCTTTTTTGCAATAATACTGAAGCATGACATAATTCGTGTTAGTCGGGATTTCGGGAATCTAGACTCTGAGAAGACGCTTTTTTAAAGTCGAACCGTGCACTCGAAAGATATATGATATAAATAATTTTTTTTTTTTATATTTTGAAAATTGAGAATTTTTTTGTTTACACCGCGATAACATAAGTAATTATTATCTCCATAAAATTATTTTTAAATCAGTAAAAAGCTACATTCATCCCCATTCATACGATGTAAAATGAATGTTAAAAATCTTAATAATAATTGCTATAGAAATTGTTTAAACAAACCGTGCACAAAAACTCCATTATAAAGTTCAGAGTTGAGAAATTTGAAAAAACTATTACAGATTCACGTATACACGTATACTTATATGGTATAAAATGTGTAATAAAGAATGAAGAAGTTTTTAGTTATAAAGTTACATAAATTGAATCATTTGTATAAAAGATATGATTTTTTTAATAACGCGCTCGCGCGCATTAGACGTTACAAAAATGCACAATACATTACATTACTAATTTTAAGAATAACTGAATTTTATCTCCTTATGTAATAATTTTAAATTTTATACATACATAAACATAAAAATGATTTATTTACGAATTCATATTATTATTGACAATCACAAGAGCATCCTATTATACATTGCAACAGCTTTGTTACATTTGCAATTTCTAGAACATTTTTTAAATTGGCATTTGCATATTTTTGGACGATATATTTGGACGAACATTTATAGTTTTAACTTTGGTAAAAAAACATTGTCTTTTAAGTCCCATCCGAAATTAGTTGGATTTGGAATTTTTGGATTTATTGCAGTAGCTTTTTTCCAAATAATTATTTGACTGCATCGTCATTGAAACCGTCAGCGCCCAGCGGAAAACAACACAGCGTGTTATTAAATCATATCTTTTATACAAATGAATTAATTTATGTAACTTTATAACTTTTATGTAGCTTTCTACTGATTTAAAAATAATTTTATGGAGATAATAATTACTTATGTTATAGCGGTGTAAACAAAAAAATTCTCAATTTTCAATATAAAAAAAAAAATAATAAATATTTTTTTGCGCCTTTTTGTAATCTTAGACAAAAGAACCCCCTTCATATTCAGATCCGAAAGATCATTCTACATAATGTGCATATTATTTATATCATATATCTTTCGAGTGCACGGTTCGACTTTAAAACAGCGTCTTCTCAGAGTTTAGATTCCCGAAATCCCGACTAACACGAATTATGTCATGCTTCAGTATTATTGCAAAAATGCGTTTTTGATGTAAAGAAATGTATATTTTCTCAAAACCGGTTACTACGAGAATATTTCAATATCGATCCACTGTAATATTAGAGAGACGTACGGCGGGGAGGGAGACGAGGATCGAAGATCTGGCAGTCAAGCAGCGGGAGCTAGATTTTGGTATTTTTACACCAACTTACATTTATTTTTATTTCTTGTTTATTAGGATTGACAAAAATATAATAGTGGTACTGTATGCATCACAAATAATAGGGCAACAAGTTAACCAAAAAACATTTTGGAGTTATAACCTATAATTCGATATATTCGTTGAGAAACGACAAAAAGCAAGAAAATTTGATGAATTTTATGTGTGTTCGAACGGAGATATTGACGTTTTAAGTTGTGATGAAGATAGGCCTGCCATACTTTTTGAAAATCGCTTAATTTTTTATGGCTAAATGGTCACAGATGCAATTATGAAAGTTGATCAAAAAAATAGTATGGCCATTGACCTGTTACCTCATACAAAAAAATTGAAATTTTTAATTAGTCCCTTTTTGCACAGGACGATTGCTTGACTAATTGAGATTTACTATATTTAGGATATAAACTTTCATTTCTGAAAATTTCAGCTTTTTGTTTTAAATGGTCCAAAGGGTGACACATTTAGGCGATACTAAATAATACTACGACATAAAACATATAAATATGATTTATAAATATATAAATATAAAAACATATAAATATGATTTATAAGTGTCCTGTTATTTTTAAACTTACTGTTAAAAATAATAGGTCAGTATCACATTTATTTTTAATATTTTATTTATGCTTATTATATTATATTTATTTAAATAAACATATTTATATGTAATTTATATTTGTTTTTTGTTATTAAAAAGTTTTTTCACAAAAACAGTTTTCAGATTTGTTTTGTTTAAAAAGGCTAAGCTTGTCTTTTCTAATTAAAACAAATTCGAAAGTTGTATGAATTTGCAGTACTTAACAAGAATTAATATCGTAAATTTACCGCGCATTATATTCCTCTTTGTACTAAAATACAAAATAGTGGTAGATACTTAAATTGTTGCCGATCGACTATTCTAGCGCCATCTAATGAATCTGTCGTGCACTAGAATGCACTAGGAAAACCCAGCACGCTCAAATTGCCCTGAATGTGGTTCTTGGTGTATATGAGTTCTTTGCTGAGACACAAAACATTAGAAGTTCTAGGTTTGACCACGGGCGTCACTTTGTTAGCTATTATTTGCTAGAAAATCGCACCATACTAATTTACGACCAATAGAAACCTTGCATTTGAGTATATTACCATGGCAACAACAAAATTTTTCGGAAATTTTATCCTATTACACCAAGCAGTAGAAAATTTCAGCGGAAATTATTATGTCAAAACAAATGTCAAAATAAATAATTTAATTAGAACTAAAAAATTAAATAAACTAACAAAATTAAGGATTAAAATTAAAAACACAATTGTTTTATTTGGTACCGTATCTTTTTGGTACCGTATTTGTAATATTTGGTACCGTATCTTCCACAGCTTTATCAATTGCATTCAATGACTGTTTTCCGAAGCGCGACATTTTTGACTTTGACAGATTTAGTATTTTGTTTTCAACAATCGTTGCTCATAGATACGCAATTCTATTGCAACTTGATTAAAAAATATCAAAAACTTTTTGAATTCTGATCAATTTTTGTAAGTGTATTGGTGCGATTTTCTTACCGAATCTGCACTCGAGCATGAATTCATATCCTGGAAATTTTTTATCGTGCATTCCAACAACGTAATCGGGCCCTCGTGTTCCACTCGGGCCGATTAATACGTTGTTGAAATGCACTCAAAAAAATTTCCGGTTAGAATTCATGCTCTTGTGAGATTACAAGTGAGAATTTATCAAAATTTCCGTGGTGGAAATCTATGCTAAAAAGTTATTGTCATCTCAGCTATACCTTCACTACGATTGACCGATTCTACTAAAAATTTGGCATTTAGTAAAATATTTTGTGTTCAACGTTTGTCTGTTAACTATAACATTATAATTTGTAATTAAAGTTTTATAGTAATGGAACAATTAGCATTACATTTATCTAAAATTCGCATTCCTTCGAACTCCAGCAAAGTCTACAAAGATGAATGCGTATATTCTTTTGATAATCCGGTAAATTCCGATAGTGGGGTTATGTATAATTATGGATAAACTAATATTTTTCTATTAGGAATCTGAAACGGGCTTATACGTAAGTTTAACTAGTTTTGTTGGAATGGGCCGGGAATTTGTTGAAAAATATGCGGAAGCTCACCAGGAAATGGTTTATTTACATATGAAAAGAACAAAATTTGAGGTATGAACTTTTCTACACTATTTCCAGTTGTAATTCAGATTATATCAATTGTAATTGTAAAGTTGTGAATTGTAATACAGAAACTATCAATTTTAATACGGAATTATCAATTGTTCAGAGGTGCTGTCGCGATTTATTCATGCCTTTTCTGCTCGAAATATTTCAATAAACATTCGAATTAAAACTAAATTATACATTAAATACAGAAGACGTACAATTTTTAGTAATTTCTTTTAATACGAATGTTTTGTGGCTATGGAAACATTTCTTAAATAAAAGGCGTGAAAAAATTGCATCGATGGTGGAGTGCATTTTAAGTGATAACATAAAATTATACAATATGTAGATATAAAATCTTTAATATAAAAACTTGTGATAAAAATTATTTAAATAGGTATTTATACAACAAATAGAGAAATGTAAGTTATTTTTTAACGAGTCGTAAATTTACGACGTTAAAAAGTAGGACGAGTGAAAAAATAACTAATTTTACTCGTGTTGTATACACTATTTTTTGCAGTTTTTGTATGCAATTGCACAAGAACTTGTTTTTTATCGGATATTTTTTTAGTTTATACGAAAACGAGGTTGCCTGGAAATTTGACGAATCAAGCTGCCATGATAAACACGCGAGTCCGCAGGACGAGCGTTTTTATCATGGCAGCTTGATGAGTCATATTGCCAAAAGGAAACCTCGTTTGAGTAATAAAATCAAAAAATATTCGGGGGTAAATGCACAAAAGATACAAATTTTTATCGGATAATTTTATTTTAATACGAATGGTTTGTGGCTATGGAAATATCTCGAGCAGAAAATATCTATTTTTAGTACAAGTGAGCAAAGTGCGTCTTTTTCTCACGAATCCAGAAGTTGGCCAACTAGACGAATGAGAAAAAGACATTGCTCACGTGTGCTAAACATAATTTTTTCCACAATCGCTCGAAAATTTTAACAACTTTTACAAATATAATGAAACTATCTATTTAGTTATTTACTTTAATTTTTATTTTGCATTATAAATATTAATGGTGCAATTTGACAGAGTTTCAAAATGTTGCGTTTATCTGATTGCGAGTTTTCCTTGTTGTGTTTATCTGGTAACTTTTTTTTATTTATCGATAAATTTATCGAACTTTCAGGTGCTATTTTTGTAATCTCGGCGTTTTTATTATCATTATGACAAGGGAAATTGGTAATGTTACTTAATTCTGTACCAAGAATTTTATTCGTTACTTTAATTTTATCAGTTAAGTTGCTATCTATATAGTCCTCGGCGATAATCGTTGATTTAGAAACCCCTGTAGTTAGGCAACCAGATATACACATCTTTTTCTCACAAGAGACAAAAAGGCACCTTTTTCTCACTCATTTGCGTTGAAAAATGTTAACATGTTTCAACGATTGTGGAAAAATAGCTATTTATGCAACCAGTTAGGAAATGCATTTTTTTGTGTAACGAGCGGATTTCTGCGGGACGAGCGCAGCGAGTTCTGCAAAATAACGCGAGTTACATAATAGGATTTCCTAACATGTTGCATACAAGATTTTTTCTAATTTTTACAAAAACCTTTTCAAAAAAGAGTTTTTTAAACTTATGATATTAATAATTTAGTGAATTTTATCAAAACAAGTAGGCTTTATTCGGAACTTTTCATCACCAGTTGTGAAATATTTTTCATTTCATCACCAGTTGCGTAAAATGTGCCGTTTGCCAACTACAATCGATTTTGAAATAGCTATTTATGCAACCAGTTAGGAAATGCATTTTTTTGTGTAACGAGCGGATTTCTGCGGGACGAGCGCAGCGAGTTCTGCAAAATAACGCGAGTTACACAAAATAGCATTTCCTAACATGTTGCATACAAGATTTTTTCTAATTTTTACAAGAACCTTCTCAAAAAAGAGTTTTTTAAACTTATGATATTAATAATTTAGTGAATTTTATCAAAACAAGTAGGCTTTATTCGGAACTTTTCATCACCAGTTGTGAAATATTTTTCATTACATCACCAGTTGCGTAAAATGTGCCGTTTGCCAACTACAATCGATTTTGAAAAGTCACATTTTACATGCCAAAATTAGAAAAAGTCACATTTTACATGTCAAAATTAGAATAGTATATTCTGCAACGAGTGCGGAATGAGAGTATTCAGCCCGAGTGGAAATTTGTCACACGAGCCGAAGGCGAGTGTGACGGTTCCACGAGGGCTGAATATTCATTCCGACGAGTTTCAGACTATACTTTTTCTAATACTATCGTCAATTAAAATACGTCAGTTGTTACGTTTTTAGGCAATTAGTCGCTTTTGGCAATTAGTTCACAGATGTCGCCGCTATAATATATGTATTAATAAACAAAATTAGTTATAAAATGTCATAAAGAATGTTCTAAATATGAATGATTTAGTTGATTGAATTATAATATTACTAATATCAACAATTAATAAGTTAAATGAATAATTCATTAATCAAAATACAATAGCTTAATGTTGCGTCAACTTCCATGAGATGGCGCCACATGTGGTCAATCTATCACTTGTATAAGAATGAATATTCTTTCACTTGTTGCAGAATGAATACATTCTCAAATTAAAATTAGTTCAAGAATGTTATTATTCTAAAATAGTATTAGAAAAAAATATATATTTAATAATTTATTCAACATTTTTACTAAATTTAAGAATTAGAAGGCGATTCTTGGCGGGTAGTTTATATTTCTAAATTTTGTAGACAAGTTATCATTTAGAGATATCACTTAGATAATCAAATTTTTTTCTTTGAATTATATAAATTTTTTATCAATCAATGATATATTGCTAAAATTGAATTTCGTACCGACTGGCAAACATTTGATGACATTCACATTTTATTCAAAGATAAAATTTGAACTCTGCAAAAAAATCATTTAACAATAATGCATGTATTTTATTAAATAAAAAGTATAATATAATCTTTAAACATTTAAAAATAGGTTCCAACAAAAAAACAGGGCGACGGACCTGAGAAGAAAATTACTAGATTGGCAATAGGTGTGGAGGGTGGTTTCGATGTGGATAAGAAGCAATTTAATTATCAGGATGATTATAATGTTGTTGTTTTGCCGAATTTTGCAACGTTTAATTGGCCAAATGATGAATTGCCAGATATTGTAAGTATTTATTTTTTATTCAAACTTGCGTTACGCACTTTAAGTGACACCACCCATTTATTTTTATTTTTGAAGTTATCAATGTTAAAGTTTTATCGGTCATTTTTGTCACTTAGTAAATGTTTGTTATTCTATATAAACGAATTTTTTTACGGGGTTAGAATGTTTAGATTTTTATGTGTGCAAGTTAGGTATTCGGAGGAATAGTCAATCTAAACACAAGCAATATCGCACCTTTGTTAACGAGCTGATAACAGAGGATATATCGAATTTTTGCATGTATGTCACGATCTTAACGGTCCTCCACCGACAGTCTCGAAGTTGTTTGCAACCAGCATTGCATCATAGAGAAAAGAGCGCAAATGATTGGCGAGAGCTTAGGAGAGAGTGGGAAAATATATAATAAACACGCGTATTTATAATTAGTGTATTTTGGTTATTCGTTGATGGTTTTTGATGAAAATCATGTCAAAATATTCTGAAAAAATTAATCTGTTTCCCAAAGTTTTGTTTTTAAATACAGGATAATTAAAGACATATTTGACAATCAAAAATAAATTAACATAATTAACAATGATTAATTAAAATTATTCAAATTTAGTGAGCTTCGCGCCCTAGAGAATTTTTTTCTAACTATTTTGACATATGAACGATATTATTTTCGGGGGTAAATACATAAGAGGTTCAATTTTCACCGGATAATTTTATTTTAATACGAAAGATTTGTTGCTATGGAAATATCTCGAACAGAAAAGAAATGAGAAAATCGCGACAGCGCAGCTGGAGCGATTTTCTCATGTCTTTTCTGCGAGAGATATTTCCAAATAGCAACAAATTTTGAGTAAATTTAAAATAAAATTATCCTGATGAAAATTGAATCTCGAATGTATTTTAGGGAGATAAATACATGATTGAGGCTAATGTCTTATTAATTGCATCTTGAATTGTCTTATTAATTGCATCTTCAATATTTAGAAGTGAACAGTTACCGAAACGTTCTTGAGCCTGCATTTTTCAATTTTGTAACATTAATTTGACATTAATAGCAAAAAATAGCAAAGCATACTAGATAATTGTCATGGCAACCCCTATTAAATAGTAATACGGGTTTTTATCGTTTTTTCCACCTATTGATAGCGGTTTTTATCACTTAATAACGAACGTGATTGGTTCAGATTTGAAAATATTGGACTTTTGATTGGCTTCTCATATAAGAATGTATTTATCTATTATATGCTATTTCGATTAAAAAGATTTTTTCTGGTTGTCAAACAATTCTGGTTTAAATTAATTTTAAAAACCTCAAGCTCTAATTAGATCAGCCTTTAGATTGATTAAAAATAATTTACGACCTTGAGCACACACCCACAATAAAATTATTTTATGTGGCTTTTTAGATAATTGAATCTAGCTGTTGTTATGAGTTATATTTTAACTAGCTCAATACGGTGCTGCTCTTACGGCAACTGATGGTATTCGAGGGTGTGTCGTGTTGCCAGATTTCTTGTCAGTACTTGCATACAGCACAGGTATTATTTAGTAGCTAATATAAAATTACCTAAATATACGGCTATGGCGAATAAGTATTATTGTTCTAAAATTAAATAAGGATTTCAAACTTTACAAAAAATTAAGTAATGTATTTTTTTCTTCAATCGTACAAAAATATTATTTCGTTTCTGAATGCGAAACTCTGAAGTAGATCATTTTTATATTATATATCTGGTTGCCAGACTATCCTACAACGTAATAAGCTCCATCTTCATCTATTGACCGACGCGTAAAATGTTATATAAAACCTATATAAGACTATTGCTATTTAAAATTTCATTGTCCTGTATAATAAACGTAGAAAATGTAGCAAGATATATTAGAATTTATGGATTGTACGCCACCTGAATTGGCACAAGTTGCGAAAGATACAGTCGCAAATTTAATTCCTAAAAAATCGCAAAAAAATATTAGCTCCATGTTGACATCAATGAGCGTAGGCCTAGTACATCGCGAAAAGAAACTAACACATATGAAGCTACTTCATTTACTGAACTGGATGTAGCTAAAGAAAATATTACCGAAAAACCGGGTACACATAATACAAGCAGCACAAGCACTATAATAAAGAAGAATTTAAATGAACTTATAAATATATAGATAACAATACGGCTATTACTAATTTAAATTTCAATTTTTCTAATTTCTCTAATTGCTCAGTATTCAATTCTAATTTCTCTAATTCAGTATTTTTAATACGCTGTGTTTTTAAAGTTGTCGATTGAAGAAAAAATAGCATATATCACTCGGCATAGAACGCCTTTTCGTGTTTTGCCCATTTTGCAGCCTCGGCTATCGCCTTGGCAGCAATTCTGGGCTCAACACAAAAAGACTACTTTCTATGCACTGTATACTTTCTAGTAATATAATAGAGTATATTATATTACTAGGCATAGAAAGTAGTCTTTTTGTGTTGAGCCCAGAATTGCTGCCTGGGTAGTATATTATTAGAGCCCAGAATAGTATATTATTTACAATATATTATACTATTATATTGTAAATAATATAAATATTAGACACCACAAATTTGTGATCGTGTTTTTATGGTACTTCTGCAAAAACAATATTTTAAGGCACACATATGCTTTTAGATCAAAACTTCCATCCAAGCTGTAATCGACTTACCATCTGCCAGCAAAATATCAGATCTAGAAGCCTTAAATGCAACATGGGATGGGGAAGCCAGACAAATATCTCGTCATGCTCACAATCTTCTTCAATTGGAAAATGGTAAAAAAATACCACCAACCGGTTGGCAGTGTGAACAGTGTGACAAAACCGATAATTTGTGGCTGAATTTGACTGACGGATCCATTTTATGTGGGCGAAAATTTTTTGATGGGTCTGGCGGAAATAATCATGCTGTTGAGCAGTTTAAGAAGACCGGATATCCTTTGGCAGTTAAGTTGGGCACAATAACAAAAGAGGGCAGAGGAGATGTATTCAGTTATAGCGAAGATGATATGATGGAGGATCCGAACTTGGTGCAACATTTGTCTCATTGGGGTGAGTTTTGGATTATTATTGATTGTTGGTATTATTGATTGTTAGGTACAGTAACGTTTCCCCAATTTTATATTTATTGAGACTAATTAATACTTAGGGTATTTTTCCCTATACAGGGTGTTTGACAACTCGCGTGTCATAGAATAGTATATTCTGCAACGAGTGCGGAATGATAATATTCAGCCCGAGTGGAAATTTGTCACACGAGCCGAAGGCGAGTGTAACGGTTCTACGAGGGCTGAATATTCATTCCGACAAGTTTCAGACTATACTTTTTCTAATACTATCGTCAATTAAAATACGTCCGTTTTTACGTTTTTAGGCAATTAGTCGCTTTTGGCAATTAGTTCACAGATGTCGCCGCTATAATATATGTATTAATAAATAAAATTAGTTATAAAATGTCATAAAGAATGTTCTAAATATGAATGATTTAGTTGATTGAATTATAATATTACTAATATCAACAATTAATAAGTTAAATGAATAATTCATTAATCAAAATATAATAGCTTAATGTTGCGTCAACTTCCATGAGATGGCGCCACATGTGGTCATTCTATCACTTGTATAAGAATGAATATTCTTGCACTTGTTGCGGAATGAGTACATTCTCAAATTAAAATTAGTTCAAGAATCTTATTATTCTAAAATAGTATTAGAAAAAACTATCTTATGTTGACAACAACCATTTGCCAAGAAATGCAAGCAAAGAGTTTATTTTTGCTTGCATAACAAAGTTATAAGGCTTCTAAATTGACCAATCCCAGAAAGGCAGTTCCAAGAAATACTATTTTTTTAAATAAAACCGTTGCCATAGGTTTTCAAATACACTAGACTGCTTCACATTTTGTAATTAATATAACACATTTGACGTTTAAGTTAAAATCGGAAAAGTCAAAATTAGTATAGTACACTGTGTCCAAGATAAGAAGGGCCACCATGGGATCTCGTAAACGATAATAGATACAGAGTTGGTTAAATGGGGAAAAAGTTGAGTTAATAGGTGAATAACAAAATGGCTTTAAAAAATGTTTCATATTCTTTGAAGTTTTTGAGATATTTTACAAAAAGTAAAATTTTGGTTTTTTTTTATTTTATTTTTTATTGGCGTTATTATCAATGCAAGAACAAAATGAAGGACACTTCTTCATTGAAACCTTTTATTAGCATTATTATGGCGGTATCAGTTATTTCATAAAACGTTTCGTATTCATGACGTCATTAACAACTTCGTTTTTTTAAATACAAATATTTTTTTGAAAAACAGATTCTAATAGAGGGTTTTATTATCTAATCAACGGTGTATTGTACTTGATGACCGAATTGCGATTTTGGCCTATTTTGGCTATCTGCATTGACATTCTATTCTCATATGCAACAATTTATTTATTAAAATGCTTCTTTTCTGTAATAGTAATAAACAATAAAATAGGTATTTATAAACAATTATTTAAAAATATTATCAAGATAATAGCTATTTATGCAACCAGTTAGGAAATGCATTTTTTTGTGTAACGAGCGGATTTCTGCGGGACGAGCGCAGCGAGTTCTGCAAAATAACGCGAGTTACACAAAATAGCATTTCCTAACATGTTGCATACAAGATTTTTTCTAATTTTTACAAGAACCTTCTCAAAAAAGAGTTTTTTAAACTTATGATATTAATAATTTAGTGAATTTTATCAAAACAAGTAGGCTTTATTCGGAACTTTTCATCACCAGTTGTGAAATATTTTTCATTACATCACCAGTTGCGTAAAATGTGCCGTTTGCCAACTACAATCGATTTTGAAAAGTCACATTTTACATGCCAAAATTAGAAAAATATTATTTTTCTAATTTTGGCATGTAAAATGCTATTTTTTAAAATGCTATTTTGGCATGTAAATATTATTTTGCCAAATAATATTTTTCTAAAATTAGAAAAATATTATTTTTCTAATTTTGGCATGTAAAATGTGACTTTTCAAAATCGATTGTAGTTGGCAAACGGCACATTTTACGCAACTGGTGATGTAATGAAAAATATTTCACAACTGGTGATGAAAAGTTCCGAATAAAGCCTACTTGTTTTGATAAAATTCACTAAATTATTAATATCATAAGTTTAAAAAACTCTTTTTTGAGAAGGTTCTTGTAAAAATTAGAAAAAATCTTGTATGCAACATGTTAGGAAATGCTATTTTGTGTAACTCGCGTTATTTTGCAGAACTCGCTGCGCTCGTCCCGCAGAAATCCGCTCGTTACACAAAAAAATGCATTTCCTAACTGGTTGCATAAATAGCTATTATTAACATAAATAACAATAAAAATAAAAAAATAACTAATCAAAATAACAAAAAATTATTATAAAAACCAAAAAATGAAATTCAACTGAAATTAAATAATACTAAAGAAGGTGTTCAAAAAAATTACCCTCATTTTCTAAACATAAATTACATCTTCTTATTGAAGAGTTCAAAACATTGCTCAGCATTTGTGGCGAAATGCTTTCAAATGCTGCAAGAACAATTCTAAGCAGCTCTTCTTCACTATTAAAATTGTGATGATAAACATAATTTTTTATGTATCCCCAAAGAAAAAAGTCAAGCGGTGTTATGTCCGGAGAACGCGCTGGCCATGGTGTTATTGAATGAGATCCAATCCAATTTTCTTCAAATCTAACTGACAGGTATTCTCGAAGTACTCTAGAATTATGTGCTGGTGCACCATCCTGCTGAAACCAAATATTTCGAGTTTCTGCAAGTGGCAAATTATCCAAAGCTTCTTCCAAGTCAACTTAAGTTTTGATAACGCTGTGCAGTTAGATTATTATGATAAATAAATGGACCTATAATTCTTGATCCAAAAATTCCAGCCCACATGTTAAAACCGTAACGGTATTGGTGCTTGGCCATTTTGGACAGTCGTGGATTTTCATTTGACCAATAATGAGTATTTTGGCGATTGAAAATACCATTATTTGTCACCCTACTTTCATCAGACCAAATTATTTTGTAAGGAAAATTTTCGTTTTCTTGGCACTTTCTGGTGTACCATTCACAGAATGTCCTACGTCTGGCTGCGTCACCTGGTATAAGTCCTTGGCAAATTGTAAATTTATACGGGCGAAATTTTTGCTTTTTTAATATAAAATGTGCTGTAGATTTAGGAATTTCTGTAATTTTTTTTATTTGCCGAGTGGACGTTTGAGGGTTTTCTATAACAGCTGTTAACACATTATGTACTGTTTCCTCATTAGAAGGTTTTTTTCGAGATATTATTGGTTTTTTAAAAGAACCATATTCTTTTAAATTGTTTACCAGCTTACTGAATGTTCTTTTGTTAGGTTGTGTTTTTTCCGGGTATTTGTTGAAATACATTCGTTCTGCTTCAACACAATTTTTGAGGCACAAAACATAACACTCTATCATATTAAACTTTTCTTCACTTGAAAATCTCGCCATAATGATTGTTGAAAACGAATATCAATTATATCAGTTCAACCAGAATATTTCTAATAAAATAACTTTATAAAAGTGAACACAGTTTAACTATTTAAGCTACTTGATTTTTTAGATCATTGAATGACCAAAAAAAAAACAATATTTTTTTTATCTTAGCATAAATCGATGTATTTATAGTGTGTTTCACCAATATACTCCATTGCGTCATTGACGAAACCATCTGAATCAAAGCGGTACTAAAATAGTTGCCATGGGCGGTTCGTTTTTTAGGGGTCTCACTTGTATTGTGAGTTGCCTAATATCAGGCTTCATTACAATGTCTTATGTTGCCAAATGCTTCAACAAATGAGGCATTTTGGATATTTAACTAATAACAATTGGTATTATTATTAGTTATTTTCATCATTAATGTCGTCATCAAAGAAAACTTCATCATCAGAACTGTCGTAATAATGAACGTAAATTATTTTAAATTATAGATTCTTCCATGCAAAATTAAGTAAAATATTAGTTATTTTAGTAAAATTAATTATTAATAAATATTATTGGGCATTAAAATATCATTAAACATGCCTAATTAAAAATGTTACAAAATTATATTCTTGGTTTCAAATGTTAATATGAATAGCCAAAAAAGCCCAAAATTTCAATTCAGTTATCAAGTACGATACACCGTTGATTATCTAATAAAAAACTCTATTAGAATCTGTTTTTCAAAAAAAAAAAAAAAAATTGTATTTAAAAAAACAAAGTTGTTAATGACGTCACGAATACGAAACGTTTTATGAAATAACTGATACCGCCATATTAAAGCTCATAAAAAGTTTCAATGAAGAAGTGTCCTTCATTTTGTTCTTGCATTGATAATAACGCCAATAAAAAATAAAATCAAAAAACCAAAATTTTTCTTTTTTTAAAATATCTCAAAAAGTTTAAAAAATATGAAACATTTTTTAAAGCCATTTTGTTATTCTCCTATTAACTCAACTTTTTCCCCATTTAACCAACTCTGTATCTATTATCGTTTACGAGATCCCCATGGTGGCCCTTCTTATCTTGGACACAGTGTATATTCAAATAATTGAAAAACTGCTGAATTATTATTATTATCGTTTTTGAAAGTGGTTCAATTTTCAAATGAAGAATATGCTGATATTAATTGTATTCAAGTTAATGGTAGACACTTTGAACAATTACTTAACTAATTAGTCCAAATTGTTAAATTGTGTTGTATGTTCATTTCTATCAATTAGACGCATACTTTGTTATTGTGTGGTTTTTTTGGAAACTACCAAGGGTGCAATAAATCACTGCTGTGTAATTTTAGGAAGGCTGGTGTTATTTCAAAACCTAGCAACGGCTTTCGTTAAAAAAATCAGTATTCTTTGGAACTGCCCGTCCGGGATTGGTCGCTTTAAAAGTCTTATATTTCTGTTTCGGAAGCAAAAGTTGTCTCTTTGCATGCACTTTCTTGCAAGTGGTTGTTGCCGGCGTAAGCCGGTTTTTTATGTCACGCGAGTTGTGAAATACCTTGTATAGCTTGAACTGTTATCGAAAATTTGTATGATATTTTGACAATTTATTTCATGTGTTAAATATCGCATAGGTATGCCATTGGGTTATTGGTTCATTACATATTTTCAATATATGTACACTAGTATATAAAATCTATAGGTATTTTATTTTATTGATAGGTGAAAGTTTTTTTTTTGGAAAACTGAAGTACATTTTATAATAATGATTTTAGAAATTTGCGATATTTTAAATTTTTAGATAACACGCTTTCTAGCGCAGCTTGCACACTGACCTCACTAGCCTGCAAACAGGTTGCGTTTTTTTTTATCTCACCTCTCTATCTTGTTATACGCTGTCCGTTTATGATAGGCTATTACATCACTGCTTAGCAGTTATGACGTACTTAATGCCAACTGCTAAATTAAAAATTAAAACGACAGAATCCAATTAATTTTAGGCAAAAATCCGTTAGTAATTAATAATATTAATATTGCTATAAAAATTAGGCGATAATATGAGGTATTAAATCAGAAAATGGGCGAGAAAGTTTTTATTTTTAGTGACATTTAGTTTATTACCAACGTTTTGTTGGTCACGCATAAAGTATAATTCACATTCGCCACGACAAAAGTGCCTTTCTAGTGAAGTGAAAAACATGGTTGTAAATTCTCTTGGCGAATTTTGGTGGCGAATGCACTTAAAATAAGTTTAACGAGTGTTAATAGAGTGGCGGCTGCCAAAAACAAAGACCTGCCAATTGCAGGGCCCTCAAAACGAACTCATAAAAAACCGTTGATGACTCGGAACCGCCGGTTAATCGGAATATATACGCTGTCCGTTTATGATAGGCTATTACGTCACTGCTTAGCAGTTATGACGTAGTTAATACCAACCGCTAAAATAAAAATTAAAACGACAGAATCCAATTAATTTTAGGCATAAATCCGTTAGTAATTAATAATATTAATATTGCTATAAAAATTAGGCGATAATATGAGGTATTAACTGAGAAAATGGGCGAGAAAGATTTTATTTTTAGTGACATTTAGTTTATTACCAACGTTTTGTTGGTCACGCATAAAGTATAGTTCACATTCGCCAGGACAAAAGTGCCTTTCTAGTGAAGTGAAAAACATGGTTGTAAATTTGCTCGGCGAATTTTGGTGGCGAATGCACTTAAAATAAGTTTAACGAGTGTTAATAGAGTGGCTGCTGCCAAAAACAAAGACCTGCCAATTGTAGGGCCCTCAAAACGAACTCATAAAAAACCGCTTGTGACTCGGAACCGCAGGTTAATCGGAATAGACCTTTAGATTGCGTCATATACAATTGATGACGTAATAGCCTATCATAAACGGACAGACTATACCTTTAGATTGCGTCATATACAATTGATGACGTAATAGCCTATCATAAACTGACAGACTATAGTTAAAACGAGGTGGAGTAAAAAAACACCTTGTTTGGAGACTATTATGTGACGTCAGTCACAAAATTGAAAATATCACAAAATTCTGAAATCTAAAAATTTTCACACAATAATTAAATTTAAATAAACTGTATATTTCCATTATAAATAAAATTAGCTGGCTATGAGATTCTACGGTAATTCGCTCATTGTTATTTACAAATTTCTGATTTAAAGGGACGAAACCGCTACATATATTGCCGCTCTGGTCGCTAGCGAATCACATAGTTTTGCTTATCTAAATTCACTGCAAATTTCACGACATCTGATAAAGAATAGATGGACCAAGATTTCACGCATAAATTTGAAAATTTATGCGTGAAACGTTGCTTAGCAGCTCAGGGAATTTAACGCGGAAAAGCAGTTTCAGACACTATTAATTATCCTAGAAAATATCTAATGGTAGATTTAGACAGAAAACAGAAGTAGCCAAAAATAGACAGAAAGTTTTTTTTTTAATTTTTTTTTCCGCTAATTAGCAAGCGAGTAGTTAATATTTGATCAAAGTTTTTATTCATATTTTACTTAATTAATATTCGAACAAATCTCTCGTCAAAATATAAGGTTTTTTTTCCTAATTTTCGGTAGCTTTGGAAATTTTCTAGGGGTTATAACAAAGCCGCAAACAGCTTTACCAGTTTTTGAGAATTTTCCACACCTTTCGATCTATCCTAATTGCCTAATTGTCGGGGTACATTACATTACAAGTAAACAAAATTTGAATAAAATATACTGATAGCAGTAAAATATTTGGACCAAGGTTTATGATGACTAAAAATTAAATTGCCAACCTTCCTGAATAAACCTTTTAGCGTATCGATAAATAGTTTAATTTCATCAAATTGTTATTCCATTGGTAATAATTCTTTTACACAAGCTTGCATACTATTCTTGTCCAGCACATTCTGTGATATCTTTCTGCCGCAGTCATGCACAGTTTTATTCAGAGTGACTGTGGCGCCAACTATCGGTTCAGCCGATTCTGATATGTGCTTATAACGAGACAGTATGATACACATACGTCGGAGAAAACAGTAACAAATGGTCATGTCTGATATTGCTTCGAAAATTGATGAAGCACCGGTAAATATTCGCCGGACCACTATATGTTATTTTTAGTGGACATCTGTCACTTTTAGTTGACATTTGCCATTTTTAATCACATCTGTCTAATTTAGTTGTTTATATTGTAACCAAACCGACCCTGGCCTTTTTTTGCTGACAAAAGAGTGATTTTCTACCTACAATGTGTTATTTTATACCAGATGTACTAAGTTTGGTGCAAGAGATAGGTTTTTTAGAGATAAGTTTTTTTAAACGACCATTGCGATTAATAATTAAATTAACACTAATGAAAATAAAATCATTGCCTGTGAAAGAAGCAAAAACTAGACACAAATTCTGCTACGAGCATAAGCGGGAGCATTTACAGAATAATTAAATGGAAAGTTAAACTCAATTACCGAAACGCGCAATCTGCATGACGACTCCAACAGGACAGAAAGAACATGTTCATTTTCGATTTTTTCTATTTCTCAGTAATGGTGGGTTTAAACAGCTTTCACTTAACGTAACTTCACTTTTCAGTATCAACGTATGAATAAAATGCAAGTAAAACACACAATACGTTTCACAAAAACGTATTTGTGAATATATACTGACTTTTATGAGGTTATAACTATAAGATTAAAGCGTCAGCTTAGTAATTTACTTCTGAATACGACACTCTCGTGATTAGTGCGGGATCGATCAATCCTGACCTCTTCGAAAACGCATCACTACCTGGTACATTCTGTGTGATTGGTCAATCGTGACCTCTCCGAAAATTTACCACCACGTCGGTTCCCTCTACAGGATCGGTCAATTCTGACCTCTCCGAGGATTTACCGACCTAGCAGTTCATTCTATGAGATCGGTGAATTTTGACCTCTCCGAGAATTCACGCCCTTACGGTTAGTTCTATAAAATCGGTCAATACTGATCTCCCCGAAAACTCACCATCCAGCAGTTCATTCTATTAGATCGGTCAATCTTTACCTCTCCGAAAATTCACTACCATTCATAATGTTTAGTGGTTTAATTTTTACTTACCTGATTAGCTCATTTCCTATTAAGTATTGAACAACAACTAACTGTAATGTAATTGCTTTAAGACCGAGCGCGAGCCGAACATCCACACTTGTTCCTGTGGCGCGCGGTGTCTCTTCCCCCACCTGGCTGGCTCGAAGCATTGAGGCGCGCTGCAGGTTCTCTAGTCAAGTGTTTAACCGTTAGCACGCTGTGTGTGTTGATTAGCAATCCGTGAGTCGCGGGTTCAATTCCCACTAAGAGCTTGTATGTTTGTGATTGTGTTTTAATCGGTAGCCAATTTGGCTGACCAACTGCGGGGTAATATTTGCAGGGAGGATACCAAATAGCTGAGGATCGCAATTCGGATTCTACGTCAAAACGTAGGCCTATGTGTCAAAAAGACGAAAGTCATTAGGTTTTAATAGCCATTAGCGAGAGCTATAAACATCGTTTTTTGCATATTCTATTCTTACTTTATTTAAATTTGAATGAGAATTACGAGTACAGCAGTTTAATTTTATATTCCACATTATTTTTTTAAACAAATTTGTATGTTTATTTTTATTTCTAGGGATTAACATTTCTAATATGGAAAAAACGGAAAAATCAATGGTCGAATTAGAATTGGAATTGAATAAAAAATCCAACGAATGGTGTACTATGCAAGAATCTGATGGCCCATTGCACCCAATTTATGGGCCTGGATACACCGGTCTTATAAATTTGGGCAATTCTTGCTACTTTAACAGTGTTATTCAGATGATGTTTACAATTCCTAGTTTTATTTCTAAATATTTCGATGGATTGCAAGCCATTTTAAACAAGAGCTTAATGGGGAATAATAATCCAGCAGAGGATTTCAATGTTCAAATGTAAGTACATAATTTCTTATTTATTAAGGGCACGAAATCACTGTGTAAATTTATGCGTGAAACGTTGCTTAGCAGCTCAGGGCATTTAACGCGGAAAAACAGTGTCCGACACCATTAATTATCCTAGAAAATATCTAATGATGGATTTAGAGAGAGAGAGCAGATGTAGCAATAAATGGACACAAAGTTTTTTTTATCTTTTTTCGCTAATTTGCAAGCGAGTGCTTAATATTTGATCGAGGTTTTTTATTCATATTTCACTTAATTAATGGCTATGCGAACAAATCTTTCGTCAAAATATAAGTATTTTTTTTTCGAATTTTCGATAGCATTAGAAATTTTTTAGAGGTTATAACAAAGCCGCAAACTGCTTTACCAGTTGTTGAGAATTTTCCACACCTCTCGATCTTTCTTAATGATTTCGGCTAAAGCACGTGGCAAATAAGTCAGATCTTGGTCCATCTATTCTTTATCAGATGTCGCGAAATTTGCAATAAAATTAGATAAGCAAAACTATGTAGATTCGTTAGCGACCAGAGCGGGTATACAGATAGACTAGCCAAAACCGTAACATAGGGATTTCTGTTCACGTATGGTGGGGGTCGGCGAGCGAGGTACGGGGGCCGCTGAGATAGATCGTTTAAAATCGACCAATTTATTTTAAATTTATATATTTTTTTAAGAATTTTTAGTTATTTTAAATAACTAAATAATTTTTTAAATAATTTTTAGTTATTTTAAATAACTAAAAATATTTGAATTTATTTTTTATTAATTTTAAATGGTTAATATCGAGGTTAATATTAATTTTTATTATATTTGCAAAAATTTTGAGAACACATTGCATCTATCGCAAAAAACAGATACTTATTGATATTGTTATGTAAATGTCATAAGAAACGTTTAAATTATTTGCAGTGTGAATAAATGTCGTCTAAGACCAGTACCGGTGGGAGCGTTCTGAACAAAAATCGAGTTTATCCGATGGATCTCATCTGCACCCGTACCTGACTCGCCGACCCCCACTATCCGTGAACAGAAATCCTTATGTTACGGTTTTTGCTAGTCTATCTGTATGTCGGTTTCGCCTCTTTAAGTGATTATTCATGTTATCTTTGATTTTTACTTTTCTTAAAGAGGATGTATGGTAATATCTTAAAATTAGCCGTACCTTCCCTTGAAAACTGTCCAGGGAAACGTTTTCATAATAAATCGCGTCATTTGGTAGCGTAATCTACCGACAATAGCGTCATTTGGTAGTGTAATCTAATTTCTTATAAAAATAATCATTTAAGGGCCAATAAAGTGTGGATAAAGTACAGTATGGTTATCGCATATAATGGCAATTATTCCCATAGGTGATTTGCGACACTCGCCTGCGGCTCATGTCGCAAATTTCGCCTACGTGAATAATTTCTATCATTATATGCTTGCTCAATAATATGCTATTATAACACAATTGTATTTTTATGATATAATACACCAAGAACGCCAGTAATACACGTAGGATATTGCCTATAGAGGACTGAAGGTCATCGCAGCCACCAATTTTGCATTAAGTGAGAGTAGAGAATCGCCTGCGCACTTGTGCATTCATATGTAAACGTCAATTCACACATAAGCTGTTTTTTGTGACAAACTCGGTTCAAGATATGCAACCAAGCGGTGACGTCATTGACGTAATGAAACGCCTACTAGTTATCATTTCAAAATAGCACAAACCGAGTTCGTTACCCAAAAACAACGTATTCAGGCTAGTAATGCGCACGCGTTTCTACCCTCTGGGTCTGAACGGCGCGAAAGCACTTAATTTGAGTTCTCTCTACGTTTAAAATCTGAAAATGTGGCGACATCGGTGACTAATAGCTGAACTAGAAGCGAAATATTTAGCTTGTCGTTATACCAATTTTTGATAAACACGTGCGAATGACTTCATCTCATTATTTTAGCGGAATAAAGGAGGGAACGCATTAGGCGGTCGCGGTCCTGTCGCATCGCGAGCTGAGCTAGTCTCGACCGCGCTCAGTGCAGATCTTTTCCATGTTTTACAACGCATGCATTTGCACTCGGTGTTCTAGGGTTGTGCTCGCTCACAACGCGCTCTACTCCGATCTTTTCGAAAGAATCTCGAGATCGCGATGCGATCGAGACGAGCTCGGGAACGCTTAAGGAGGGAACGCATTAGACGGTCGCGGTCCCGTCGCATCACGAGCTGAGCTGATCGCTGTTTTAACAAAACAGTCGCATTTGGCAATCGCGCTACATCTTGCTCGCGCTCGCCTTAGCTTCAGTGAAGACACGACGGTCGCCGAATTACTTCGACTATGAACGATTCATAGAACAAGCACAGTACTCGATCGTCAAACGGGCGCGCACTAGGCGTTCCCGAGCTCGTCTCGATCGCATCGCGATCTCGAGATTCTTTCGAAAAGATCGGAGGAGAGCGCGTTGTGAGCGAGCACAGCCCTAGAACACCGAGTGCAAATGCATGCGCTGTAAAACATGGAAAAGATCTGCACTGAACGCGGTCGAGACTAGCTCAGCTTGCGATGCGACAGGACCCCGACCGCCTAATCCTAATGCGTTCCCTCCTTTAGTGCGCGCCCGTTCGAGTACTGTGCATATTCTATGAATCGTTTATAGTCGAAGTAGTTCGGCGACCGTCGTGTCTTCACTGAAGCTAAGGCGAGCGCGAGCAAGATGTAGCGCTATTGCTAAATGCGACTATTTTTTTAAAACAGCGATCAGCTCAGCTCGTGATGCGACGGGACCGCGACCGCCAAATGCGTTCCCTCCTTAATTGTTTCTAAGAACCGAACAAACAATCTAATGGTAGTTTTATAAAGCCAATAAAATTTTGAACAGGCACACGAATTTGGTTATTTTGTTCCGTTTTTTTTTTAGTTAGTTATAAAGCGTTGAATATTTAACTATTTTTGGCTAATTAATAAAAAACAATAAAAAACTTGTCATGTGGTTAAATCGGTTGTTAATGTTATTGACTTTTTAAACCTACCATTAGATTGTTGGAGCTGAACTTAAAAGTTCTGCGTTTATGCTTCTTTGACCATTTAACCTATTTTTGACGACCATATATACTAGAGTGAAACCCCACCCTTGCCAATATATGCAAAAATTAAAATATATAGGATATTCATGCATAGAGTTTTATTAGAAAAATTTAAATTTTTTGAATTTTGAAAAGAAAGTATTTTGAAAATTAAACTTATTTCAAAAATATGCAGCTAGTGTAGGGGGCTTAATTTATTTTGAAACGTTTTTGCAAAATATACATTTTTACTTCTCTCGTAGAGGAAGTATTGTAATCATGAAAATTTTACTTCTTGAGATGTTTAGTGTTCTGGATAGCTCCGACAACGTAGATTACAAAAACTATAGTCACTAATTTCCGTCGGTCTGTCTGTCTGTTGGTTTGGATTTAACCATTATATCTCAAAAACTACTCAGTCGAAATAATTTTTTTTTTCAATTTTTAAGAGACATGCGCACTAGAGGCAAAAAACTAGCTAAAAAGTGACAAATAAAGTGAGTATACGTAATCTTTTGAACCGCCATACCGATTACGACCAAACTTTGCACAGTGATTACGTACACCAAGTTGTGAACGCTGCAAAATAAGTTGGATTTTTTTGAAGGGGTGGTGTTTTATTAAGGGTTGAAGGGAGAAAAATTAGGAAAATTTGTTATTTTGTATCGCATATATCTTTAACAATTTTCAAGATGCATCATCCAAACATTGCACTCTTATTAAAAATAAATTGAAAAATATGGTGCTAAAAATTTCATTCCTTAAAGTTTAACCCTAATGGCTTTTTTACCTTTTTTACTTACGTCAAAAATTTGAGTTTATATTAACCGGTATTTGAAAGCTTATTCAACAGTTTATTTTTTTATTATTATTAACTGCTTCCCTTTACACAAAATATCAGTTTAAAATCAGTTGTGACGCCATGAACTGAATTGACAGCATTAGTTCAACTTGTCATTAATCAGTTGTGTAAAAGAAACAGTAGCTAAACTGATGCAATCACAAAACAAAGGCAAAACATGGCCTAACTTTTGATTTGAATTTTACGCAGTGTTTCGCAAGTTAATAGTACCTACGGATTTGTCCACATATGCAAGTGCAATAGAAATCACAACTGATGTAAGTTTTATCATGTTGTTGAAAACTTGACTGTTCTGTTGTAGACATCAATTCAGTTCATTATCAGTTGTGACAGATAAAAGAAACGCACAGCCAACTGAGTCATGACGTCACAACTGAGTTTAAACTAATATTTTGTGTAAAAGTGAAGCAGCTATTATTTGTGTTTACTAATATCAATAACGAGAGAAGTACTGCGGAAATGCATTTCCAGATTTTTTGTTTTAGATTACGAATAAATCTATTTATGCTTTCAATGTTTCAATAACCAAATAAATTGTGAGAACCAGATAATTGTTGTCGAAATGACATTTACGGTATTTTCTATATAAATTAAGCAAGTCAATCTCATATTAGTAAGATAATTAAACAATAGGGGTCGACTGAAAGTGGGTTAAATTTTAACGCAGTGATATATTATCACTCTGGGATATATATTTTAAATTTAAACCCCGCTTTTTAAATTGGGCCAATGAGTAACAACCAAACCAGGCATACAATGATCATTTTGATTAACTAATTGATTGTCTTATTTTGCGATGCAGGGCTAAAGTTGCAAGTGGTTTATACTCCGGCAAATACTCGCTACCTCTTCAGGAATCTTCAGGAATCAGTCCGTCAATGTTGAAACATTTAGTTGGGAAGGGACATCCAGAATTTTCTTCTAAAAAGCAGCAAGATGTACAAGAATTCATTCTTCATTTGTTATCATTGTTAGAGAGAAATACGAAAAATTCAACTAATCCTGGAGATTGTTTCAAGTTTCAAGTAGAGGAACGATTTCAATGCGGAACTAGTAAGAAGGTGAAATATTTGAATCGATCTGAAGTGATTTTACCGCTTCTGATTCCAATGGATGCTATTTCAAATAAGGAAGAGGTAATAATGCTTTCTCTAATTATTGTCGAATATAACTCCACAAAACCAAAGATGATTGCCGATAATAGCTATTTTACACGAAAGTTTGGTTTCCCAGCAACGTCTCGAATCAAATTGCATGAAACACATCACAATTGGGTTTTTTTATAAAAAATAAAATATCTAAAACAAAGTTTTAACATAAAGATAGTTATTTTTTACAATGATTTCAACAAAGTTTCAACAATTTTTAAACGATAAATTTTTTTTTTTTATTACGACACTACTTTTGGTGCTGTTATTGCTTCATTATGACGTAAAATAGATAAAATAGTATAAGGAACATGTTTCATAAGTCAAATTAGTGCACTCGTTCTTTAAAACGCTGCCCTTCGGGTCGCGTTTTAAACTTAAACTCGTGCGATAAAATTGGTCTTATGAAACATGTTCTTTAATATACTATTATGTCTTTAGTTTATATTAGTTTATTCATTTATATAAATGTCATTTTATAATTTATTTCTACGACGTTTTTGTTCACACGCCAATTTAAAAATGTTTGATAGGTTTGATTGTTCCTCTCTTTAGATTTTTCTGGTAATAGTAGTGCACAAGCTTTGTTAGCTGCTTCTTCAATACTCGTGTTATCACCTAACATTTTGAGTTTTTTGACACACAAACCTTTTTGGCATGTTTGTATTAAAAATTGCGAGATCGTATTTAATTGCTTGCGTTGTGATGGAAAGGACACATACAGCCTTCTAATTCTTAAATTTAGTAAAAATGTCGAATAAATTATTAAATATATATTTTTTTCTAATACTATTTTAGAATAATAACATTCTTGAACTAATTTTAATTTGACAATGTACTCATTCTGCAACAAGTGCAAGAATATTCATTCTTATACAAGTGATAGAATGACCACATGTGGCGCCATCTCATGGAAGTTGACGCAACATTAAGCTATTGTGATTAATGAATTATTCATTTAACTTATTAATTGTTGATATTAGTAATATTATAATTCAACTAAATCATTCATATTTAGAACATTCTTTATGACATTTTATAACTAATTTTGTTTATTAATACGTATATTATAGCGGCGACATCTGTGAACTAATTGCCAAAAGCGACTAATTGCCTACAAACGTAAAAAGTGACGTATTTTAATTGACGATAGTATTAGAAAAAGTATGGTCTGAAACTCGTCGGAATGAATATTCAGCCCTCGTGGAACCGTCACACTCGCCTTCGGCTCGTGTGACAAATTTTCACTTCGGCTGAATATTCTCATTCCGCACTCGTTGCAGAATATACTATTCTTTATAACATATAATATCTATCGGTAGTACAAAAAATGTAATACAATGCACGACGCGAAAGTTCTTTCAGGTGTTCGGAGGTATTGATTGGCCTCGGGTTCGCCTCACTCCAAAAACCACCTCACTCCAAAAATTACACTTTTGCATCTAGCAATGTAAATAACTATTATCTTCGCTCGCAATATCACTAGTGGGCAAATATATTCGACGATAATTGACGAGTTAAAATCAAGGCTGGAGATGTTACGAGCCGAAGACGAGTGGCATCTTCAGCCTTGATTGTAACGAGAGTCAATTTTCATCGAATTATATTTAGCCCACGAGTTATATTTGGTAAGACAATATAATGAATGAAAACAATTTTAATATATTACACAATATTGTCTTCAGAAACTGTTCCTTAACGATCTTCGAAACTCATTTTGGTACAATATATGCAAAGTGACGCACGTCACACAATATTAATAAGTAGTGACAGTGACAAATATGTTGCTATGGTAAATTATACTCGCTATAACTATCTCTTTCAAATGCCTTATATGCAAATCTCTTATAAAAAGAGATAGTTATAGCGGGTATAATTTTATATTCACTAGATACGATATTGTTTATTATATCCGATATGATAGGGTCTGAGCTATGCATTTTAGGTGTCCTAAGCAGGTTCTAGTTGGCCATGAGTTATATTGTCTTTAATTTAACAATAAATTAACGTCAAATTTCAAAGCTTACTGCTTTTAAAAGTTACTATGATTTTCACAGTGATCAATGCATTATTAACGCATGTTTCACTGTGAGTAGCTACGTTGTTACGCTACGGCACAAAATGCCGCATTTTTATTGGTGGATTATTAGTGGTGTTTATTAATCATTTTAAACATAAGTCAATATACCGAGTGATCAAAAATGATTGTCCGCAAAAAAACAAAAATTTCCGAAATTTGCTCGAAATTACTTTGTTGTTGTTGTTCCAAATATCCTCAAAACTTTTTTCTACGTGCTTTTAAAATTGTCAAATACGAAAAATGTCACCATATACGACTCGTCACGTTTGAATTTTAATTTTGAAGTTGTCAATTGATGAAATGGTTTTTACACGAGAACACGATACTTTTCTAATTGAATCATATTTTAAGAATGCCCACCGCGAACCAGATAACACATGGACGCATAATTTAGCAGATTGCATAACTGATTTTTATGAAAAATTTCTCAATGAAGTGGTGGATCGGCAAACCCTTACAAAACACATCCATCGAGTTGTTAATCGTTTCCAAAGAAATGGGACTGTTTTAAAAGGCAAAACTACCGGTAGGCCTATGAAATTAACACCTGTTGTTTTGCAAGATATTCAAAACCGCATTGACGAAAACAATAATGTATCCATTAGAAGAATTGCTCGACAAACCGGCTTGTCTTTTGGAACCTGCCAAAAAGGTTTAAAGAAGCGTCTGCATCTGTATCCTTACAAAGTTTCTGTTGTCCAAGAACTTTTGCCCCATGATCATCAGGGAAGAATAAATTATTGCAATTGGTTCAATAATACGTTGCGAGGCAATATAGACTTACAGAACAAAACCTTTTTTACTGATGAAGCATGGGTCCATCTTTCAGGATATGTTAATTCGAAAAATTATCGAACTTGGTCAGCTGAAAACCCAAATTCATATGTGCAGACAGCATTACATCCTGTCAAAATTGGAATTTGGGTAGCAATGTCTCGTAGGCGTATTATTGGACCCATCTTTTTTGAAGGCACTATTAATGGTCACAGATATAGAGACAATATTTTGCAGGTTTATTGAAATGAGTTTCATGAAATGAGTTACAGTGATAAACACAATAATTTACAGGTGTTTCTGAATGAACTTAGAGATGATGAACGCAATGAAGGTTTTTTTCAGCAGGATGGTGCAACAGCGCACACCGCTAGAGCGACTCTAGACTACCTTAAAGAAGTGTATAATAATCGTTTAATAAGTAGAGGGCTTTATCCTGCTCGTTCGCCCGATCTTACCCCACTTGACTATTTTCTTTTTGGGTTTTTAAAAAACACCATTTTTGAGCGGCCAATAGAAAATCTGGAACAATTACGAAATTCTATTGTAGAGGTTATTGCCAGTATTACTCCCCAAACTCTACAAAATGTTTTTCAAAACATGGAAAGAAGAATTAATTCTTGTTTAGAGAATAATGGTGGTCATTTTCAACATTTATTGTGATTTTATTAGTGTAGTTTTTTACTCAATAATTTTAGTGCAGCAGTAATTTCAGTACGGTAGTTTTAGTTGTTTTCGAAAATTTCCATTAATTAGGTTGAGCAATAGTTTGATTGCGTGTTTTTTGAACATTGATTAAATTCTCGATTTCTATTTTTAATTCATTTATTGATAGGAAAAAACCAGAAACTTAATCTCATGTAATCGATGTTCAAAAAAAGCCGTTATAAATCTAATGAAAAAAAAAAAAATACGTTTTTAAAATTATTTAAAAATAAAAATTCGTTTTAAATAAAATTTTATTTCTTAATTAATTAAATTTAGTTTCAATTATTATTAATAAATTTGATTTTAATTTGAATTGAATTAAAAATTTGTGCTTCAATTTTGGAAAGCAATGCTACACACATCTGTATGTATAGTTACATATTTTTATTTACAAAATTCTGTACGTACGCCACTGGTAGTCGACAAACAAAAGACGGTCATAGTTTGGATCAGAAATACGACTAAGTGGCACAACCACTATTTGTATGAAGCGGGCAGGACAATCATTTTCGATCAGGCGGTATAAGTATATTAAACTGAATAATTTGTATCAGTTTCAGTTGCTAAACATAAGACCAAACATAAATTACTCAAATATCAGTATTAATATTTGTCCACTTAGCGTAAAATATTATATATACCTAACAAACATTTTTTTTAGGTAACTGCATACGAATTACGAAAAAGCGAAGCTGAAACGAGCAATAATAAAAAAGAAGAAATTCCTTTAGTCCGACCAAAAATTAAATTATTTTCTTGTTTGGAATCATTTTTGCAGTCTGAAACAATCAAAAATTTTTACAGCACTGCAGTTAATAGCTCCGTAACTGCCAGAAAGTATGTATAATATTAATTTACGTAAAGTAGTGATCGTCTTAAATGTTGCTTTTACGCCCGACTTCACTATTTTAGCATAAACAAGTCGAGTCATAAATTGATTCAAATGTGGGTGTCGTGCAAATGCTAATGACATCTACTTGAACTTTTACAATATCGTTTTGTGTTTTGCAGAACAACAAGACTGACTACATTTCCCGATTATCTTTTAATTCAATTGAAAAAATTTACATTAAGGGAAGATTGGGTTCCAATCAAATTAGATGTTACTATTGATATGCCAGATGTTTTGGATTTGGGGCTGCTGCAAGGGCGTGGACCTCAACCAGATGAGGAAATATTACCAGATTCAGATGAGAAAATACCAGAGCCCGTTTTCGATGAAGTTCTTATGGGTCAGCTTGTTGAAATGGGTAAGTGGATATTTTTTTAATATTTAATTAAAAAACTTGAAGATTTGTTGAATATTTGAAAATTACTTTTTGAAGTTTTTTTTTTTTGTTAAAATGTGCCTTTATAGCGCTTGAAAAACCACCCATAATTGCAAAGCTTTACAGATTATAGCTATATTTGTTCAAAAATTTACATAATTCTCATTTGTTTTTCATTTAGCCGTCGACATTTAGTTTTTCATAATTCTCAATTATACCATTCAGGTAGTTTATTTTCGAATTTTTACATTTGGCAACAAGGCCGAGTTGATTCTACTTGAACTATGTATTAAACAGAGCGAAGAATATAAATTGAAGGCGTCGGAAACTTAGATCCATGATAGATGCGCTGACTCTCTCTGTTTTACTTTTTGTATCCATATTAACAAATAGAAAAATTTGAAAGTAGGCATGGCATATTTTATAACAGGATAGGTCCGTAACCATCTGAACTGACATCTTGTGGGCCTCGGTTTGAGCTCCCTGTCGAAAGATTCCTAATACTGGTTCGTTGCTCGATGCAATTTTAAGCTGGGTGAAAGATTTAATTTTTGTTTCCTCAAACTTGAATGGACTATTCTTTTTTAACAAATCACTGACTTGCTTGGCTATTGTCGAATATTGATATAAAATTTTTTCGAAAATATCCTGTGAGACCTACTATTTTGGTTCTGGAAAATTCAATACGGCTTTAGTTTTCAAGGGGGAAGGGTAAATCTTACCTTCCGCGATCACATGACTCAAAAATTCTACTTTTTGCCTTAAGAATTGGCAATTTTTTCATTTATTACCAGTCTAAAGTCCTTTGCAGTATCAAGCACTAATTGCAATTTAGACCTTCTTTTTCTGTGGATGATAGAATGATGAGAACATCCATGTACAATACTACGACACCTCTGTTTGATAATTGATTGAACACCACATTGATGAGGCGCTGGAATACGGCTGGCGAATTGCATTGCACAAACGGAACTCTCAAAATTAGGTATTGCCCTTCATGCGTTTCGAACGACGTATACTTTCGGCTAATTTCTTCGACGTCTACATGAAAGAATCCGTTCTTTCTTCTTGAAATCGATGGTAGAAAATAGGCGAGCCTCTTGCAACTTATCCAGTTGATTCTCAATAAGTGGGAAGGGGTAACGATCATTCATGATGTTTCGATTCACTCTTCGGTAGTCGATTACAATCCTTGGTGATCCATCTTTTTTTCGTACGACTAACACGTGCCTAGAATATTCCGGCGAGCATGGTTTTCGACAATTTTATTTTCCTCCAATCGCATATAAAAGTAAGCCTTTGTGCTTCCATTTGACAACGAAAAGTTGGCGTTTTCCGAGGAGTTGTCACTTTCCCGCTCTAGATCTTTTTGCTGATTTTCCCGCTCGCTAAATCAAAACAATGCAGTAAAACAATAGTTTTTGTTTTTAGAAATGAGCGTTTCTTGGTTACCGATGATATAATCACATTTTTATTTGTTGTGAAAATATTAATTTTACATTTTTGCAACAAAAATTTAATTTAAAATCGATTGTAGGAAAAATCTTGTGTGTATTTCGAGCGCAAAGTGTTTTTGTCGCTCTCGCCAGATTGTCGTGCTCCGCTATCGCGTCGCACGACAACTTTCTGGCTCGCGCGACAAAGTATCACTTTGCGCTCTTAATACACAAATAGCTATTCTAAGCTACTTTCCAACCTGGTCTTTTAAGATCTTTCTCTCTGGGTATGGCAATCTTCGTGGTCTGGAATAAATAGGCAGTTCTTCGTTGACACTGATACTAATTTGGAAGTTGGCTGTTTTGCTCTTATATTGTTGAAACGTTTCTTCCTTCTTTTTTTTTTCTTTTGATCAACATTGCACTGTTCAGTCTCGGAGGAAACTCATCCATCAAGGATTCTTTTAAATTCTTCTAGGTCCTGATGTTGTTTTCGCTTTGTATGTATAATTTTGCAAGACATCAAAGTCTTTTTGCAAAAATAAACATCTGCAATTTATTCCATTGAAGCAACGTAGCACTCCCTTCGAAATCGGCAATCCACTTATTTACTGAATAAGTGTTTTTTCCCGTAAATACACGAATCGAATCTTCGATATCTTTAAATTTTATTACAAAGCGAAGTGCATTAAAACTCGTAGTACTCACGATAGAACACTGATCATCCTCTTCTGCGTCGTCATCTTCTTCACTTTCGTCGTCGTCTTCATCGCCTGAATTGAGCTTATTTAAATTCATTGATCCAAATGATCACAGATTCGCGCGATCACTTCGTTCTTTTCCCCGTTAAAGTCAATTAGTAACAAATTACAAATCGAAGTTAAGTCGTTCTCTGCATATTCTAGAACGACTGTATGTTCCTGCGAATTTAATTCGAATTTGAACCCGGAAAAGTGCCGAATGCCAATATAGATTCAAAATTTGGTTTAAATTAACTATTCCTTCTGACATGTATTCACGTTACAATTACACCTTTACAACTTTTTGACCATTTACTTCTTAATAAAATATCAACCCTTGAAAAACTTCACTTTTTTAAAAGCATTCACCAGTTGGGATGTATGCGAAACATATGTTCAATATTTGGTGAAAATCGGTCTGCAACTTTAGAAGATTAAGTTGATGAACCGGATGCTGTTTTTGGCATGTTTTTCGCCTATAATGCACAGGTCAGCCCTGCCCATGGGCACTTGGGCAGGTAGTAAAAAAGGACGCAAATTATGATTTAATCGGGTCAGTAGATCCCATAGTGGTTAAGGGGCGAAACCGCTACATGCTAAATTCACTGCAAATTTCACGACATCTGATAAAGAATAGATGGATTAAGATTCCACGCATAAATTTGCAAATATCTTTTTCCGCTAATTAGCAAGCGAGTGGGAAATATTTGATCGAGGTTTTTTATTCATATTTTACTTAATTATGGCTATTCGAACGAACAAATCTTTCGTCAAAATATAAGTATTTTTACTTCTCTCGTAGAGGAAGTATTGTATTCATGAAAAAAAAAATTGTCCAAATTGTTTTTCTCCGATCAGCTCGAAAATGCTACTTTTCCGATGAGTTATCTGTAACGCAAAGTTGTCGTTTTCCGTATGACCAGTCGTTGCTAGGTTATAGACTGTTTACCGTCCTAGACCGTTTACCGTCCTAGTTATAGACTTTCCCGGACTAGTACAGAATAGCTATTTGTGTATTAAGAGCGCAAAGTGATACTTTGTCGCGCGAGCCAGAATGTTGTCGTGCGACGCGATAGCGGAGCACGACAATCTGGCGAGAGCGACAAAAACACTTTGCGCTCGAAATACACACAAGATTTTTCCTACAATCGATTTTAAATTAAATTTTTGTTGCAAAAATGTAAAATTAATATTTTGACAACAAATAAAAATGTGATTATATCATCGGTAACCAAGAAACGCTCATTTCTAAAAACAAAAACTATTGTTTTACTGCATTGTTTTGATTTAGCGAGCGGGAAAATCAGCAAAAAGATCTAGAGCGGGAAAGTGACAACTCCTCGGAAAACGCCAACTTTTCGTTGTCAAATGGAAGCACAAAGGCTTACTTTTATATGCGATTGTAGGAAAAAGATATTCTAAGAGTAATCTTACTCACGTACGGAGAAATATTTTAGTATTGGTTGCTAAATTGAGAAATATTATTATTTATTGAGAAATATTTTAGTATTGGTTGCTTGGTTATGGTCATTGTTTTTACCAAAGCCTCCCAATACTTTGTTAAAGTTTGTTATGAATTAAAGGAGACCATAATATTTGTTCTAATAAATATCAAGCAAACGCGTAACAACAAATCTTTATTCACACAATAATGTTCAAATAAGTCTGATCGGAGAAAAAATAGTATGTGCAACACGCAGGAAAATAGTATATTCTCGGACTCTGATAGTTGCTGGACTCGGAGGCGCCTCGTCCAGCAATTGTCCACCATCGTCCGAGAATATACTACCTTTCCTACTAGTTGCACAATATACTATTTCCAGAAATGATGCCTCAAAAATCTAAAAATTGGAACAAGTCATTTTAACATAATAACGAGAGAAATACTCTTAAATCTCATTTCCAGGGAATCTTTTTACTAAATTAACACTTTCTACACTAAATAAAATTCATTCAATTTTTGTCTAAAGATTATTAAAAATAAAATAGGTACTATTAAATCTTAATATAAAAGATTTAGGCCAAGTTGGTATAAGTTTTCTGAGCATTCAACGCAACTCCACGCAGTTATAAAACAGTGAAACTGTATCTAGAAGTTTAAAGAATTCATAGGAATGTTATTTTTTTCAGGTTTTCCTCCCGAAGCATGCAAACGGAGTATTTATTTTACACACAACTCGGGCCTTGAATCAGCCACCGCTTGGATGATGGAGCATATAGCGGATTCAGATTTTGCTAAACCATTTGTACCCCCTGGTACTGAAGCTGTACAATTTGTACCAAATGCTCATTCTGTGGAAATGATTGCAGCGATGGGATTTACTGTAGATCAAGCAACGACAGCTTTAAGAGCAACAGAAAATAATTTGGAGAGAGCCATGGACTGGATTTTTTCGCATCAAGATGAATTAAACTTGGAAAGGGCCATGGACACTACCGTGGAAGCAGACGTAAAAACGTACGTTAAGAAGGATGGCTCAAGTAAGTTTTTTTTTTATTTTAAGATGGGTATTAAATTTTTTCATATTTAAAACAATGCTCTGACAAAATTGGTAATTTCTATTATTTGTATTTTATTTGTTGACGAAAACTAAGAAAGTATTTCATTTAATCGGACTATTTCTAAAATACACTAGTTAATACGCACACGTTGCGTAGCTGGCATGTGAACGTCCGCCTGTGCACTACCTTATCGTCTGTTTCATATCCTGAGTGTGCCGTATTTTTTATTGGATTAAATCTGACTTCTGGGTCAAACAAACCACTACATCAAAAATAGACGTACGTCGAATGCGTCGGTTAGTAACACATACATAACCGCAAACTACTAAAACCCATTCTATTCAGCCAGTATTTGAAACGGAATGAATATTGGAAGTCTGAGAAATGAACAAACCACTGGCCGATAAGTCCTGGCAAAACAGTAAATAATTTTTATCAGTACGATTATCCAATTGATCGTCTTCGAAGTGTTTCTACAATATCGCCTATAATGTTTTACATTAGTAGGTAATAACTTATTACGTACAGCTGCGGCCATCTCATTGTGAACGATATTTTGTTGCTATTAGCAACTGTTTGAAATTTTATTATATTGAATCAGGCTTTTATTATTTGGTGTTTGTAGGTTATACAATTAATATTTATACAAACTTTGACAACCTTAAAAACTGAATTTCAAGAAAATCTTATTTAGTTCTGGCTGGCCTTCATCATTAAAAGAATATCATTAATTGAATATTTTTGAGTACTTCTGAGTGTAATTTGCTTGAAATCTTGTGTCTCTGGGTCTATATACTCGTAGTCTTCCGTCACCATAAGATTGAAATGTCTTTTCATCTGAAAAGACGACATTGTTCCAAAAATTGTTGTTATTCATAAATTGATTTGCAAATTGTATTTGTCGTTGTTTGTTCTGATTAGACATAAAAATTTTATTTGCAGCAGCGCAGTTTTTTAATCCAGCTTCCTTAAGTCGCCTTCGTGCGGTTCTGATTGATCCGGTAAATAGAGTTTTTTCTTTTGCTTTAACAGCAGTTTCAAAAGGATTCTGTTCTATAAATTGAACTAATGCAAGGTCAACAATTTTATTAGATATTTTGCCAGCACCCATTCTAACTGGTCTTTCTGTTCTTTGTTCTTCGTTCCAACGTTTTTTTATATAAAATATGCAACTTTTGCTCACATTCAAATCAGCTGCCACTGCATCCAAAGACAAATTATCTTCTAGCTTTGCTATAGCTCTTGCTTTTTGTGCGTTTGTTAAGTTTCTCGGCATAGTTATTTATTCAATTATTCAAATCTGACACAATAAACCAATCTTATTAAAATTTGACATTTTAGTACGCCATGATTCAAAGCCGGTATTACACCAACATAATTTGCCGTTCACAATGAGATGGCCGCAGCTGTACACTGGCTGCAATTTGTCTTGAAACAAAATGCCATAAAACATTTCGAATAGCAAAACGACCTAAAGGTATATTTTAATTTATTCATATTTGCCTTGAAATTTACAACTTTGGGGTTGTAAGTTTACTATTTGTTGTATTTCAACTGAATGAATGACATAATTATTATCGCATATTATTAACAATAATTTTGCCAAGAGGTCTATTATATATTATACAATAATCTCTTGCCATCGTTAGAAAATACATTCTTTAAAATTAAATCATCAATATTTGCCGTATTATTTTTATTTTTGTGAATTAACAGCTATTAACCGATACTTTGGTGAAGTAGCACTGGGCATTGTCTAATTACCAAACTATCAGATTGGATTACCTAAGTAAATAATATACTTCTGAGGCGGATGCTAAAGATTAAAGCAAATTAGCAAATTACTTCTAAGCATTTTTAACTCTATCGTTACTGGATTTACTGGACTCTATGATTACAACTACTGAACAACTAATTGTTTTGGGATAAAACCTAATCCAATTGATACTTTACATGGTATATAATCAAATATTTTGAATAAATTAGTTTAATGTGATTTTGACAATCAACCCTACAAGTGCTTTATAACAAATTTAACATTCTTTTTAAAAATTTAATCATGGTAGGAAAATATTTATCCAATGAAAAAAAATCACAAATGATTGTTTTGTGGGAAAATAGTCACACTCTTACTGAAATCAGTAATATTTGTGAAACCAATAAAACCACTACCTGGCGATGGATTAATCGATTTCGGGGTGAAAATAATACTAACATCAGACCAAAATCTTGACCTTCAAGACAGACCTACTGATGAAGAAGATGCACGTACTTTGGAAATTGTGGCACAAAATCCGTTTTTTTCAAGAGCTGAAATAAAAGAAGCAGCGAACAAGCAGTCAACAATAAAGAATCGGATGCTTGCTGCTGGGATTCGTGATAGACGTCCTGCTCGAGTGTTAGATTTTCAAGACCGGCATGCAGTCAATCGTCTTCAATTCGCCCAAGAAAACCTGCACCGTGATTGGACTAATGTCATTTTTTCCGACGAAAAGGTGTTCTGTTCGGTAGGCAACCAATTTTAACCAATTTCATTGCCATTTTGGGAGTGGATGTCCTCGCAGGGAGTGGGTGACCTGGTGGAAATTAATGGTCGTATGCAAGGTCAACAATATGTGAATTTGCTGGAAGAGTTTATTCTACCATTAGCATTCACAAACGACAGACAAACTATTTGCTTTGTTCAAGACAATAGTTCAGTGCATACTTGCAACGCAGTGCGAGAGTGATTTGATGAGCATCACGACACTATCCAATTAATCAAGTGGCCGGCGAAGAGTCCAAATTTGAACCCAATAGAAAATTTGTGGCCAAACATGGTTAGGCGTTGGGATTTGGAAAATGCAAAGCAACGAAATCAAGATTTTCTCCGAAATCATGTCCAGCATATATTCCATACAATATGGAAGTAGGAAATTTGGTGTCTATGCCGCGACGATTGCAAACCCTCATTGATGCTAGGGGTTGGTATACCCAATACTAAATTTTGAATAGTTTTTATTTTGTAATTATTTTTATAAATAATGGATATAATTTATGATGTTTTAAATTTTATTTTATAAATTATTTTTGAATATATCAAAATTGTTTATTTATTAAAAGAAATGAATGAAATTGAGAATGAATGGTCAATAATCTATTTTATAGTATTCTACCTAATAACCTTTATAATCTTATCAGATACCAGGTAAAAGTTGGCTTATTGAATAAATTAAAATGTCATTAAGATCGATATTCAAAAACTTTCGAATAAACCTTTAGACCAGCCATAAAACTTTGTGTTTGAAGACAAATTGCAGCCAGTGTACATACTTCGCACAGAATTGCATGTTGAGGCCAATCACCTTCTCTATTAATATTGTTTATATCCATTGCTGGTACCTTTCGGCGTTTTTAATACCTTGCGGTAAACGAAAAAATTGTAACTCATTTCTGTGATGGCAATTTGCGCAACAGCATGGCATTTTAAATTAAATTCGCTTCGACTGCCGAAATTCTAAATTCAATCTGACGTTAAGTTTTTAATCTGACAGAAACACCAACGCCTCTTACGGCCAGTAAATCGTTATTGTTGTCTGTCAAAAATCGTGACGGTAGTTTAAATACATCTACTGGCTTTGGATCTAATTAAATTAAATATATAATTACTTGAACCATGAATTAAAACAAGTCAAAAAAACTACAATGAAGGCGTCACAAATTTAGTGTTCTGATTGCGTTTTACTATTGTTTAGGTATCTTGTGTACTTGTTGCCAAGTCATAGATGTACTAAAATGTGCCAAGTGTGACTATTTGAAAATGGACGTACTGTTTATAAGTGTATACAGTACTGGGGGTCTATTTACGTGTCCGGCGGAAGGCCGCCTGTGAACTACAGGCGGAGTTTCACTCCCATTTATTGCAGGCGGAGTGAAACTATTGGAGTGAAACTAATAAATGGGCTATTTTTGTGGCGCTACTTCGATGAAGTCCGATCCGCCTCGGATATTGTCGTTCTCACGCGAAATTCAAAATTAGTGGTTAGGGACTACAAAAAAAAAAAACGAAGAAATGAATTACGACAGCAATTATATTATTTATTGATTATATATTTATTGTAATTATATTTATATGTATTTTAATCGATATTTTATAGCTATATTTATACATATTACTTATATATTATTTATTCTATAATCAATATTTATATTTTTTATAACATTATATAAAATCTTCTCTAATATTATTAAGGGTCTCTAAAATATCCTTTTGTACCATTAAATGTTGCTTCTGTAGGTCCAAACTTTCTTTTTGGATGCGAACACTCTCTTTCTGCAATTCGAATTGCTTTTCTAAAAGTTCTAACTTCCTAGATTTGAACTGCATTTCGGATTGTTTGATCTGCAAGAATTCTGAAGCCGTTTTCTGGGATGTTACCAATCTCTGAACTTATTTCGGAGTTCTTGTTCTTTTTTTGTCCGATGTTGATAGCCGATGTTGATTAGTGGCCGATGTTGATGGAGTTGCTGGTTCCTCATCTGGAAGAGCTGGTACACCCGTCTCAATCTCATCCTAAATATCAAAAATATTTAAAAATATATATTTTTTTAAATTAATTTGGTACATACCTCTTCAAATTCGAAAATTACTTTATTTTCATATTCTTCGGGGTGCCCATCTATTATTGTTGGACTATTGATATCGATGACTGTTAAGTCTATCTTCTTCATATCGTCTATTGGTGGCTCGCCACCCCCGGTAGCGTTGCAGTGCCTCACAAAAGTGCTATTTTTCTTAATAGAATATTGTTTTATATCATGCCATGTCTGAAATAGTAATGAGCATAATTTAATATAAATAATTTATTTAATTAAGGTGATTAAAAAATAAGTTAATTATATAAATATTGTTCAGAAAAATGTAACATACCTTCCGCCATTTGTCCCAAGATTTAACCGATCCGTTTTCAACTGAATTTAATTTTTTTGCAATTTGCTCCCATCTTATTTTGCAGTTTTTTTTTTTTGTGAAACTAGCTGAAAATTTGCCACTGACTAATTGCCTATCAGCAGCCTGGAAAACAAATCCACTCATTTTGAATTTCAGGACGGTTAAGTGCATTCGTTACTTCGTGTAAGCATTGCGATACACTTGCCTGACTCATACCTAAATAAATATCATTGCCCACTGAGCCTTGGTATGAGCCCGTTGCATAAAACCGTAAAGCTGCCAATACCTACAAATAAGTAAGTTGACGTAATTCACATAGGTTATTTTTCTATTCACCTTCTTTTCAATTGTTATCCGACTTCTTGGTTTATCAGCAGGCATAAATGGAGTTATTAATTCGATCAAATACCGAGTAAGTTCCTTAGTGAGGCGAAAGTAGCTAATAAACAAAGATTCAGATAAATCAAAAGAGTTGTGACCAACGTTGTCATCGAAACGTCTTCTAAAATGTTCAACATCTTGTTCAACCTCTTCTAAATTTTCAATCAGCCAATATATCAAAATCTGCCATTATACTAAAAATTGAAGTAAAAATACTTGAATTAATAATAAATACAAAAAAAATATTAAAAATATTAAATACTCAAATATTTGCTACTTACAATTGAACGAAGAAGAAACAAAGTAATAAAATTTGCAATAAAACACTATTATATTTGAACGTTGAAGTATTTATTCAATTCACTAGATTGTCTAGAGACTGTCACGTTCAAACTGTTTATCACTGTATATTTATATACATTTTACCTACTTTCTTACTAATGTTGCCAACAAAAGACCGGCAAACTTATGCAAAATGTAGGTAATGTTGGCAACACTGAGGCGGGACGGACACACGTCTGATAAATCGGGGCGGACTCTAAAATGAGACACAGAAATAGGTGTTTCTCACACACACAAAATTCAACATAATCAATAAAATTATTAATCAAATTTAATGTTTTCAGATTACAAACTGATGGCTTTTATTTCACATATGGGCACTTCATCGATGGTCGGTCATTATGTAGTACATATTTTAAAGGATGATCAATGGGTGATCTTCAATGATGAAAAAGTTGCACTATCTCAAAATCCTCCAAAGGATTTAGGTTACATTTATTTGTATGAAAAAATTTAGAATTATATTAATAAATTTAAACATTAAAAAATCAGTTTCATACATTTGTTAGTGTTGCTGTATTTAATAACAAAATAAAAATCACTAACTGATTCCTTATTATTTTTCTTGAGGTGTATATTTCAATGCCTAATACCCCGTAGTTTAAGCTTATTCTACCTCATCGCTTTATTACTATATTGGTTCTGTGTCCTCAATGAGCTTGAGGATATGACCTACGGGTGAACTAATGAGAACTTTGTGTCAATCCAGGTAGGACATTCCAGTGTTTAAGAAGATTCAGTCTTAATAGATCTTTGTTAACCCTTTCTGCGGACTGGTATATGAGTCTACAAGATGACAAAACTGATTAGCGGTACTTCTGCCTCCTTTTAGCTAGAAGGTCTCCTTCCTCATTACCTTCAATTTTTTAGTGTCCTGTTTAATTCCTGCTATAATTTCTAATTATAGTATAGGCAAATGGGTCTCTAGTCCCTACTCCATGGCGTAGTAGGTACCTCAGGCTGTAGCATCTAATTCATCTTTTCGCGATCATTGATTTGTATCGCATTTGCGTAACACGTGATCAAAATTATTATTATTGTAAACTGTTCAAACATTTTATAAAAAGATGTTTTCTGATGAAGAAAGGCAAGAAGAGCAGGGCCAACAAATGGCATTCGTTAATTTGTTGGAAAACAAAAAAGTTCTTTTTGATAAACGAATGACGCCCGGAATCAAAATTTTGAAAGAAGCTGCGTTAGAAGAATTAACCAAAGTTTTTAATTTTAATACTAAGCAAAATTTGGCAGCAAAACAAGTTTTAAAAAAACTAAATAATATAAATTCTTTATTTATAAAATATGGATTGTACAAGGGTACATAAAATTAAAATTAATTAAAATTTCCATTACAAACGATATAACTCGGTTAACAATGAAGAATGAGGAAGGGTGCCTCGAACACTAACAGAATTTCCCCTTTGAATTGCCAGTGAAATTCTTTGGAACAAGAACTCCGATGATCTATGTTCCCCTGTTATTTTTTTTAAACAATTTCCTAAAAATTTAACAAATGACAAAGCTTCTTTGCAATAAGGACCAAAAGTTTCAAATGCCAGCCCAATGAACATGTAATTAGAATCAATAATGTTTGAGTATTTTGCAATTTTTCGTTTATTAGCAGCTTCTGCAGCTGAACCAGCTAATTTGGAAGAACTTGTCAAATAAGAATCAGCTAATGTATCCACCACTGTGACATCCCAAACTAAAGCTTTGCCTTTCTGCCAGGGTACCAAAGTCATACCATCTGGTCTTCTACCATCATCTCTAGATAGACCACCAGGTTCCAAAATGGAATTAAAACCTGCAGACGTCAAAGCTCTCTGTACAATAGAATTTAATTCAGAATGTCTTGAAAATCTACCAGCGCTTTTCATACAACTCAAACCATGAATGCCGTCTTGTTTCACTTGAGAGCCACAAACACAAACATGAGGTACAACCAAATTGCAACCCAATCTTAAACCAATGCAAATTTGGAATGATGTATTGTCAAGAAAAGTTCCAACATTGGTTGATGGAATTGCATTTAACCATGAACCAGCTTCTCTGCATTGTAAAGCCTTAAATCGAGCTGAATCTTTCAAGGAAGTGAATTTCAAATCTTCAATTAGTCGATTAATATTTAATAAATCCCAACTTTTTTGAGATTCTAGATTCTGAGGCTTATTGTCCTTGTTATCAAAGATCCATAAAGCAATTGCTTCATTCAATTGGTGTATAGTCATCTCAGAGTCCTTAGAATTTAATAAAGTAGAAACGAGATTATTAACACCATAAGCAGATGATAAGAAAGCTGGTAAAGATATATCGGATATGCAGCGAATTCCAAGTCCACCAAATCTAATGGGTAGGGAAGCTTGACGCCATTGAAAATCACTAATTTGAATGTTCAAAATTTTTCCTAAACAAGTCTTCAAAGATTCATCAATAGTTTTTGTAATATCATGAAATTTCCAAAAGGGAGATGTTCGAAGTAAAAAATTGAATTTTGGTACAAAAAGACAATTTTTAATAAGTGTGTATGCCACATGAGAACTAAGCTTTTCAGTTCTTTTGAAAAGGATTTCCAGAATAATATGAAAATATTATTTCCTAAATAATATGAAACGCAAAATAAAAAAAAAATACGGATTTAAAAAGGACAAGAAAAAACAAATCAAATTGAATGAATGGCAACAAAAATTTAATTCTATATAGAACCAGGATAATAGTAATCCAGTTCTTGAACGTAATCCAGGTATGTAATTAATTATATAAAACTATATTAAATTAAAAAGCGATCTCCCCCCGGGTTTCTTCAGTCTCAACAATAAAATGATTTGCTAAAAATCGCACATTTTCTTTGTTAAATCTAAAAAAAAATCATTTTAACATTCTAAAAATATTCAAAATATGAGTAAACTTACCTGAATATTTTTCTATATGTTTCATCATCATAATCCCTTCTAACATTACGATTATAAATTTTAACATTGCGCTGCATTTCTACTATTTTTAATACACACTTAACGGCGAAGTATTTAATCGAATCTTGCAAAACAGCAGCTTCGCTGAACCGAAGTAAGAACTAAATTTGCAACGCAAATTCGAAGTATCTACGAATAATGGGAGTAGGAATTTTATTGTGTAGTAGGTATTACGAGATTTTCATTGAAAGATGCTACAGGTGTAGCAGTTTCCGGAAAATTTGAAGTACCTACCTCTACAAGAATTATCTACTACGGGGTGTAGCATTCTGATTCATATTCTGAAGTAGGTACTGCGAAGCATCGTAGCATTAGTACCTACTTCGTTTTTATTCATACCACCCAATGTGTTGTGTTGTTCTCTGCTAGCGAGGCTAGTGTGTTCACACAGCATTTTACTGCTCGATATTGTAATAATACCACCGAGTCTTAAGCTCTCAACTCTATCTGGCTTTCAGAATTGATATATAGATCCTTCTATAGAACTGATTATTTTTTGACGTTTTTATTTACTTAATCATTTAGCAGTATTTTTGCTCGCGTGTTTAATTCCGTCCATTCATATCATTATTATACTGAGAATATATACGTACATTATTTTCAGTAGTAATATAACAAGAGAGTGAAAATAAATTGAAAATATATTAAATCTTTATTGTCACAAGAACAATTGGCTATGGTCTTTCGTCTTTCTGCCATTGATTAATAATAACAATTTGTGCGATTAAAAATAATTCATAGCGTAGATGAGAGAAAAAAAATATATGAATGTAAATTCTAGGCGTATGTAAATGAAAAAGTAACAAAAAAATTTATTCATAATGTAAGTGTATAGTATAACGAAAATAGATTATTTGAGAAGAATTTAAAAAAAAAATTATATATGTACATTCTTTGGTAGATAATACGAGTAGATAGGGTAGGATTAGGTTAGGAAATTTTCGTCCGTGTATGTTTCGTAAAGTGTTTTGATTGGTTGTTTTCTGAGGGAATTAGTGTCGTCGCATTTAATGCAAAGGTCGTTTAAAATTGCCCAGTTTGTCTCGTTTTTAAATTTTTGTCTAAGATATAAGTCTGTATGTTATTGTGGTTATGTTTGTCCGTTCAAAAAGGAGCTGGTTTGAAGGATTGTGAAGTGGGTTATTAGGGTGTCTAAGTCTTCTTATTTGTCTTAGTGCAGTTCGTTCTGCTGTCCAAAATTCGTATTGTCTTACTGTTTGAGTTGGTCATAATTACGTGTCCATAGTCGATTAAAGGTCTGCAAATGCTTTTGTAAATTTGTGTCGCTGTCTTGATGCTAATACCTTGATCATTGCTGCATGTTAAGGAATGGACATGTTTGGATCTTTTGGAAATTTCGGTTTTGATTTTGTTGGCGTGTTTATGGAATGTTTGTTGTCAATAGTCAGTCTTAAATATTTTATGTCCGGGGAAGGTTTGATCCTCGTACCGTCTATTTGAATTGTTGGGGATGCGTCAGATATTTTGTGGTTGGTAATGAGGAGTTGCGTCTTGTTGGGATTGGGGGTTAGCCTTCGCTTACTGAACCTAGTCAATGGGTCTTATGAATAAAATAGAGTATAAACTTTATGCTCCAAATTTGCGAGTAAATACTCCAAGTTGTATTAATAAAAATTATAGGAATATGCTCAGTGAGAGTAGATACTCTTATGTACAATTTAAATTGAGCATAGTGTTACTTTTCGTATGAATAAACTTTGTTTGTGCTCCTCGGAAATGAGTTTCTACTTCACATATTTAAAGTGTGCTATATGTGAGACTCAGATTCAGTTTCTCCGCTGATATGGCAGAATATATGCTTAATTTGCTTAGAAAAAAGTGTTATAAACCTAGAAGAACTACTTGCGATCAAGATTTCAATGTGTTGTATCGTTTTTCGAAGGAAAATGTGGAATGGGTATCAAACCATTTTCTGGGAAAAGATTTAGGAGAAAAAAGAGGCGGTGCAATATCAAATCTTGATAAAATGAAAATGTTTTGAAATGTTTTTGATTGGGTTCCAACTTTTTCCTAATTAGGTTTGTGGGAAAAGAAAAACGGTCCTTTATCTCTCAAATTTAATCATCTGTTTATATTTACGACTAGTTTAGATACTTTAGAGCAGTGTCATCATCAGGTAAGAAGCGGTGCTGACTTTGTTTTTAGATTGTTCTTGTTTCTGACGCGATGTTTGATGTAATTTGGAAACCATTTTGATTGTAGACATTTGTTGTTGAACCATATTGAATTATGCAAAGTTGTTCTTCTAAATGAAAGCTTCTTGTAGGTTTGGATGTTAGTTGCCGGACTTGCATGATATGAAAATGTTTGAAAATCCATTTAAATTATCGATGTTTGTTAAGGGGCGCCGTTTGAAAAAGTCACCAACTAGATGTCGCCACATTACAATTTTATTTCATGGTTTTTAGCTAAAACACGTAAAAAGTTATGAGTTACAAATTATTTTTCAAATTAGTTATTTAAGTATTAAGGTCAGTAAGTGCATACTACCGGTAGAGGGTGTGTTTGGAGATCGAGACGTAGTCGAGATCTCCAATACGCCCGATACCGGTAGGGCACTTACTGACCGCAATGCTTATTAGGTTTTTTGCACGATCGAGGACATAAGAAAATTACTATTTGATTAATAAATTACAAATGTAATAAATTAATTTTTATCAAGTAGCATATGGTTTGGTTACTACTGTCATTTAATAAGTGAATTAATAATTTCCAATTAGTTTCTTAATTAACTGATCAGAAATAGGAGACAGTGATGATTCGGATGTTGAAAGTGCGTGGAACATAGGATGTTCGGCAATTATTCCTGAAAAATCTAAAGAACGCAATTAATTTAATCGATTAAAAAAAAAACAAAAAATTGAATTGCGTTTACTTACCGCATCCTTTACCGCATACCGTGCGGTAAGCAAACTTACCGCACGGTATTTTGTAAAAGTAACCTACTATGATTATTATAAAATCAGTAAGCATGTCAAATTACACGATCGTCCAAAAAACAATTAACAACCCAATTCCAAGTTTTATTATGTTTATCAAAGTGTGCATTGGTTAATTATATATTAAATTTTGAAGTTTAAAAATGTTGTCTATTTATTTTTCACAACTCGTGTTTTAAAGGTAAACTGGGACACAAACAAGCAGGTCAAAATCTATCTCTAAAAGTTCAAAGCACATTTTGCAGTAATTTGACTAAAAACCCCGAATCAAATGTGAAATGGTGCAAACTGTAGAAAATTTAAATGACTTATTTGGCCATTTAGTTCGGTAAGCTAATCACAGATGTCTACTAATCAATATAATACTAAAGTCACTAGATATATAAAGTACCGCAATTCAGTCGCCATTTTGAGTCCACAAAATACCAACCTTATATTTTTTGACCGCAAAATTTGAATTTGACGAATAAGAATAATATATTAGTATGCATGTCACAAGATTAGTAGATATATATTAGTAGATTAGTTAGATATATATTAGTAGATTAGTACTATAGTCTGTCCGTTTATGATAGGCTATTACGTCATCAATTGTATATGACGCAATCTAAAGGTCTATTCCGATTAACCTGCGGTTCCGAGTCACAAGCGGTTTTTTATGAGTTCGTTTTGAGGGCCCTACAATTGGCAGGTCTTTGTTTTTGGCAGCAGCCACTCTGTTAACACTCGTTAAACTTATTTTAAGTGCATTCGCCACCAAAATTCGCCGAGCAAATTTACAAGCATGTTTTTCACTTCACTAGAAAGGCACTTTTGTCCTGGCGAATGTGAACTATACTTTATGCGTGACCAACAAAACGTTGGTATAGTCTGTCCGTTTATGATAGGCTATTACGTCATCAATTGTATATGACGCAATCTAAAGGTCTATTCCGATTAACCTGCGGTTCCGAGTCACCAGCGGTTTTTTATGAGTTCGTTTTGAGGGCCCTGCAATTGGCAGGTCTTTGTTTTTGCCAGCAGCCACTCTATTAACACTCGTTAAACTTATTTTAAGTGCATTTGCCACCAAAATTCGCCCAGCAAATTTACAACCATGTTTTTCACTTCACTAGAAAGGCACTTTTGTCCTGGCGAATGTGAACTATACTTTATGCGTGACCAACAAAACGTTGGTAATAAACTAAATGTCACTAAAAATAAAATCTTTCTTGCCAATTTTCTCAGTTAATACCTCATATTATCGCCTAATTTTTATAGCAATATTAATATTATTAATTACTAACGGATTTATGCCTAAAATTAATTGGATTCTGTCGTTTTAATTTTTATTTTAGCGGTTGGTATTAACTACGTCATAACTGCTAAGCAGTGACGTAATAGCCTATCATAAACGGACAGCGTATAATGTTGGCATTTCAACATGAATTCACAGTCAAACAGCTGTGCGCTGTTGACAACAAACGTTTTCTACGCCACCTAATTTTACAAAACAATTGTGCATAACGGAAAAAAATAAAGTGTTTATTTATTAAATTATAGTGTAATTTTGTTTGTAAATGTTTATATTATATTAATGTAAACTTTTAGTTCGGTTTCCCGCCTTACTATCGGAGTAATAAGTTTTGACCCTCTTTTTTAAACAGTTATATTTCTAAACGTAGGAGCCAAAATTTTATGAAATTTTTATATGATTTGAATGCACTATTCATAAATGTCGTGTAAAAAAATCAAACATCTTACTCTTACAGTTTGTTTTTTAAAAATTAAAATGTGCAAAAAAGTACCTAATTTAACAGCCGTAAAAAATTGCAGTTTTTCAATTCACTGTATTTTTGTTAAAAATAGCATTGTGTTCACGAAACTTAAAACATATGAAAACAAAATCTTTATATTTATATTTGTTCAAAAATTTTTTTTCTACTATGTCTATATTTTTAATGAAGTACTATTAAATGCATTATTGTTATATTTTTTATTAGATTTCCGATTTCAAAATTTCTTGTGTGTAATTGAAGTACACTATATTATCAAAACGTTTCTAAAAAAATAAATCCAAAATTCGTTTAATTAATCGAGTGATTGTAGATTTAATTTTACGGTGCGATGTGAGAAAGATAGCAACCTATAGCGCCGTACACAATAGCGCGCTTGCGGCTTGTTTATATTATTTGTGTTTGCAAAACATGCTTCAACTATGCCGCTTCGTCTTGATAAAGGCTGCGCCTTGGACAGGGCCATTTAATCATATGCCGTTTCATCGCTCCGCTTCCCCGCAAAAAACAATTGCAGTTTTCCTTTTTTAGTAAATGTAATTTAGTATTGTGGCCATAATTTAGAATTTTTAGAATTTCTTTTTATTGATTATTGTTCTATAAGTTTATCTGCAAAACTATTCAAAAAGTTCAAGTTGATAGCTCTATGAACAACTGAGAAAACATAGGGTCATAATTTATTTATTTAAAAAAAAACTATTGATCAAATTGATTCAATTTTTTTTGTATATTGTACAGAAATATATACTTTATTTGTATTTAAAATCTAAATTCATCAGATGTAATATTTTTTATAAAACTTACATTTAAAGTTAATAATATCGAAAAAGGTACAAAAAATCCGTGCTTTTTTAGATATATTCATACATTGCTGGAAAATTAAGAATGTGAAAATTTAAAAAAAAAATACATACATGCACAACACAACACAATTTCAGTTTTTTTTTAAATTATCAAAATGTGGCAAATACTTTTCATAATATGATACTTTAAAAAAGAGGGTCAAAACTTATTACTCCGATAGTAGTTTTGTGAATTTATATCCAAATGTGTGATGTCTTCAATTGTATTGTAAATAATTGCCTGTAAAATGAGTTCAAACAAGAAAATAGATAAAATCAATGGGAAATTGGGTACTAACCAACATTTATCATTCCGAATAATTGCAGGTATAATTTGCATATAAATTCACAAAAGGCACGCAGCAGCTAGGCATTATTATCGCAAATTTTATACAAATTATATTATAAATTTACAAACAGCTGTCAGTCAATCAGCTGAGTCAGCCATTTTGAGGCCAAAAATATAGCGTTCTCTGTCTTACTCATTGTCCATACCCATTGCAGTACTTTATATACCGCGTGATCGAAAATGATTGTCCTGCCTGCTTCATACAAATAGTGGTTGTGCCACTTAGTCGTATTTCTGATCCAAACTATGACCGTCTTTTGTTTGTCGACTACCAGTGGCGTACGTATAGAATTTTGTAAATAAAAATATGTAACTATACATACAGATGTGTGTACCATTGGTTTCCAAAATTGAAGCACAAATTTTTAATTCAATTCAAATTAAAATCAAATTTATTAATAATAATTGAAACTAAATTTAATTAATTAAGAAATAAAATTTTATTTAAAACGAATTTTTATTTTTAAATAATTTTAAAAACGTATTTTTTTTTTTTTCATTAGATTATAACGGCTTTTTTTGAACATCGATTACATGAGATTAAGTTTCTGGTTTTTTCCTATCAATAAATGAATTAAAAATAGAAATCGAGAATTTAATCAATGTTCAAAAAACACGCAATCAAACTATTGCTCAACCTAATTAATGGAAATTTTCGAAAACAACTAAAACTACCGTACTGAAATTACTGCTGCACTAAAATTATTGAGTAAAAAACTACACTAATAAAATCACAATAAATGTTGAAAATGACCACCATTATTCTCTAAACAAGCATTAATTCTTCTTTCCATGTTTTGAAAAACATTTTGTAGAGTTTGGGGAGTAATACTGGCAATAACCTCTACAATAGAATTTCGTAATTGTTCCAGATTTTCTATTGGCCGCTCAAAAATGGTGTTTTTTAAAAACCCAAAAAGAAAATAGTCAAGTGGGGTAAGATCGGGCGAACGAGCAGGATAAAGCCCTCTACTTATTAAACGATTATTATACACTTTGTTAAGGTAGTCTAGAGTCGCTCTAGCGGTGTGCGCTGTTGCACCATCCTGCTGAAAAAAACCTTCATTGCGTTCATCATCTCTAAGTTCATTCAGAAACACCTGTAAATTATTGTGTTTATCACTGTAACTTATTCCATGAAACTCATTTCAATAAACCTGCAAAATATTGTCTCTATATCTTTGACCATTAATAGTGCCTTCAAAAAAGATGGGTCCAATAATACGCCTACGAGACATTGCTACCCAAATTCCAATTTTGACAGGATGTAATGCTGTCTGCACATATGAATTTGGGTTTTCAGCTGACCAAGTTCGATAATTTTGCGAATTAACATATCCTGAAAGATGGACCCATGCTTCATCAGTAAAAAAGGTTTTGTTCTGTAAGTCTATATTGCCTCGCAACGTATTATTGAACCAATTGAAATAATTTATTCTTCCCTGATGATCATGGGGCAAAAGTTCTTGGACAACAGAAACTTTGTAAGGATACAGATGCAGACGCTTCTTTAAACCTTTTTGGCAGGTTCCAAAAGACAAGCCGGTTTGTCGAGCAATTCTTCTAATGGATACATTATTGTTTTCGTCAATGCGGTTTTGAATATCTTGCAAAACAACAGGTGTTAATTTCATAGGCCTACCGGTAGTTTTGCCTTTTAAAACAGTCCCATTTCTTTGGAAGCGATTAACAACTCGATGGATGTGTTTTGTAAGGGTTTGCCGATCCACCACTTCATTGGGAAATTTTTCATAAAAATCAGTTATGCAATCTGCTAAATTATGCGTCCATGTGTTATCTGGTTCGCGGTGGGCATTCTTAAAATATGATTCAATTAGAAAAGTATCTTGTTCTCGTGTAAAAACCATTTCATCAATTGACAACTTCAAAATTAAAATTCAAACGTGACGAGTCGTATATGGTGACATTTTTCGTATTTGACAATTTTACAAGCACGTAGAAAAAAGTTTTGAGGATATTTGGAACAAAAGAAAGTAATTTCGAACAAATTTCGGAAATTTTTGTTTTTTTGCGGACAATCATTTTTGATCACTCGGTATTTAGTGACTTTATATAATACCGTACAATATTGTGCACCTAAGCACACTGAGTGACGAGTGTAACTCTATCCCTTTTCGATTAGCTATAAAACAAAGAATAGAGATGTACTATTATTATGCAGAAGCATGTATGTATTTTTGTTGCGATTGTAATATGCTGAAAATGTTAGACGACAGATTTCTTTGGGTGCTATTAATCAGATGCTATTAATTTTCCTCAACAGATACCGCTTTTATAAAAATAAATGTGTACACAGCGCATTCTAGAAGAAATTTTATGAAGTAGCTCCGGACATCCACCTTCTTCTCCCACTTCTTCTAAATGGGCGTGACCCAACGCTTATCTTAAGGGTCCTTTACCGAGTTTCTCGAAGCTGTCTGCAACCAGAATTGCATCACAGAGAAAAGAGCGCGTATGATTGCCGAGATCTTAGGAGAGAGTGAGAAAAATATATAATTTTATTTTTCAGCTGTTCTGAACAAATTTCTTAGAACAATATATGTATGAATTCAGCAAATAGTATATTATATTACTAGGCATAGAAAGCAGTCTTTTCGTGCTGAGCGAAACACGAAAAAGCGTTCTATGCCGAGTGATATATGCTATTTTTCTTCAATCGACAACTTCAAAAACACAGCTTATTAAAAATACTGAATATTGTGCTGCTTGTATTATCTGTACCCTGTTTTTCGGTAATATTTTCTTTAGCTACATCGAGTTCAGTAAATGAAGTAGCTTCATATGTGTTAGTTTCTGCTCGCGATGTACTAGGCCTGGGCTCATTGATGTCAATTGGAGCTAATATTTTTTTGCGATTTTTTAAGAATTAAATTTGCGACGGTATTTTTCGCTACTTGTGCCAATTCAGGTGGAGTACAATCCATAAATTCTAACGAATCTTGCTACATTTTCTACGTTTATTATACAGGACAGAAATTTTAAATAGCAATAGTCATATATAGGGTATATACTGTTAGCAATTTATTTGAATTTGAATTTCGCGGAGTGTCGCTCCCTGTTCAGTCAATCTGGAATCAACATGAAAAGGAAGGAGGGGATCATGTTGGAGACAGACCTCGACTGGCCTGGATGTTCGAGCTGCACTCTGGATATTATTTGTTTTTGTTGCTAAATTGTGGCTGTATAGTGTCATTGTATTTAAGTCTGACGAATTTTGTACTTCCAATAAACTAATTTCTAACATCAGAAGTGGGATCTGCTTACGTTCATCACCTTTATTGCTTTTGTTTTGTGCGGTAAGAAATTCAAGATGGAGGACATCTTCCCTGGAAATGCTGACTCAACTGCGTAGAAGTCGTACAGTGCCAGACCAGGTTGATCTGCCATTTTTCCGACCTGAAATGGATGATGGTACGAGCTGGATAAACCAAGTGGAGGCCATTAAGAATGGATTTGAGTGGAGCGACTTGCAGGTACTGGTAAGAATTGGCAGATTCTTAAACGATGATGCAAAAGTTTGGTTTGAAAATTGGAAACCGGTTGTGCGCGATTGGGTAAGTTTTAGACGTGACTTTTTAGAATCATTTCCACCTAAGAAAATTCTCGGACGATTGTTGTTAGAAGCCGCAGCTTTTACCAGTTCGCGTTGTAATACGTACGCGTCGTACGTTCACAAAAAACTATCGTTGCTTAAAAATTTAAGAGCAAGTTGGGTTGTTGTTGATTTGATTGAGTTGATTATTTTCGGGATAGAGGATAGTAAGGTACAAGAAGCTGCCGCGATGTGTAATTTTGAAACAGTTTCGGAATTAATTTCGTACTTAAATACGGTCGTAAAACCTAAAGCGGTTTCTGTAGTTGACAGTGGTCTAGAAACAGCTTCTGGTCCAAGCGAAAATAAGAGGCCCCGTTTTGAAAAAATAAGTTGACAAACAATCTCAAATGTTTTAAGTGCGGACGTCACGGTCACAAACAACGCGATTGCAAATCGATAATTAACAATAAGATTTCGTTTCTAAAACAAGAAAATAATAAACATAATAATCTGTCAAATTCTAATCAAAATGTTTCGGAAAATTGTTGCACTTTTTGTTTAAAAACCGGGCATGGAATAGACAATTGTTTTATTAAGCAAAGCATTGATAAACGACGTAATGTTCGTCTTGCTTCCGTTGAAAGTAGGGCCATACCGGTACCGGTCAAAGTAGATGGAGAGTGGTACATGGGATTGATTGATACTGGTGCTGATATTTCGTTGATGTCGGACAAATTCTTTGATCGCTTTGCATCGAAATTGGAACCCAATGTTGTCAGTCTAAAGGGTATTACACCGGGTAATTTGATTTCAAAATTTATGTTCAAAGCTAGGGTAGAAATCACGGGACAACATACTCAACTATCGTTTGCATTGGTTTCGGCTTCTAATTTAGATTACGATGTTCTTATTGGCTGTAATTTGTTTTGCGATACTAGTCTTGCCGCGGTTACCGATGTTACTGGTACTGAAATTATAAAGCGACGGCTTTCCGGAATAATGCTTGTAGTAAGTGATTCTGTGCCTATTTTAAATGTTCCCGACGAACATTATGCAAAAATTAATACATTGCTAAGCATGTATCCCGAATTAATTCCGAAAGACAATGTCGTGCCGGCTGCCAAAACTTGTTCCATGGAAATTAAACTCTAGGACGATTTTGTTGTGTCGCGTCATCCTTACAGACTATCAGCTAGCGAGCGAATGGAAGTGCGAAAAATTGTCGATGGTTTAATCAAAAACGGGATAGTGCGTGAAAGTTCATCTCCGTATGCTAGTCCGATTCTTTTAGTTAAGAAAAAAGACAATTCGTATCGCATGTGCGTTGACTTACGTGAACTAAATGCGCATACAATTAAAGACAAATATCCACTTCCTCGTATTGACGATCAGCTAGATCGATTGGGCGGTGGAAAATTCTTCACTAGTCTCGATATGACCTCGGGTTTTCATCAAATTCCGATTCACCCTAATTCAATTGAGAAAACCGCGTGAAAACGACCGGGAAAACGAAAAATTGAAGCTTTAAGCAAATTAAGATCGCCAACTACCGTTATGGGAATACGACAATTTATGGGGCTTGCTGGATACTTTAGGAGATTTGTGCCAGGGTTTGCCACACAAACAGCTTGCATTACAAATCTCACCAAGAAAAACGTCCCTTTCGTGTGGACCGAACGCCACGAACAAGCAAAAGATTTTGTTGTACGTTGCTTGACATCTGAACCTCTGTTAGTCATTTTCGATCCAAAATTACCAACTGAATTACACACGGATGCCAGTTCTGTCGGTTTTGGTGGCATTCTGTTTCAAAGTCACGGTGGCATAAATAAAGTAGTCGGCTATTTTAGTAAGCGCACTTCGCCAACAGAAGCTAATTATCACTCTTACGAATTGGAGACACTGGCCATAGTTAATTCGCTGAAACATTTCCGCGTCTATTTGATTGGAATCAAATTTACGATAGTCACCGACTGTAATTCTGTTAAAGCAACAGTTAATAAACGGGAGATTGTTCCTCGAATTGCTCGTTGGTGGGCTTATCTACAAGATTTTACTTATGTCATTGTCTACCGTAGAGGCTCTTCTTTGTGTCATGTGGACTTTTTAAGTCGAAATCCTGTTTCGGTAAGAACAGCATCGAGTGTAAACTCTTGGTTACACATAGAGCAGAAAGGAAACACCGAGGTCCAACAAATGCTAGAAAATCTGCGTAACGGTAAACTAGATTCGAATCAGTACGTAGAGAAAGATGGTCTTTTATGTTTTCGAAGAGTTTTGTCTGATAAGACAAAAGTAATCCTGTATTTTGTACCACGGCAAAGTCGGCTGGGTCTTTTGCGACTTTTCCACGATGAACAGTGTCATATTGGATCTGACAAAACGATTAACTCAATTTTGGAACATTTCTGGTTTCCTGGTTTGAGAAGATTTGTACAAAATTACATTAATCATTGCTTAGTTTGTGCTGTAAAGAAGACACGTACTTGACCCATGGAAGGTCCTGTTTTGTTACCCGAAAAGCCGTCCGTACCAATTCATACCATTCATGCAGATTGTTTGGGGCCGTTACGTTCGTCAAACAACTTCAAATACGTCTTAGTGTTGGTTGACGCTTTTACTAAATATTGCAATCTCATACCCTTGAAATCAGTTAAGGCGGAGGATAGTCGTGAGGGTTTTGAAAGATTTATTTCGTGCTTTGGAACTCCAAAATTAATAATCATGGATGGTGGTACAAACTTCCGAAACTTGTCAATGTGTAAGTTTCTCGATGAGTGCCTTATTCAATACCATTTCGTTACGCCAGATGTGCATAGAGCCAATGAGCAGGTCGAACGCTATATGCGCACAATTATGAACCTTATTCGAATTGAAACAAGGGCTAAAACCGAGAGTAAGCCAGAATGGCCGAACGTTTTGTGGAAGATTCAACTCGTTCTGAATACTACTGTGCAAAAAGCTACTTAAATGACTCCTTTACAAGCTTTGATTGGTATTAGTACCGCTACACCATTGCTTCAGGCGGTAGTAAACGACGTTTCCACCGATTTACAGACGGTGCGTGATATAGAGCTCGACAGGGAACGAGTTCGGGAAAGGCTTCTGTTAAATGACAAACAGAAAGATAAGTTGAATAAACATCGACGAGACGGAGTTAAATACACCGTTGGAAATTTTGTTTTACTGCACCGTGCTAGCAAGCTTCATGCTAGTAAGACGGATTTTGAATTTATGGGTCCATTCCAGATTATGGGAATTACTCCACAAGGGAGGTATGAATTGAAACGGTTGGGACCGGGGAAAAAGAATATCGTTAAAGCTGCAAGAGAGCAACTACGATTGTGGCCTACTGATTGGTCTTTGGCGACTGATTTAGAGGATCTGTTGGTCTTGCTTGAGTCGGAGATTGACAGTGCTCAAGGTAATAAATTAACTTTGATGTGTAAGGTAAAATTTGCCTGAAAGTTTTAGACTTTCGAAAATGTGTAAGGTAAAATTTGCCTGAAAGTTTTAGACTTTCGAAAATGTGTAAGGTAAAATTTGCCTGAAAGTTTTAGACTTTCGAAAATGTGTAAGGTAAAATTTGCCTGAAAGTTTTAGACTTTCGAAAATGTGTAAGGTAAAATTTGCCTGAAAGTTTTAGACTTTCGAAAATGTGTAAGGTAAAATTTGCCTGAAAGTTTTAGACTTTCGAAAATGTGTAAGGTAAAATTTGCCTGAAAGTTTTAGACTTTCGAAAATGTGTGGGGTAAAATTTACCTGAAAGTTCTAGACTTTCGAAGAAGTGTTTTCATTTTACCTCAATAAAGTTGATATTGAGGTAATGAAAACATATTAAACTAACCATTTTTCTTATTTGTAGATGATCAAGTTTTGGATTTGTAAAAAGTTTCCGAGAACGTTCAACTTCGTCAGTCTGGCCGTGTTAGCAATTTATTTGAATTTGAATTTCGCGCGGAGTGTCGCCCCCTGTTCAGTCAATCTGGAATCAACATGAAAAGGAAGGAGGGGATCATGTTGGAGACAGACCTCGACTGGCCTGGACGTGTTCGAGCTGCACTCTGGATATTATTTGTTTTTGTTGCTAAATTGTGGCTGTATAGTGTCATTGTATTTAAGTCTGACGAATTTTGTACTTCCAATAAACTAATTTCTAACAATACATATAACGTTTTACGCGTCGGTCAATAGATGAAGATGGAGTTTATTACACGTTGTAGGATAGTCTGGCAACCAGATCTACACGACATTATTATACTAGTAACAATTTTTTCATTATTATACTAATATAAAAATGATCTACTTCAGAGTTGCGCATTTAGAAGCGAAATATGACTATTTTTGTACGATTGAAGAAAAAAATGATTTACATTGTGCAGATAGAAAATATTCAGTTTTATTTTTATTTCTATTAAAAATGTTTGAATTATATATTTCAATTGTCAATATTATAAAAACAACAACATTTATTTAACATTTTCTATCTTTTTTTTTCCAAGTTTCATTTTTATCTACTATATAGAATGCACAGATTACGCAAATCATATTCACTAATTTCCGTCTGTCGGTCGGTCTGTTTGTTTCTTTAAACCACTATATTTCGGAATCTACTGACGCGATTTAAACATAATTTGCGTCCTTTTTTTCTACTCGCCCGTAGATGATATAGAAGTAAAAACCTTTAAAAAATTCTCAAAGACCTGCGGGTTATAGGCCAAAAACACGCTAAAAATGGCAAAATCGGTGAATCCACTTAATCTTCTAAAGTTGCGGGCCGATTTTGACTAAATATTGAACATATATATTGTGTATAGCCCAAGTAGTAAATGCTTTCAAAAAATCTGGATTTTTTTATAGGGTTGAATTTTTATTAAAGGTTGAAGGGTCAAAAAGTTATAAAATTTGTAACGTGAATACCTGCCTGGAGGAATTATTGATTTGAACCAAATTTGGCATACATATTAGGAATCCATTGAAAGAAATGCTGGTTAAAGTTTTATCCCCTAACAATAAGCATTTGTTGCCTGTTGGTCCTTTAAATCAATTGTTCAAAAATAGACGGTGTTTTGATTCGTATATGTCAGCATAACCCAAAAGTTTACCATCAGTCATTTTTTATTTATTTACCTAATGAGTGATTAAAAATAATTTACGATCCTAACCACACACTCCCACTCCCCAAATACACAGTTTGAGTCATATGGATTGGAGTTTCTTCATATTATATATCTACTATACATTTAAAACAGATTTACAAATAATCTAATTAAAAATAATATGCGACCCTTATTTTACAACTTCAACCCTCAATATACCCTTTACAGTCAAAATTCTCTGATTTCTTTCAAAACATATTTAAATAACCCGATAAATTTTTTCCACAAAAGATGCCTCAAAATTCTAAAAATGTGAACATAACTTTTAACATAGCAACGAGAGAAGTACTGTGGAATCTCATTTCCAGCGAATTTTTTATCCGATTTTGATGTGTGATACATCAATTGGTTTAGAAAACATGTGCCTTTAAGAAAAACGAAAGATTAAAAATATATTTCGTTTCAAATAACTTCTTTTTAAAAAGTTTTTATTAAGATTTAAAATTACAAGTTATCTATAGGACAGCAAATCTTAGACTGAAAAATAATATTCTCATAACTATGAGGTAAAATAAAAATACATAACATCAGCATATCAGAAAATGCAATAAGATTCCATCGGAATCGAATTCTGCTTCTTCAAGTAATTTAGTGTGAGAAAATATATTATGCTAATATATAACTCCTCCATCATCAAGACTGGCATCGACATCGGAGATGGCAACTCTGGTTTTCTCGGAGTGGTTCTGTTTGATTTTGATGATCTTCTGATAGATTTTAAATAATCCATAAATGCAGATGACTATCAAAATACTGATTGTAGTGATTCGGGACCAATCGAAAGTTTCCTGATATTTTTCGACTGTTATTGGCTGTAGTGATTTAATTTGTTTCTGGATTTGATGAAGATTGGACAGCGAAACTTCTTCTATCTTTATTCTATGTGAAGTTTTTGGAAGTGAAATATTTTCATTAATTTTTGGGAGAAACAAAGGACGACCAAAATGTTTTGTTTCATAGTTTGCAATTTTTTCTCCGTTGAGCTCGATTTGGCAGTTTGCTGGTAATTCGAGTAGTTGATTTCCGATGATGGTTTTAAATTGGACTTCATCATCATTGCATTTTTCTTTAATTTGTATTCTTCTTTTTGTTAGAATAATGATGTTGTCTGATGTGACTTTTTCTATGGTGGGTTCATTGATTTCAATTAGGGTGAATGAACAAAACGGTGGTTGATTTCGAATTATTGAAGTAATACAACTTTCTTGAATTATGTGTTCTTCTTTGTTGCATATGAAATTTTTTGATAGCTTCTGACACTCGTTTTCTTGGTATTGGTATGTCTTCTCGTTGAGTACAAGGTAAGGAAGGGGTGGTATAAGTGTTTGATTTAAATTTGTTGGAATGGGTATTAAGTGATAGTAGTCTAATATATGTGGGTGAACGATAGGAATACTTAATGCAAATATCAGTTTAGTATTTAACAAATGTGATTCGGTTTTAATTATAGAATAGAGGTCTGAAAAATCTGTTTGAATTAATTCATTTTCATCATGAAAATGTCCTAATAATTTAAATATGTCTTTTAAATCACCGATTGAGATAATATCTGGATGCAATGTTCCTAATTTTGCAAAAGTAATAGCATTTTCTATTTGTTCGAGAAACTGATCGATAAGCCTTAAATTAGCAGCCATTTGGGAGAACAGTACATGAAAATAAATCCAATTGAGGCGGTTTTGCGTATCTTTTTGTAGTATTTCGAATTCATTAATTAATTTTATTTGATTTTGATTTAATTTGGTTATGGTTTCATTAAAGTTGTCAACTAAATGTTGCGATAGAGAAATCTGTACGTTTGCTTTTTGAATTATTTTATCCTGATTTCTTTGTAACGTTAAAATCATTTCATTAATTTTTTCCCCATCGTTGGCATCTAAAGAACCAAATAAAAATTTGTTTGCTGACCCTACAATATTAAAGAGTCCTCTCTTATGTATTATGTGGTTATTAGAATTTAATATGTTATCTAGCTTATTTTCTATGTTTTTAGTAATAATATGAATTTCAGAATTATTTTCTAAATACTTATTTATTATTGCTTCATTAGCTAAGTTTTTATTTATTACCCTTATATTAGTTTCCTTAAGTGTATTAAAACTATTGTAACGAATTATGCCCCAAATGATACGCCCATGGCCATCCAGAACGTTCTAGATAGCCAACAGCGCATATCTCGAACGCGCCGGGAATAATCTGGAATATTCGATTCTAGTAACTTCCAGAATATTCCCTGTTAGACTATATAAGCGACGATGGCACCGCGTAAGTACAGTACAGTTCAGAACAGTAATACGAATAGAAGAATAAGTGACCGCAAATACTAAGTAATCTAATTCGAAGTGTAATTAATTAATCGTGTTGTATTTATTGTGAGTTAATAAATAGTTGTTGTTTTTAAGTTCACTAGTTTTATTTTCGCGGACCGGTAACACGCGACAATTGGTGTCAGAAGTGGGATAGTGAGCTTGTGTCAACTATCAAGTTGGTGTTAATTAATTACTAGGTTGTGAATTAATTAGTGCGGACAATTCCGGAACATTCTGGAATATTCTATTCGAGTTCTAAAGGAGATAGCGACTTTTATCGTAACGGAAAGTGTTTTGACATTAATTAGTGAGTTAATTAACGTAATTAATAGCTATTTATGCAACCAGTTAGGAAATGCATTTTTTTGTGTAACGAGCGGATTTCTGCGGGACGAGCGCAGCGAGTTCTGCAAAATAACGCGAGTTACACAAAATAGCATTTCCTAACATGTTGCATACAAGATTTTTTCTAATTTTTACAAGAACCTTCTCAAAAAAGAGTTTTTTAAACTTATGATATTAATAATTTAGTGAATTTTATCAAAACAAGTAGGCTTTATTCGGAACTTTTCATCACCAGTTGTGAAATATTTTTCATTACATCACCAGTTGCGTAAAATGTGCCGTTTGCCAACTACAATCGATTTTGAAAAGTCACATTTTACATGCCAAAATTAGAAAAAAGAAATTTCGAGGTAATTCTAGAACATTCTATTTGCGATTTGAGTGATTTGGTGAAGTTTTGACTTTACCAAACGGTTGGACACGTAAAAATAAGTAAGTGATTAATTTTTCGGGAAAATTCTAGAAAGTTCTATTTGGAAATTAAAAGAGATAGAGAAATTTGGACTTCGTTGCTCAAATATACATCTAAATAGAAGTGTACCCGCAATTTTTCGAGTAAGTTTTAGACAAATTATATGCCATTAACACGAACTCAAACTAAAGCAATGGAAGAACAACTTAAACAAATGATGCAGATGCTTTCAATTCAAAACAAGGAAGCAGAAAAACGACGGCAGAAAAGACAAAGATGAAGCAGAAAAACGCCGACAAGAAGACGAGAAGAAAAAGAGCAAGAAGAAAAGCGTCGTCAGGATGAACGGCGTGAAGACAAGGAAGAAGCAGAACGGCGCCGACAAGAATACGAAAAGCTTGGAACTCGCTTGGACCAGGTTAATGGAAAAATAGAAGAAATGAAACAACAAGTAAAAGACGAACTTGTTGGTGAAATTAACAATGTCAAAGTAGAAATGACTGGTGAAATGAAAGTGGTTGAAGTTAAATTAAAGCAGGACTTTGACAACAAAATGAAAAAAATTGAAAAACAAATGCAGCAGCTACAACAACGTAGAGTTGTGCAAGATGGCAGTTCCGCTGGAAATAAAGTAAAACCGCCCACTTATGATGGCCAAGCTTCTTGGACGATGTACAAGAGACAGTTTGAAGCGGCTGCACTTGCAAATGGCTGGAACAATGAAGAAAAGTCAACAGCTTTAATTGTTGCGTTGCGTGGTCAGGCATTAGACCTTTTGCAAACCATGCCAGAAGACCAACAAAATAACTATGGTTTGCTCATTGCGGCATTAGAGCTTCGATTTGGTGACAAATATTTGAAACACGTGTTTCAAACGCAAATCGAATCACGAATTCAAAAATCGGGAGAATCGTTGCAAGAGTTCGAATCCGAATTAAAGCGACTGGTCAATCTGGGTTATCCAGAAGCGCCACAGGAATTCCAAGAGATGTTAACGGTTCGAGCTTTTATTAAAGGAATTCGAGAAGTGGAAGTGCAACGCGTATTGATTGGAAACGCTTCCGGATTTAAAAAATCTAATGAAGCACTGGTGCGTGCATTAGAAGCAGAAGCCGCTTTCAATACTTCTCGATTAGGACACAAAGTACGAGCAGTTAATTTTGAGGAACCACCAGCCAGCAAAGACAAGATTGACAAAATTTTAGATGGCCTTGATTTAATTTTAAAGAAATTCAGCGCAATGACACCGCAGCGCAATACAAATACCTGCTATCGTTGTGGTAAACAAGGACATTTCAAACGTGACTGCCGTGTCCCATCTCCAGTTTTCAATCGCAGGCAACAACAGCAGCCTGCGGCACATACCAACCAGGAAAACTAGATGTAGCCAGTGCTTCGGGGCATGCCCTGGCTACAGAAAACACAGCCCCCAGAATTGTAACTATAAAAAGTATGGGTGGAAGACCTGATAGTTTAACTTTGGAAGGAACATTGAATGGATCTAAAATTCGAGTTACCATTGATACCGGAGCTGTCGTTTCTCTTGCTAGAAGAGATGTGTTGGATAAGAAATTTCTTCAATTGCCATCAGAGAATATTAGCTTAAGGACAGTGACTGGAGAACGTGCATCAGTAATAGGAGAAGCTGATGCAGAATTACAAATTGGGAGATTGAAAATAAGTCACAGAGTGTTAATAGCTGATATTGAAGATGAGTTTATTATGGGGTTGGATTTGATTCGAAAACACGGATTGAAGTTTGATGACAAGCAGAACACTCTTAGCATTGGAAATGAAGAATTTGTGCTGTCAACAGCCAGTGACCCGGAAATTGATATAAGAGTTGTAGCAAGTGAAACAACTGAAGTGAACGGTAATAGTGAAATGATTATTCCTGCTAAACCAGAAACCAATTCTGGGCGCTGCGTTCGACTAATTCAACCACACAAAGACACTAACAACAGTCTTTTGGTAGCTCGATCTTTAGTTCAAACCGATTGTGACATACCGATACGGGTTGCAAACATCCTCCCTTCTAAGATCAAAATTAAGAAAGGAGAAGTAATCGGAGTTTGTACACCTGTTGAAGTTATTACCAACTGTAACGAAACTTGTTCAAAAACAACTGAGCAACTACCAGTGAAAGACATTGAAGTATTGGACATTAATTGGAATAACCTGACTAGTAAAGAAACCATTTTGGCACAAGATTTTATTAAACAACACCAGGATGTGTTTGTTACTCAACCTGGAACAGAAGGGCGTACAAACATCGTTCAGCATAGAATCAACACCGGAGACGCTCAGCCAATACGGCAATCACCACGAAGACTGCCGATTGCAAAGCAAGAGGAAGTGTCAAATCTGCTGGACAAGATGTACAAAGAAGGGGTAATTGAAGAATCCAATAGTCCATGGTCCTCACCAGTTGTTTTAGTAACTAAGAAAGATGGATCAACCCGGTTTTGTGTTGATTATCGCAAACTTAACGACGTTACTAAAAAGGATAGTTACCCCCTTCCTCGGATTGATGACACCTTAACAACACTAGCAGGTTCAAAATGGTTTTCTACACTGGATCTTAAAAGTGGATATTGGCAAGTAGGCATTCATCCTGAAGATAAAGAAAAGACCGCATTTTCCACCAACAGCGGACTTTATCAATTCAATGTGATGCCTTTTGGATTATGCAATGCTCCAGCTACTTTTGAACGTCTGATGGAATTAGTTTTGCGTGGACTAACATGGAAAACCTGTTTGGTTTATTTGGATGATGTAATGGTCATGGGAAGAACTTTTGAAGAACATCTTCAAAATCTGAAAGAAGTCTTTGCTCGATTCCAAAATGCGCATTTAAAACTAAATCCAAAGAAATGTCATTTGTTTCATAACAAAGTTGAGTTTCTTGGCCACACGGTCAGTGCGGACGGCATTCAGACAAGCGATAGCAAGATTGAAGCTATACGCGATTGGCCAAGACCTCAAGACAAACATGAAGTGAGAAGTTTTCTGGGCTTATGCACATACTACAGGCGATTTGTGGAAGGATTTGGATATATAGCAGCGCCATTGCATAGATTGACTGAGGTCAAAGCAGCATTTTGCTGGAATAAAGAGTGCGAAAGCGCTTTTAAAACTTTAAAAGTTGCTCTTTGCTCTAGTCCTATTTTGTCTTACCCTCAAGCAGATGGAATGTTTATTTTAGACACGGATGCAAGCAACATTGGAGTAGGAGCCGTGTTATCCCAAATGCAAGATGGGGAGGAAAAAGTGATTGAATATTTCAGCAAGGTGTTGTCAAAACCCGAAAGGAACTATTGTGCAACAAGAAAGGAGCTGCTGGCTATTATCAAATCGGTCAGTCATTTCCACAGATATTTGTATGGAAAAAAGTTCCTCATAAGAACAGATCATGCTGCGCTTACATGGCTGTTACAAATGAAAAATCCAGAAGGGCAAGTGGCAAGGTGGTTAGAAAAATTGCAGCAATACCATTTTAAGATTAAACATCGTCCAGGCAAGTTACACAATAACGCTGATGCTTTGTCCCGAAGACCTTGTGGGGCATGCAAACACTGCTCAAGAGTGGATCAACGTGAAGGAATTGTGGATATTCAACGAACCACTCTTGAAGAAGATGAATCATGGACAACTGCTCAGCTTAGGAAAGACCAACTTGAGGACAAGGATATTGGACCGATTTTAATGGGAAAAGAGGAAGGAGTCAGACCTGAATGGAACATCATATCTGCGAAATCACCCAACTTTAAGGCGTTATGGGCACAGTGGGACTCGTTGAAAGTGGTAAATGGACTATTAAAAAGGGCCTGGGAGAGTGCTGATGGAAAAAGTGTTACCATGCAGTTGGTGGTTCCAAGGAATAAGGTTGAAAAGGTTTTGGAACAAGTGCATGGGGGTTCATCAGGAGGCCACTTTGGTGTTAATAAAACAATGGCAAAAGTCCGGGAAAGATTTTATTGGGTCCACAGCCGAGAAGACATAGAAAGTTGGTGCCGCAGATGTTCAATTTGTGCTGCTTCTAAGGGTCCCAGAACCAGATCCAGAGGTGCGATGAAACAGTACAATGTAGGAGCACCGTTTGAAAGGATAGCAATTGATGTGGCAGGTCCATTCCCTCAAACTGATGATGGCAACAAGTACATCTTAGTAGCCATGGACTATTTTAGCAAATGGCCTGAAGCTTATGCGATCCCTAATCAGGAAGCGACCACTGTTGCTAAAGTTCTGGTAGACAACATGTTTAGCCGATTTGGGGTACCTTTAGAGTTACATTCAGATCAGGGACGGAACTTTGAGTCCAAAGTATTTCATAAGCTTTGTAAATTACTTGGCATCAACAAGACGAGGACTACACCACTTCATCCACAGTCCGATGGCATGGTTGAGAGGTTTAACAAGACTATGGAAGAACACCTCTCAAAAGTTGTAGAAACACATCAAAGGGACTGGGATCGACAATTACCTCTTTTGCTGATGGCTTACAGAACAGCTATCCACGAAACAACAGGTCAGACACCAGCAAAGGTTGTTTTTGGCAAAGAACTTCGTCTGCCCTGTGATTTGGTGTTCGGATCACCAAATGTCGAAGATAAAGAGGTACAGGACTATGTCGATGATTTGAGAAAGACTTTATTGGACACTCATGATTTGGTACGGCATAGAATCAAACTAGCTAGTGACCGAATGAAAGCTAGGTATGACTTGAAGGTAAATTCAAAGGGTTTTACGGAAGGCGACCGGGTTTGGTTATACAACCCTCAACGGAAGAAGGGAGTTTCGCCTAAGTTGTCTCCATCTTGGGAAGGTCCATATGAGGTCATTAAAAGAATCAATGATGTGGTTTACCGGATACGACGAAACCAACGGTCTAAGTTGAAAGTTGTTCATTTAGACCGGTTGATGAAATACCAAGGAGATTTGGATTTGATTTCTGATCGGGACGATCAGAATTAGAAGGGGGGCAATGTAACGAGTTATGCCCCAAATGATACGCCCATGGCCATCCAGAACGTTCTAGATAGCCAACAGCGCATATCTCGAACGCGCCGGGAATAATCTGGAATATTCGATTCTAGTAACTTCCAGAATATTCCCTGTTAGACTATATAAGCGACGATGGCACCGCGTAAGTACAGTACAGTTCAGAACAGTAATACGAATAGAAGAATAAGTGACCGCAAATACTAAGTAATCTAATTCGAAGTGTAATTAATTAATCGTGTTGTATTTATTGTGAGTTAATAAATAGTTGTTGTTTTTAAGTTCACTAGTTTTATTTTCGCGGACCGGTAACACGCGACACTATCTATTAGTGGGCCTAAGTCTATAAAGTGTAGTAATACATGGTTATAATTAATAATAAAAGCTTGACCTAACTTAAATGGTAAGATACCTGTATCGTCTGGTAGGGGTGTTATTGAGATTTTTTGACTATGAATAATTGGAAGGATTTTTATAAGCAGAAGTAGTAGGAATGACTTCATTATTATCTGAAACAGGAATTTGATTTGTTAGATTTCTTGTTGGTTTAAGGAATTTCTTATGAACGGTTTTCTTATCTAGTTTAACGTGAATCTCGTCATTCTTTGTTAATTTATGTTTTGAAAATTTGGGTAATAGTTTATTTCGGGGTTTGGTTTGTAAATATACTGGTTTATTTTTTTCATAAATTGGGGAATCTTTTCGGTCAGTGTTGAGTTTGGTGATTAGCTTTGTTTTTGCTTCCCCATTATTCCTTTTAACTATTTCATGAATTGCTTTAACGTTTTCTCTATATTCTATTATATATTCGTTCATTAGCATTTCTTCGGTCATTTCGAGGGGATTATTTACCGAATTTGTTCCGTTTAGAATTTCGAACGGTGTATATTTTGTTACCGAATGTATTGAGTTATTGTAACCTAGAATTGCGATAGGCATTAATTGAATTACCGACTTCTCGTGACTTTTAATTTTTAAACACCGAATATGTTCTATTATACTGGAATGCATTCGTTCGACAGGGCTATTGCCGTTTGAATTTCCAACAGACGTATAATGTAATTTTATATTGTACAAATTGCAAAAGTCTTTTAACATAAAATTATTAAATTCTACTCCTTGATCTGTTGTTATTTTTCTTGGAATACCATGATGAGTTGCAAACAGTATAAGATTATCAATTACGTTTATCACTGTATTGGATCCCATATAATAGGCTTGACCATATCTCGAAAATGTATCTATTATTGTAAGAAATTTTTCTTTATTGATTTGGAAAGTATCTAAGTGTATGTGTTCGAAAGGGGCTTTACTATTTTCGGTTAGTTCGTATTTTATTTCGTGAGGGGGTCGTTCGTATTTTGATTTTAAACAAATTTCGCAATTGTTGATATATTTGCAAATATCATCATGCATTGATGGCCAAAAATATTTCCTTTTGATTGCTAATTCGGTTTCATTGATTCCTCTATGAATTGATTTGGTTTCATGTTGAAATTTAATTCTTTCATTTCTATCATTTACATTTTCTACATCATCGACAAAATTGGTACTTTGGATTATATTAAATGCATTATTTTTAAAGATTCTCCTAATAGTGTTACAGAATATAGATACTATTTCTATATTTTTAAAATGAATACAATAAGGCGTTTTAGGATCAATATATTCTTTAAAAAGTTTAATTATATTGTCTTCAATGTTTTCTTCGGGGAATGTAATAGTTAATCTATTTTTGGTATTAAATGGCTTTGTTATTTCCACTCTCATATTTTTAACAATTTTATTAGTATCAACTAGAATTTGATTATTATATTGGTTAACGCAACGTTCTGATATTTTCATTGACATTATTGGATCTTCTATTGATGTATGATTGGTTTTTAACTCTGTATCGTTATTTGGACCCTTAATTTGTATATCTGATATTATTTGAATTTTGTCCTTACTTGGTAAGGATTTTAAGTATTGATCTAAATCACTTTCTGATATATCGATATGGTCTGAATTTTCATTCAATAGATATTGTTCAATGTCTATGTCAATTTCTCCAGGATCTGCTGTATTTGATTGTGTTTCGAGTGCGTTAAGTTCTATTCTGGAAAGGGCATCAGCGTTCGTATTTAATTTACCTTTCTTATATTCGATTTTATAATCAAATTCTTCAAGTTTTAATCTCCATCTAACTAATCGCGAATTTTGAATTTTCAAACTTGCTAACCATTCTAATGGCTTGTGATCTGTTATAATTTTAAATTTTCTTCCAAATAAGTATGGCCTAAAGTATTGCGTTGCCCAAATGATAGCAAGCAATTCCTTTTCGATGGTTGGATAATTCATTTCCGCAGGATTCAATGTTCGGGATGCATAAGCTACGGGTAAATCATTTCCTATTGGACCTTGGGATAATACCGCACCTAATGCTACGTTTGAAGCGTCTGTGGTAAGAATAAATGGTTTTTCTAAATCGGGATACTGAAGTATAGGTGAATTAGTCAAGATATCTTTGCATAAATTAAACGTTTTAATAAATTCACTATTATGAACAATTTTTTCTCCTTTCTTAAGGCATTGAGTAAATGGCTTAGTAATTTTCGCAAAATTTTTGATAAATTTTCTATAGTATCCGACAAGACCTAAAAATGATTTGATTTCTTTTACCGTTTTAGGAAGTGGGAATTTCTTTATGGCTTCAATTTTACGAGGGTTTGGTAGTACGCCTTCTGGAGTAACTACGTGTCCTAAAAACTCTACTTCTTTACGCAAGAAATTGGATTTGTCTGGTTGTATTTTTAGTTGCGCTTCAGCTAATTTTTGAAATACTAATCTTAAGTTTGAAATGTGTTCTTGAAGAGAAGTTGAAAAAATGATTATGTCATCCATATATACGAGACAAACTTTGTTTTGTAATTCTTTTAAAACATTGTCCATTACGCGTTGGAAGGTTGCGGGGGCGTTTTTCAAACCAAATGGCATTCTTACATACTCGTAATGGCCATTTTCTACATTAAATGCCGTTTTCTCTATGCTTTCCGGTGACATTTCAATTTGATGAAACCCGGAAGCGAGGTCGACTGTTGTAAAATACTGACATCTTCCTAACTTGTCCAATATATCTGTTATATTGGGTAGAGGATATCTGTCGTCAATCGTTTTCTCGTTTACTTTTCGGTAGTCTACTACGATTCTCCACTTTTGTTTTCCGCTATTATCTAATTTTTTTGGTACAACCCAAATTGGGGAGGACCAAGGGCTAGCGCTGGGTCTAATAATTTCGTCTTCCAACATTTTATTTATTTGCCTCTGCACCTCTTCTTTGTGAATGAAAGGGTACCTATACGATTTTGTATATACTGGGAGTTCGTCTTTAGTTTTAATTTCATGTTTAACTTTGTTTGTGAAGCTTAATTGGTCTTTTGACTCGTCATAAAATATACTACTAAATTCATTGCACAATTTTAAAATTTGTTGTTTTTCTTCTGCATTCATATGATTAGTATCGATCAAATTGGTAATATTTCTTTTATTAGAGTTATCGTAGTAATTTGGTGAAATGTTTATGTTGAAAAGCGCAAATTCATCTGAATTTAATTTACTTACTACTAAAGGTTTTAAAATTCGAATGTTTTTATACGTATTTGTAGGATTATGCATTTCAATTAGAGCTTCGCCATTTTGAGCTGTTGTTAAAGTTTCATGGATAATTATTCCATGAAGATTATTTTCAGGAACAATAATTTCGCCTTCATTGATTGTAACTGGTATTTTTGTTTGTAAGATTTCATTGGGACCTAATTTAATAATTTTTTCAAAATTTATATTCGATTTTCGGTACTGTAGAGGAATTTCTATATTATTATTAATTAATCTATTAGTTACAAAATCAATTCCAAATCCGAGGCTCTTGATACTGTCAAATCCTATAATTCCATCAAAGAATTCGTGGAAGTCAAAAAGATGAACTTCTAATAAGCTGTTTATTCTAAATTCTTTAAGGATCGGGACATTGGCTCTGAATCTAAATTCTTTTTGTCCTAAACACGTTCTAATAGTAAAAGGATCATGATAAATAGTATGCGGAAAATATCGTTCTATAATAGAAGGTTTTATAATTGAAATAGCTGATCCCGTATCAATTAGTAATTTCATTGGTGGGTATTTTATTTCGATGTATGGTAAGTTATTTTTGCTTATAAGGTTGTTTAGTTCGATTACGGTTTTAGGTTGCTTGGCCCTGGCACATGAAAATTTTCCTCAGCTTCATTATTTATTTCCTCTGTATAATTTAGTTCTTCAACGGTATATCTAGGGGTTGATTGTTGAAATCTTTGATTATATTGATTGTTTGGGACAAAATTTTGACTGCTACGGTTAACAGTACTTGCTGGATTTCATGATACTGTTGACATAGGTTCTGGTCTATTATTTGGTGTTCTGCCAGTGGGTCTGAAAACATTTCTAGGAGGACCAAATGTTTGACGGTTAGTGGGAAAGTGATTGTGTCTAGGCGGACGAGGTTGTATATTTATGGGCTGCGAAGGAAACTGATTTCTTATGGCGTAATTTGATGGTTGATTCTGATTGTAGTAAAGGGGTCTATACTGATTGTATCTTGGAGAATAAGCACCGCCAATTTGAGAATTTGGTTGAAAATTATTTGGGGAGGTGTTCTCGCTATTTCTGTGTACATTATTACGAGGGGTGTTTCTATCTGAATTGTATGAGCGAACATTATTACTTGATTGCGAAAAAGTTATTTGTTTCTGTCCATACATAAAATTTTCCTCCTCTATAACTATAGCTATAGCGTTTTCTAAAGTCGCTGGGTTTCTTAGCCTAACGATATCCTGCACTCTACCAAAGAGTCCTCTTATAAAGGTGGTCAATGCTAAAGTATTGTAGTTTAAAATATAATGCTCCTTTTGTTGTTGATCAAGGGCATCACTTGCATTTACTTTAGAAATAATAAGACTACGAATATCTTGGATTGTAGCGCCGAAATTTTGCGGTGATTCATTCCGAAATGAATTCAAAATTAACAAGTCTTGAGCTAAACATTCTAGATTTCTCTTATCGCCAAATGTTAAACGTAATGTTTCTTTGATCTGATTCCATGTCTGTAACTCAGTTCGATTTCCTACCAATATCAAGGCTCTACCTGTCAGTTTAGCGATTACTGCTTTTAATAAAAATGTATTAATAGGATCTGCTCTTTGTTGCCTATTACTATATTGCTCAACTAGGTTATCGCAACTGTTTATAAAAATTTCTAATGTATGAGGGTCCCCAGAATAATTTGGGACCGTGTCAATAGTTAATCTTAACAAGTGGTAATTTACTGCCATTTCTATATTTATAGGTTCTCTTTCTTCAAAATTTAATGCTAACTCTAAATTTGCAGCTAACTCTTGTATTGCGTCATTCATAAAATAATTAAATGTAATTCAACATATCATTTATTTTCAATTCTATAATTATTCAATTATCCAATATTAATTTAGTTAAAAATGGAGTGTACTTTTTGATATTAGCATTAATTAATATTAGGATTGGTTTAAAGAAATGCCTTGTACTCACACACTCTTGTCTTGAGACCGCTGGTGGATTTCCAAAGGGAGTCTAGTGCTGTCTGGAGGTGTTGAATAGTGGTTCACTTCTTTCGGGACACTAATTGGTCAGTCCGATTCCCGTTTCACCATACAATTGTTCGGAAAAGCGTTTAACGATTAATATCGAATTGCACAAATAGTTAATGGCACTTGTGTCAACCAAAACCGATATGAGCAACACGCTAAATCCTACCGACTGCGCCAAAAATATATTTCGTTTCAAATAACTTCTTTTTAAAAAGGTTTTATTAAGATTTAAAATTACAAGTTATCTATAGGACAGCAAATCTTAGACTGAAAAATAATATTCTCATAACTTTGAGGTAAAATAAAAATACATAACATCAGCATATCAGAAAATGCAATAAGATTCCATCGGAATCGAATTCTGCTTCTTCAAGTAATTTAGTGTGAGAAAATATATTATGCTAATATATAACTGATTTTTTTTTTAAAATAATGTATATTTTACCTATTTCTAATTAAATATATATTACGTTAAAGGACTTTTTCTTTCTCTATTTCTAAAGGCACATGCTTTCTGAAGATGTATCACACACCTAAATCGGATAAAAAATTCGCTGGAAATGAGATTCCACAGTACTTCTCTCGTTGCTATATTAAAATTTGTAATTCAAATTTTTAGAATTTTAAGGCATCTTTTACTAAAAAAAAATTATCGGGTTATTTAAAAATGTTTTTAAATTTTAACTAGGAACCAAATTTTAAACAAATTTAAGCGATAAAGTTGAAAGGTGTGTATGAAAAGATTAAAAAGTGAAAAATTTGTTGTAGGTACTCTAATTTAATGAAACTATTTGAAGCTAGATTTAAAATTACCAATATAAATCAATGTTTGAAGTAAATCCTAGCACTATCAGTGTAAGGGGTGTGATAAGGGTTAAAAACATGAATTGAGGATTCTAGGACATTTTTGATTAAACTACTTTAAATTATATTTTAATTTATTATTAAAAAACAAATTTAAAAAAAAATCTGACAAATCAAACTGTAAGGGCTGCATTGGGGGTTACAATTGTAATATGTAGGTCCTACCCTAATTTTAATTTAATTAACAAAATAATGATAAGTTAAGTAAGTTAAATTACTACTATAGGATCCAAATTTGAAAGAAATCCGAGCATTTTGACTGTACATGGTATGTTAAGGGTTGAAATTGCAAAATAAAGGTTGCATACTATTTTAAATTATATTATTCGTAAATATGTTTAAAATGTATAGTAGAAATCGAATATGAAGAAAATCCGAACCATATGAGTTAAACTCTATATTGGAGGGGTGGGGGTGTGTGGTAAGGGTCGAAAATTATTTTTACTCACTCTTTATGTAAATATTACTAAAATAACTGATGGAAAAGTGTGGGTAATGCTGCCATATAAGAATCACAACACCGTCAATTTTTGAACAATTAACTTAAATGGCAAATGGGTCGTAGGGGCTTATTTTTAGGGGATGAAATTTTTACCAGCATTTTTTTCAATGTATCCCTAATATGTATACCAAATTTGGTCCAAATCAAATATTCGTCCTGGCAGGTATTCACGTTACAACTAATTCATTTTTACAACTTTTTGACCCTTCAACCCTTAATAAAAACTCAACCCTATAATAAACTCCAGATTTTTTGAAAGCATTCACCACTTGGGGTATACACGAAACATATGTTCAATATTTGGTTAAAATCGGTCAGCAACTTTAGAAGATTAAGTGGATCTACCGATTTTGCCATTTTTAGCATGTTTTTGGCCTATAACGCGCAGGTCCTTGAGAATTTCCTAACTTTTTTTCTTTGACCTAATTAATAGGCAGGTAGAAAAAAAGGACGCAAAATTTGCTTTAATCGGGTCAGTAGATTCCGAAATATAGTGGTTTAAAGAAATGCACAGACCGACAGACGGAAATTAGTGAATATGATTTTCGTAATCTACGCATTCTATAATGTAGAAAAAAGTGAAATTTGGAGAATTTTTTTTTTTCATGAATACAATACTTCCTCTACGAGAGAAGTAATAAAAGTGAAATAGAAACAAAACTGATGAATTTTTAGCGAAATAAAAATTCCTAGCTTCTGCGCGTGATAAACTATAATGCAGATTTTCAATAGTTTGCACTAGTGCGCACTAAGTATATCTTTATTTTTTTGAACATATTTTGATAACGAAAGATCGACAAACGCTAATATAAGTTTATTTCACATTAAATTTTTTGGTGCATTACTGGTTGCAAACACTCGACTAAGAGAGCCTTAAATTAAAAATCGTCAAGTAATCTTTGCAAAAAGTGATCCAACCAATCAGAATGAACTTCGGGATCTTCTCTACTGAATGAACTTCCAACATCTCCCTCTGGTGGCACTATATTGCACTAATATCTAAACCTAGCACTTTACGTCAAACTTCTTACGTCAAAAGTTTTGTGGCGCTGTTTTTTTTCGCTGATTAATTACTCGGGTGCCAGATTCATCTTCTCTTATCTATGGCCAGATTTTAAAAAGTTTACCCTCAAGGGGGGTAGTTCCACAGCCGAAGTTATCGACAGGGTTCGAAAGGAAAATACACCAAGTACAAGTTAGAGATTACGGTGACTATTTATTAAACAAATCAACTGAAGTTAACATAGCAAGGATAACCAAATAGTGAATATAAGTGCATTTAATGAAGAAAGTGAGTCTAGCTGAAGAAAGTGGCGGCTGGCTTCTGGTGCTGGTTTCGGAACTGGTGTCGGCGGTGGCGTTGAATTTCGGCGAACAAGTTGTCGAACTGCAACTGGGCATTCAACTGAACTCCTTTTACCAGTCGATTTTCTGTTTTATAGTCTTAAAATCCTCGCAAAAACAACCACCTTTGGCTGTCATCAACGAGGTTAAAACAGAAAATGACCATACTTTTGACCAATCAAGAAACGAGTTGCTTTTGCACACGGCTTTTGCTGAGGTATTTTTATGCCAAAACGATGGTTTCGATGTGGATTTATAGAAAAAACTCCACATACCTCCATAAAGGCGAGAATCTGGAATTATTCTAATTAATTACATAACGGCTGTAATTAACGCAACCTCATGCTAATTCTGTAATGGGCCTAAAGAGCCTGAAAATGCGCTTCGGCTGATGCGGATTTCATTGCGGTAAGTCTAACCAATTAATTAATAATCGTAATTAACGGATTCTTTTGTTTCAGAATCAAGGTGATTGTGATGCAATCAATTATCTGGTCATCGGTAAAGGGTTCTGGTATGAATACAAGTTTGCAACGTACAACGCATATCGTACAATTAATTAATTAAACTTGTTTTTCAGATCGGTCGTATTCGTGATCGCTCGTAGTAGCGAAGCGTGGGAAAACGCTTCGTTACATCCCCCTCTTACCTCGGGAAGAAAAATATAAATTTATATTTTTCTTGAGACTGGTGGTTGAGGTAGGGAGAAATTGGAGAAAGGACGGTACAAATGAAAGATGACGGTCCAAAGTAGAACGGTAGTTAAGTTTATTGAGACGGTATTAACGACAGTTTTACGGTGACCGGTTATAGGCGGCAACGGCAAGCACGGGACATCTGGCCGCAATAGCCGCAACGAGAACAGAAGAAGATGCGGCGGCCAGTGCATTCCCCTCGTAGTGGTCCGCGATGTCCGCATCGCCAGCAAAGGTCGGAGCAGTGGACGGGTAAATGGGCGCTACGACAGCGAGACTCCTGTCGCAGCGTCAACGTTTGGGCATCGGCGTTCGAAAAACCCATAACCATCAGGGCCCTGGATATATCCCAGAAGTGTTGAGTGGATGCCGCAGGGAACGGAACAAAGTCCCTGGGCAGCATAGCGACTTCAGGGTGGCAAACTCCGGCTAATGGCCCCCAAAGGTGTGGGTCGGCGGCTGGAAATACCCGCGTTGAGTCGGGTAGAGAAGGCGACGGCGGGGTTATTGGGCTCCAGGGGTTGGTCCGTTTTTGGGACAGCGGCGGGTGGACTGGCTACGCTGGTTTCCTCCTCTACGTCCGAGGCGTGGAGGCTGAGAGTCCCTGTCACATTTAGAATTGCCGGGCAATTCCAAATGCGCCAAGAGGTTGGGTCGTAGGGGTATTTCTAAACTAAGAGCCCTGCTGCTCGATCGTGAGTGGTGTGGGTCTAATTTATAAAGAGCGCCACCCGTTTTGTGACCCCTCTTAGTTTAGTTAAACCCCCGGAGTTTAAAACGGGAAATAAATGGTGATATGATTACGAAAATTCCCAACGTATGGATTCCAATACTTTAATAACTCACAATTATATAATGATCTCTGATATTAATGTGACAATATTCTCAAAATGATGGAAACTTGATCTTTCTTTACGAGTTGACAGAACCTATAAACAAACGCGCCCCACCTAGACAGTCTTGTTTACAACTCCCCTACCCGCGAGGTCGCGGTAGCTTGACATCGTATAAGCTAAGTTTGACATCGACTGCGTAAGTGTTCTTGCGATCTTATATGCAATAATTAATACAGTGAATAAAGTGACGAATTCCGTGTAATAAAGTGCACCTTACTCTACGTTTACAAGTGAGTACAACTCTTAAAATCGATATTGCCGTTAATTCATTACTCTATGTGAAAGGACTGACGGTCCCAACTAATCTAAACAAATTCCACTTAGCTGTCGGTCCGGAGCGTGATTGGCGGTCAATAAAAGGTTGAATGGTCGTCCCGGCAAATACTCGGACATTCGGCAATCCAAAAAGATTACTCCTGCCACAAATCGGGTAGTACTCCAGCAAATGGGTTATTTCCAATGGTCTTCTAACCTCACTTAAGTTTGGATCGGTCTCGTTATCAACCTCCAAGTTTCTCGCCCCAAATATGAAATATGGGTCGTACTACTTGCCGCACAACTAGAGTGAATATCAGAGTCGTCAGTATGGAAGAGGAATGAAAGTATGGTAATGAAACTGCACTTACCCCGACTTGCGGTGCTTGCGGCAAAATCAGACAAAATGAGAAACGCTTCTTAAACGTAAGTAAAGCCTTATCATCTATATCCAACTAACGTTGTGAAATGGTTACATCAACCAATAATGGAGGTAAAGCACTACTTCAATTATTCTGCGCCTCGTGTCTATCTTAAATTATATTTACTCTCGCAGGGGCGACTTGTGTCTACCACGATCTAACGAGGAAAGAACAATCCAACTCAAACTACGAAAAACATACGTAGGAATCTAGGGTCTTTTTGGCCTAGTTAACACTGCAAGTCATGTGGGGTTCAAAGATTCATTTCGCGACTCGACTGACCTCTGACACTCTCTCACGGTCGTACAACTCAAATAAATTGTTCGTCAAAGTAAACAAAGAAGAAACCAACCATTATTCACAAATGCTACCCTTAAGAAACTAATGAAATAATGGGACGGAGATATGGAAATGGAAAAAGGAGATCGTGGCAACCTTTTTTTTTTTTTTTTGATGGTGGAATGCGTTACGCACCTGCCCCCTGCATATCTGCAGGGGAGTGTGAGGCTCGTCCTCAACGTCAGTTGCGGCCATACCCACTAAACCACCATCACTTCTTCATCATAGACTTCGCATACTGTTTCAAGATTTGCCCAGGGGGTACCCGTTGAAACAGCAGCGGTAAAAAAGAACCATCACACCAAAAAAGAACCATCACACCAAAAAAGAACCATCCATGCTTAACAAATTACAACCATACTGCTACAAACACATTACATAAAGGACTTGTAAATATCACAGTGCAAGTATCACAGTTAGTTATTATTCATGCGTGCGCTGACGACCGGATCTTTCTCCTTGAGAATGCACTCACACAGTCGCGCGACTTCATTCCATTCTTCTGGGCCTCGGAGCATAACTTCTACAATGTTTTCAGCGTTAATCTCACCTCCTACAGCGTCTTCTGTCTCAGTCCTAGCCGTTGCCCACCGCTCGCACTCAAAAAGAGTGTGCTCGGCGGTATCCTCCACGTTGCATTCATAGCATCGCCTGGATGCACACTTGCCGATCTTCTGCCTATACGCGTTAAAGTGTCCATGCCCAGTTATAAACTGAGCGACACAGTAGGTCAAGTTACCGTGGTCTCTGTGAATCCACTCGCGAATTTCCGGAATAAGGCGCCTTGTCCAGTTACCCTTTGTTCCTCTGGCCCATCTTTGCTGCCAGCTTTCCTCGACATTAGCCCGATTTGCGGCACGCTCCTGCACAGAACATCTAAAATTTAGCCATCTAAGTTTTACCTGAAGGTCCATAGGCATTATCCCTGCAAGGACTTGTAGAGCCTCGCTTGAAACTGTCCTATTTGCTCTCCCAATGCAAATATATGCCCAGGTACTTTATACAGATCAGTAACAACTCCTCCCTACCCACAACAAGGTTTTTAACCCAAAAACCGACAATACAACCGAAATCTGTAGCTAAACTACTAATGAACCAAAAGCTGTGGTACATCCGAAGGATGCAACCAAACTATCACACATAAAGAACGATACATTGGCCATAATCCCCTTTCACGTTTTAGGTGGGGGATTACCGCACTGGCGAGGTGCGATGGGTTGCCCCCCCACCGAAGCTGGAATACGGCCGCTCCACACCGGGGCTGAAACGCTGGGTAGCGGTCGCCCTGCCGACTACCCGTAGCCACACAGTCCATGGGGCTAGTCCCCATGGATTACAACCACAAAACACCACAAACAGACCGTTGGGGGCTCTTATCCCTGCCCAGCTAGCCACTGCGGCATTCTTCTTCCGGGCTCCGACACACCAGAAGGCCTCCAACAGCAAGGCAAAAGAACAACTAAGACACCGAATGAATACTTTCTACGTCATCTGGTAACTCTGGGGGGTGTGCTTTAAGGACTTTGGCATGCCAAACACCCCAATCTTTACCAGAATCATCCGTTAACCGATATGACCAAGGGGATAGTACCTGCGAAACTAGGAAAGGCTCCACAAAGTTTGGAGCCAGTTTAGCTGTAAAATATCTAGTAGCATCTGAAATTTGATAATTTTTCCGCCAAACTTGCTGATCGAGTCGGAAGCGCTCGTCCCGATGCCGCAAATTATATACTCTACTGCTTTTCTCGTACGCGACCCCTAATCGTCTACTAACGTCCGCAAATACCTGTTTTAAACTCTCCGCACGAGCGTCTACTAACATACTCTGATCAAAGTTAACCACGTCATCTATATCGGGACTATCTTTTCCAGAAAACGGAATATGTCGACCAAAAGCGATAAAATTAGGTGTAAGGCCCGTTACCTCGTGCCTTGTTGAACGAATAGCAGAAGCGACTTTTGGCAGAAACTTGTCCCACGTCTGATGGTTATCCCCAACATACGATGATAACATGGTCTTCACAACCCGATGTACTCGCTCGACGGGGTTACATTGCGGGTGATAATTGGCCGTATACCTAATTTTAACTTCGTACTCCCGCATCTTATGTTGAAACACATTACTTCGAAACTGTACTCCATTATCAACAATTATTGAGTTTGGCGTCCCGAACACTAAAAAGACTTGGTCTTCCAACACCGCGACTAATTTATTCGCGAACGCTCTCCGAAGAGGGAATAATAAGGTGAATTTACTAAATGTATCCGAGACCGACAAAATATAGATATGACCCGAGGTTGACTTTGGCAGCGGACCGACCAAATCGATACTGAGTAATTGCCATGGACGCGATACTTGCGATGCCGAGCTCAACATTAGTCCTGCTGGTCGTTTCTGTAACGGCTTTGTCCGTAAACAAGTGTGGCAACGCCTAATAAACTTGGTCACGTCACTATTCATTTTGGGCCAATAGTATTGCTCAGCCAGACGGGCGGTAATTTTATAAATACCGAGGTGACCACACGTTGGTGGATCGTGACACGATCGTATAAGAGCTGGGATTTAGGGACCACTTGCATCCAAGAGTTCGAGTCCTGCAAGACGGGGTACGCCTGTCGAGCTCGTTTGAAAATGACCGTCCCTTCCGTTCGCCACAACGGATATCGCGCTGGTCGGTTAGCAATATTATTCAACATGCGACGATACCAAGTATCTCCTGTATGATCGATTTCAATAGGTTCAATTACCGGTACTGCTCTCGACAATGCATCAGGAACTATGTGATCTTTCCCTTTTCTATGAATGATGTCAAAATCATACTGTTGCATCCGAACCGCCCACCGTGCAATACGTCCCACCGGATCTTTGATGTTGTTTAGCCACTTGAGACTATAATGATCCGTGATCACTGTAAATCGAGTACCCTCAATATATGGGCGAAGCTTCTCGATGGCGAATATTACCGCTAAGCATTCCTTCTCCGTAGTGCTATACCGACGCTCATTCCGCGTCAGCGACCGACTTAAGTAACAAACGACTTTCTCGATTCCCTCTATCGTTTGAGTTAACACCGCCCCGAGACCATAGTCTGACGCATCTGTCTGAATAACAAAATTCTGAGTAAAATCGGGGCACGATAAAATAGGGGCTGTAACTAAATGATTCTTAATGGTCTGAAACGCTTTCGCACAAGACTCGTCCCACTGAAATGTTTGATTCTTTCGCGTCAGTCGGGTTAAGGGATTGACTACAGCGGAGAAATTTGGCACAAATCGGCGATACCACGACGCAAGACCAACCACGCGACGTACTTCGGACACATTCCGTGGCGCGGGTAACTGAACAATTGCTTGAACTTTATCCGGATCCACCATTAGCCCCGAGGCGTTTACTACATAACCCAGATATCGAAGTTCGGATTTGCAGAAATTACACTTGTCCCGATTCAAGGTGAGACCAGCGTTAACAATCCTGGAAGCGACTTCTTTCAGAACTTTGACATGTTTCTCAAAAGTAGGGGTACAGATAATAATATCATCCAGATACACGAATACATACTTCTCAAGGTCGAATCCGATCACACGATCGATTAACCGCTGGCACGTAGCAGGGGCATTATGTAACCCGAAGGGCATCCGTGTAAACTGAAATAAGCCTCTATTTGGTACCACAAACGCGGTTAAGGCTTTCGAAGCCTCCGCCATCGGAATTTGCCAATACGCCGACTTAATGTCTAACGTGGTGAGAAATCTCGCATCCCGAAGTATATCCAGGGTAGTACTAACAAAGGGTATTGGGTAGGCATCCGGAAGACTAACCTTATTTACTTTACGAAAATCAACACAAAACCTGTACTTACCGTCACTTTTCTTAATTAATACAATGGGTGAAGCCCAAGGAGACAGTGAGGGTTCCACTATTTTATCCTCTAACATTTTCTCAAGTTCCTTATAAACATGCGCTTGCAACGCTGGGGAAAGGGGATAATGGCGTTGTTTAATGGGTGGTTGTTGTGAGTCTACGGTTATAGTATGTTCGACAAGGTGAGTACGACCGAGCGAGGTACTGCTCGTTCCGAAGGAATCGGCAATCACTTGTTGTAGGTAATGGCGTTGTGCAACCGTTAAAGAATCGAGATCTTGGATTGCCGTCACTTCGGCCGCAGGTGAAGGTACTGAATTTCTGAATGACCATTGTCCCGAGCAAAGATCTGGCACAATGGCCATACGACGCCAAAAATCGACGCCCAAAATAAGTGCATGTGGAACAGACGGTACTACTAGTACTTCCATAATTTCTACGCGATCGTGAACTTGAACAGGCACCGCTAAAAGCCCTAATACATCACATAACTGCCCATTGGCTACTCGACATGACCTTGCACCCACTGGACTCTCTAACCTACAATAATTCCTAAGCAACTCCCAACCCGTCGCTCCTAAAATTGTTCTCGACGCGCCTGAATCTAACAACCCCATTAACCGCTTCCCATAGATTGACACCGATAAGTATGGACGTTGGTAACACATAATCTAGCGCCAACTGCAATGGATCTGACGTCTGGCCTAACGCCGATCCCGCTGCATGTTTTTTGGACATTGTGGACAATTAAACGACGTAACATTTGCAAACCCACATTTAAAACAAAATCGTCGTCGCGGTTCTTGACACGAGCTAAAACGATGCCCGGGAGATTTGCAATTCCAACATACCGACGGAGATCGTGGAGGTGAGTTCAGGATCTCCGTTGGCGAAATAACTGGTATAGGCTCTTCGCTACAAGCTGCTACTTGGGTGAGATGGTTAGCGGGTCCCCGATGGTATGCTAAACCAGGTTCCAGTAATCGACGATAATTGGTGGGTGGAGGACAAAGTTGTTGCACTCGCCAGTGCGTTTCTTCCGCGACCCGACAAACACGCACCAGCTGTTGTACCGAACCGAAATCTTGCAGAGCAATTTGTAGTTGCAGATATGGTAAAAGATTTCGCCTAATCATCTGAACGCGATTGAACTCGTCTGGCTGATTCGGGCCTAACTTTCTAAATAAACTTTGCATTGCTGCAACGAAAGTGATAACTCGCTCTTGGTCTCCTTGTGTGCGACGCCTAATTTCGTCCCATAACGCGTTTACATAGTCAGGTGGTTGGAAATCATTTTGAAGCTGGTCAGTCAGGTCGTCCCACGAATGGAAGGTATTGGTCCGATACCACATTAAGGCTTCATTAGTGAACAGCTCCGGCGCTGCGTTTAAGATCGCCTGTTTACTAACACCGCGAGATGTACGCAATTCTTCGACACGTTCGAGAAAATCCGAAACGCTTGAGGTTCCATCAAACGATACTCCCCACTTATACACGTACGCTGGCCGATAGCTTTCCGCACTTAAACGGGGAGCTTGATTCCCTAACCTACACTCCCGCATTTGTGTAATAAACTGGTCTAAATTGGTGGAATCTAACTCTGGTCGATGCGACGCCACTGGAACCTCATTGGGTAGTGCCGATTCGACTCGAGGATTAGTTGAAGCTCTGTTTGACGAACTTTCAAATTGCCGAACGCGATCTCGTACTGAGGAAGGCCGTATGATTTCCGGAATCAAAGGTATCGCCGTTTCGGCCATCGATTCTTGAACAGTATCGGGCTGCGTGAGTAAATCCGTAACCTCGCGAAATTTTTCTTCAAGCTGCTCGCTCAATTGTAAACAATGAAGAGTTAGCGCGTTTTTCAACTCTGAAGTCTCACTAATGTGACCTAACCGACCATAGACATGTACCAACCGGCTATTAATCCGTTTAAATTCATTGGCTCTGTTGTTTGAGTCAAAGTCCTGAACTGCAAGAACTAATTCTTGTAACTTGTTATCACAACTGGATAGCTCCGCGTTCGCATCTAAGGTTGCTGTGAATCTACTTGTCGCACCGCTTTCTCGTTCTATTCGCAAAGCCGCGCGTAGTGACGTGCGATTCTCGGCTACCGTTGCCGCAACGGGCAAACCCCGAACTCCTAACTCATACGCGACCTCATCGCCGAGTAATCGGTTAATCTCCATGGCGAAATTAACCAAATCCCCACTCCACCCAAAAAAACAGAAAGGGAAACAACACCAAAGGGAAGGCAAATACCAGATAGCACTTCTGAATTCTTGCTCAGTAATAGTTCTCGTTATAAACAAGAAATAAGGCTGCCCAAAACAAAATTGGGTCGCCCGATTTCCTGACGCAAACTTACCGGGAATAAAAAAAAATAACCCCCCAACGCAACAAAATACTACCCGATATGTAGCACAACAACAACAAATCAAACGCAAGAAAGATCAATCAGGTCCCAAAAAAAAAAACACAAAAAAAAAATACAAAAAACCACGTTGGGCGCCAATTTGTCACATTTAGAATTGCCGGGCAATTCCAAATGCGCCAAGAGGTTGGGTCGTAGGGGTATTTCTAAACTAAGAGCCCTGCTGCTCGATCGTGAGTGGTGTGGGTCTAATTTATAAAGAGCGCCACCCGTTTTGTGACCCCTCTTAGTTTAGTTAAACCCCCGGAGTTTAAAACGGGAAATAAATGGTGATATGATTACGAAAATTCCCAACGTATGGATTCCAATACTTTAATAACTCACAATTATATAATGATCTCTGATATTAATGTGACAATATTCTCAAAATGCTGGAAACTTGATCTTTCTTTACGAGTTGACAGAACCTATAGACGAACGCGTCCCAGCTAGACAGTCTTGTTTACAACTCCCCTACCCGCGAGGTCGCGGTAGCTTGACATCGTATAAGCTAAGTTTGACATCGACTGCGTAAGTGTTCTTGCGATCTTATATGCAATAATTAATACAGTGAATAAAGTGACGAATTCCGTGTAATAAAGTGCACCTTACTCTACGTTTACAAGTGAGTACAACTCTTAAAATCGATATTGCCGTTAATTCATTACTCTATGTGAAAGGACTGACGGTCCCAACTAATCTAAACAAATTCCACTTAGCTGTCGGTCCGGAGCGTGATTGGCGGTCAATAAAAGGTTGAATGGTCGTCCCGGCAAATACTCGGACATTCGGCAATCCAAAAGGATTACTCCTGCCACAAATCGGGTAGTACTCCAGCAAATGGGTTATTTCCAATGGTCTTCTAACCTCACTTAAGTTTGGATCGGTCTCGTTATCAACCTCCAAGTTTCTCGCCCCAAATATGAAATATGGGTCGTACTACTTGCCGCACAACTAGAGTGAATATCAGAGTCGTCAGTATGGAAGAGGAATGAAAGTATGGTAATGAAACTGCACTTACCCCGCTGCACTTACTACTGCACTTACTACTTGCGGTGCTTGCGGCAAAATCAGACAAAATCAGAAACGCTTCTTAAACGTAAGTAGAGCCTTATCATCTATATCCAACTAACGTTGTGAAATGGTTACATCAACCAATAATGGAGGTAAAGCACTACTTCAATTATTCTGCGCCTCGTGTCTATCTTAAATTATATTTACTCTCGCAGGGGCGACTTGTGTCTACCACGATCTAACGAGGAAAGAACAATCCAACTCAAACTACGAAAAACATACGTAGGAATCTAGGGTCTTTTTGGCCTAGTTAACACTGCAAGTCATGTGGGGTTCAAAGATTCATTTCGCGACTCGACTGACCTCTGACACTCTCTCACGGTCGTACAACTCAAATAAATTGTTCGTCAAAGTAAACAAAGAACAAACCAACCATTATTCACAAATGCTACCCTTAAGAAACTAATGAAATAATGGGACGGAGATATGGAAATGGAAAAAGGAGATCGTGGCAACCTGAAATCGGTAGGCTTAACATACGGTACGTACTCAAATAAATACTAACTTTCTAACCAAACTTTAACTATTACTAATTAGTATTTTCCGGTTCTAGTTACAAGACGATAAAAAGGGATCATGGAACCAAAAATGCTAGAGGCCAAAATGAAACCGTAACATCCCATCATCTAGATTTCTGAAAAGAACAAACGGATTAGACGTTGGTCGGTCGGCGCATATACAAAGGGAGCCGCAGAACGGGTGAAATCAGCTCATTAACTAGCTGTTTTATACTAGTGGTGGCACCTCCTCGTTGGTGGTATCGTCGTCCTCGAGCGGGGAAAGCGGGTACAGCTGCATCAGCCGGGCTGCTTCCAACCGTACGGGCTCCGGGATCTGGCTGAACAAAGGTTCAGCCGAGGCGATGTCCGACGGCATTTGGTCGGCAGTGCACGGACGGTAGACGGCGGGATGGGGTTGGCGGCGGCGCTCGCGTTCCCACAACGCCAGACCTCGACGGCCGTAATGGCTCGTTCCACCGGGTTGGCTTGCGGGGTGTAGGGCGGTGTGAAACGGTGGCGAATCCCTAGATCCTTCAGCAAACTGCCAAAGACTCTACTAGTAAACTGGGTACCATTGTTGCTCAAGACCAAGTCCGGGTACCCAATGCGGGTAATTACCTCGTCAAAGAAGGCGCGGGTGACGTTAGTAGCGGTAGCACTCGATAGCGGTTTGCAGTGTACCCACTTCGAAAAACGGTCCTGGAAAACTACCAGGAACGTATTGCCCTTAGTGGACCGCGGTATGGCTCCAACAAGGTCCGTACTTACCGTTTCCCAGGGTCGCAAGGTGACTGCCGGCTGCATCTTTCCTGCAGTGGTTTGCTGTTGAGCTTTGAACTGCGGACAGGAAATGCAACCCCGCACATGTTTAGTGATATCTCTAAACATGCCGGGCCAATAGTATCGTTGGGCAATTCGACTGATCGACTTAGTGATACCTAGGTGACCAGCCTTCGGGGCGTCGTCATTTTCGGAGAGTACTCCTTTGCGCAGGGGTGTAGGTACGCAAAGTTTCCAGGGGTCGGCAAATTCGGAATCCTTCAGGTCGTTGTGGTCCCAAATGTGACGGTAAAGGCGGTTTTCGCGGATCTGATAGTCGGGAAAATTCGCGGGGTCTTTGGTTACGGCTTGGATCAGTTTGTCATACCAGTTGCAATTTCCGGCGACTTCGACGGTGCACAACTCACCCACATCTTCGTCAACAGAAGCATGCGGCATGGGCTGTCGGGATAAGGCATCGGCTACTCGGTTCAACGTGTCTTTGCAGTAAAGACACTCCATCTGGCTAACCGCCCGGCGGGGCTTTTGATGGAATGCAGCCAGCGCAGAGACTGGTGGTCGGTAAATACGGTGAATGGATATAATTCGAGATAGGGGCGCATCTTCTCTATCCTGTAGATGATGGCCAGACATTCCTTTTCGGTGACGGAATAGTTCTTCTCGGTTGGGGATAGAGTCCGACTAGCATAGGCAATGACTCTGTCATGCCCATCAAAACGTTGCGTTAGAGCGACGCTTATACCATAGTCGGAGGCGTCGGTCTGCAAAATGAAACGGTGCGCGAAATCGGGGCAGGCTAATACGGGGGCCTCAGTCAGTGCGGTTTTCAGTGCCTGAAACGCACTTTCGTGTGACTCACTCCAGGTCCAACGGTAACCTTTACGGAGTAACTGATTTATTGGGCTCGCCATTTCGGAGAAGTTCTCGATGAACCGACGATACCTGGAGGCGACACCTAGGAAACTGCCCAACGTCTTAACGTTTATTGGTGATGGTATTCCTTAGATAGCTGTCACCTTCTCTGGGTCGGTACTGATTCCTTCGGCAGTGACGACGTGACCTAAATAGGTTAATGACTTACGCCCAAATTGGGATTTGTCCGGGTTTAGTTGCAAGCTGGCGGTTTGTAGTCTTCGGAAGACTGCACGGAGGTTGTTCAAGTGTTTCTCGAAGGTTCGGCCTAGAATGATGATGTCATCTAGATACGCGAAGGCATGCGGTTCCATGTCAGGGCCAATGATTTGGTCTAAAAGGCGCTGGAAGGTGGCAGGGGCGGAGTGTAATCCGAACGGCATGACTCGGAATTGAAACAACCCTTTTCCGGCAACGGTAAAAGCGGTTATCGGTTTGCTCTCGGGTGATAATGGGATCTGCCAGTAGCCTTGCTTGAAGTCTAGCGTACTGATATATCGCGCTCCACGTAGTTTATCTAGGATGGCGTTGATGTACGGCAACGGGTGTGCATCCTTTCGTGTCACATCATTGACTTTGCGAAAGTCGATTCAAAACCTAGGCTTGCCGTTTTTCTTCCGCACGATAACTACGGGAGAACTCCATGGGCTGTTGGACGGTTCGATGATTCCATCAGCCAACATCTGATCCACCTCTTTGTATACAATTTCTTGCATACGAGGGTTTTGGGATCTATATCGCTGCTTAATTGGCGTCGGGTCGATTAGGCTGATATGATGTTGCGCGAGTCTAGTGGTTTCGGTCAGGCGGGTAAACGGCGGCAGTTCTTGGTGAAGGAAAGCTTGCAGGCGGTTTTCCTCTGCAGGACTTAACTGCAGTTTTGGGAGCGGTTCCTGGGCTTGTAACGGGGCTGTGGCAATTTCCACAGTGTTCCCGACGGGAAACTTTACGGTACCCTGGATGACGTTGATTTGGGCGTGGTATTTCTTCAGCAAGTCCATGCCTATGATGACATCATTTACCAGGGTCGGCATACATAAAAACGGTTCGAGCGCCGTTGTAGCACCTAACTTGGTAGTTAGCGTTATGACTCTGTAACGAAGTGTTTTTCATTACTGGGGCCTTTCTGATAGTATATAATTAGTGATAGTATTCGATAACAATTTCGTTATTAATTAGTACTTACCCGGTTCAATAATCGAAGGGATGAACAATCCTTGCCGTCCGATAATATTTTAAGTGATCAATAGTTAATCCTGCAACCGTTTCTGTTCTGTTTTCTGCAAGTTTGGTGTCGGCTACAAGTGAGGTTAAGTTAATGTTATGAATAGCCGATTACATTCTATTACTCACATTGCCTTCTATTTGTTGTAATATATAAAAACAGTGTTATAAGTACTATAGCGACATCTACCTGGTAAACTATGCACTGTACATTTCATGTATAAGTTTGTCTCTTTCTAATACACAATAAAATAGGTGTCTTGGTTCAGACATTAACGATACCGGTCGTATCTCTACATCCACCCTTTTATAATAGGTTATTTGGCCCAGAACTGTGTAGAAGAAAACCGAGTGTATTAGTTGTGTCTAAGTGAACAGAAATGGCAGTGAATTATCTAAACAGTGTGCCGAAGTTGCTTGGTCGGGAAAACTATGATGAGTGGGCATTCGCCGTCGAAAACGTGTTCGTCCTTGAAGGCCTAACCAAGTCTGTCGCAGGAACCGAAGAGGATGTCACGCTTAACGCGAAAGCAAAAGCTAAGTTAGTTTTGACTCTCGATACATCTTTGTTCACGCATATCAAAGATGCTGCAACGGCAAAAGAAGTTTGGACGAAGCTGAAGAATTTGTACGAGGACAGTGGTTATACGCGAAAGATTGGGTTGTTGCGCGCCCTGATATCTTTAAGGCTGGAAAATTGCGATTCCATGCAAGTGTATGTAAATCAAGTTGTTGAGACATCGCAGAAGCTCAGAAGAACAGGATTCAACATAGACGACGAATGGGTAGGCTCATTACTTTTGGCGGGATTGCCAGAAAAGTTCGCGCCCATGATAATGGCGGTTGAGCATTCAGGATTGAAGATTTCTACAGATTCCATAAAAACGAAGTTGTTAGACGCGTACGCAGATGGCGCTGATCACTCAGGAAATGCGTTTGCTGTAAAGGAGAAGCGAGGGTTCTTCAAGAAGCCGAGAGATAGCAGTAGTGGCAGCAAAACAAATACTTTTGACAATAAAAAGATTATTTGTTATACGCTGTCCGTTTATGATAGGCTATTACGTCACTGCTTAGCAGTTATGACGTAGTTAATACCAACCGCTAAAATAAAAATTAAAACGACAGAATCCAATTAATTTTAGGCATAAATCCGTTAGTAATTAATAATATTAATATTGCTATAAAAATTAGGCGATAATATGAGGTATTAACTGAGAAAATTGGCAAGAAAGATTTTATTTTTAGTGACATTTAGTTTATTACCAACGTTTTGTTGGTCACGCATAAAGTATAGTTCACATTCGCCAGGACAAAAGTGCCTTTCTAGTGAAGTGAAAAACATGGTTGTAAATTTGCTGGGCGAATTTTGGTGGCAAATGCACTTAAAATAAGTTTAACGAGTGTTAATAGAGTGGCTGCTGGCAAAAACAAAGACCTGCCAATTGCAGGGCCCTCAAAACGAACTCATAAAAAACCGCTGGTGACTCGGAACCGCAGGTTAATCGGAATAGACCTTTAGATTGCGTCATATACAATTGATGACGTAATAGCCTATCATAAACGGACAGACTATATAAATGCAGACAGCCAGGACATTTCATGTCCAAATGCCCAAACAGCAAGAAAGATCAAGCATTGAGTGTAGTATTCTTAAACGGACAATTTCAAGATTCGGATTGGTACGTCGACAGCGGTGCTAGTGTTCATTTAACGGCCAGAAAAGATTGGTTAGAAAATCAACGGCATCCAGAGATGGCTGAAATTATGGTGGCAAATAAAACCGTAATACCGGTCGCGTGTGCGGGTGATGTGCGTTTACGAACCGAAACAAACAAAAATGTTTTTAATGTCGTTTTAAGTAATGTGCAGTATGTTCCGGATTTAACTACTAATTTATTGTCGGTGAGTCAGTTAATCAAGAACGGCAATAAAGTGAGTTTTGATGAGGAGAGTTGCAGAATTTACAATAATAGCAATACTCTAGTTGGAACAGCTGACTTGGTAAATAATGTTTACAAGCTCAATTTTGTGAAACGAAATGTGAATGTGCTGGCAGCATCGGCGGCTCGATCAGCGGTTACAAGTGAAGTATGGCATAGAAGATTAGGACATCTAAATAGTGCTTACTTGAACAAAATGACAAGTTGGGTGAACGGACTTGAATTTGAAGGTAGTGCAAAAATACAAAAACTCAACTGTGAAGTTTGCTGTGAGGGAAAACAAAATCGACTACCATTTCCAACCCATGGAAGTAGAGCTGGTGAGTTTTTAGAAATTGTTCACAGTGATGTTTGCGGTCCAATGGAAAAGAATTCATTAGGAGGGGCCAGATATTTTTTAACGTTCATTGATGACTACAGTAGAATGTGCTTTATATATTTTTTGAAACACAAAGATGAAGTTTTAGAAAAATTTCAGGATTTCAAAAGTCTTGTTGAGAAGCAGACAAGTAGGAACATCAAAGTTTTACGAACAGATAATGGAGGCGAATACACCAGTATAATTTTTGAAAAATATTTAAGAGCAAACGGAATTGTTCATCAGAAGACAAACAGTCACACGCCTGAGCAGAATGGTATGGCAGAAAGATTTAACCGTACCATAGTTGAAAAGGCGAGATGCTTGCTCATTGACAAGAATTTGGATAAATTCTTTTGAGCGGAAGCGTGTTATACTGCATGTTACCTTAAAAATCGTTCCGTAGCTTCAGGAATTTCTAAAACTCCAATCGAATTATGGACAAAGAAAGTACCTGACATCAGTCACCTGAGAGTATTTGGAAGTACTGCTATGGTACACGTTCCCAAAGTAAACAGAAAAAAGTGGGACTCAAAGGCAACAAAGCATATTCTAGTTGGGTATGATGAAAATACCAAAGGATATAGGCTTTACAATCCAAATACCAGGAAAGTCGTAATCAGCAGGGACGTAACTATAATGGAATATACTGAGAAGTATTTGGTGGAAGAAATCATCGACGAAGAAAAAGAACAAGAAATATTGGTTTCAGTAGGGGACGATTCTTCAATCGAAACTCTAAGTATTGAAGAAGAACCTGTGGCAGTAACCAATGATCGAGATAGTGATTACATTCCAGACGATACGGATGAAGAAGTGTTGCAGCCGATTGTCAGAAAATCGCAAAGAACACCGAAACCAAAAATCGACAAAGACTTTGTGTCGTACATGTGTCAAGAAATAAAGGATTTAGAGAGTGATCCAGTCGACATGTCTGACGCTCTGTCAAGAGCTGACAGAGACTTCTGGAAGAACGCCACAGAAGAAGAGTTGGAATGCTTCGAAGAAAATAGTGCGTGGGAATTGGTCGATTTAAACGAAAGCAACACGGTAGTGGACTCTAAGTGGGTGTTTAAAAGAAAAGTTAATAGTATGGGCGAAGTGAAATATCGCGCTCGATTAGTAGCTAAGGGTTTTACGCAAAAGCAGGGAATAGATTATACTGACACTTTTTCTCCTGTGGTGAGGCACTAAACGTTGAGATTATTGTTTGCTTTAACTGTAAAATTGAAATTAGATGTAACTCATTTAGATGTCAAGACTGCATTTTTAAACGGTTTCTTGAAGGAGAAAGTTTTCATGAAAATGCCAGAAGGCTTAAAATGTAATGATAAAAATAAAGTTTTGAAGTTTAATAGAGCAATATATGGCCTTAAGCAATCTTCCAAATGTTGGAATGATAGAGTCAATTCAGTTTTATTACAGTTGGGCTATGAGAAGTCCAAATACGAGCCATGTGTATTCATAAAAACAAAGAATAATTCATATACAGTAGTGACCTTGTATGTAGATGATTTTTTCATATTTTCTAATTGTAATCAAGAAACAGTTTATTTAAAAAGGGAGCTAGAATTCAGATTTAAAATTGAAGATTTAGGGGACGTAAAGGAATGTTTGGGCATGAATGTTAACTATGACAAGCAAAAGGGTATCTTGACTTTAAGTCAAACAAATTACATTGATCGTTTATTGAAGAATTTTAATATGTTAGAATGTAAATCCGCTAGAACCCCGATCGAATGTAAATTGAATTTGGATGAAGAGAATCAGGATGTAATTGTGGAAGAAGTACCATATCAAAAATTAATTGGTAGCCTCATGTACCTGGCAGTACTGACAAGACCAGACATTGCCTTTAGTGTTAGTTTTTTGAGTACATTTAATAATTCGCATACTGATGTGCATTGGAAATGTGTCAAAAGGGTTTTAAAATACCTGAAAGGTACAAGAGATTATTGTTTAAGATTTACTGATGAAAAATCAGAACTTGTTGGTTTTGTTGATGCAGATTGGGCCAATAATGTTACTGACAGAAAATCATACACTGGCTATGCTTTTAAATTTTGTAATTCTGTAATTTCCTGGGAAAGAAATAAGCAAAAGACTGTCGCGCTTTCAAGCACTGAAGCCGAATATATGGCTATATCAGAGGCTGCAAAAGAAGCCATTTATTTGAAAAATTTATTGTTTGAATTGACAGGAGAAGACCATTGCATAACTTTGTTTAGCGATAATCAGAGTGCAATAAGTCTGTCTGCAAATCATTTATATCATAAGAGGTCTAAACATATTGATGTCAGACATCACTTCATAAGAGAAGTAGTTGCCAATAAGCAAATTCTGTTGGAATACTTGCCGACAGACAAAATGCCCGCTGATGTGCTCACGCAAGGTTTAACGTTTAGCAAACATTTTAAATTGTTAAATTTATTGGATTTTCGTTTTTTTTTTCGTTTATGTTTTTTTTAAGTAGGGGTGTTGTAATATATAAAAACAGTGTTATAAGTACTATAGCGACATCTACCTGGTAAACTATGCACTGTACATTTCATGTATAAGTTTGTCTCTTTCTAATACACAATAAAATAGGTGTCTTGGTTCAGACATTAACGATACCGGTCGTATCTCTACATCCACCCTTTTATAATACTATTTTGTCCGCTCTATTTAATTCCTGCTGCACTGACTCGGTTCACGATCACTGCACTGGACTGCACTCTCACTGCACTACAGTGCACTTTTTTGCCAATGTTTACTGTTGAACTGTCAGCTCGTTTCATGAGCGGCCAGTCAGCTGCTCCGCGAAGGAACCGACTAAACCCGAACTAACGTTAATTACAGTTAGTAATTAAACTCGCTTACAAATATTTGCATGGCTTACCGAATTGTCTTCGCGTTTGCATATTACGGCTGTACCTACTAGGTTTACTTTCGGTCCGTAGTTTGGTACGGAAATATTCTCCAGCATCACGTTTCATCGCCGAGGCCAACGACCCGACAAACAACATGTGTGCGAAAGTGCATTTTGGACAGTGCATCCTGCGGAATTTGGTAAATGTGCAGAAATGACGGGTGTGTTCAGTGCGCGCGTTAATTCAAACTAGTGTCAAAGTTTAGGTCAACGGTTTCGGCAAAAGAAGTGCGACATCGACTTCTCCCCCTAATCACCGAAGAACAATATTGTTTTTATGTTAGATTTAGTTTATAAATACGCTTGCAGCGTATTTTTGAGCTCTCGTTTCCTGTGCCACTGAAGCCATCCACTAGTGTCGGTGCGATAACAAGTTTCGAACCGTTATTTTCAACGTCAATAAAATTATGCAGAAAGTCTTTGTCAATTTTATTTTGGTGCAAGTCTTTTGTGTTTTACTTATCATTCCGGTACCGCAGTTTTCTGCACAAAGGTTTTCTGGGGATTGGGTCGAGTGCAAACCGGCAATCTTCCGTCGACCTCGTTTAGGCTTAGCGTGTCACGTAATTGGTGGCTGGGTTCTACGGGACAGTTTTTGATCTTTTGGCTCGAGTGTAAACCGCCAAATTTTCTAGCGAACACGTTTCCAACGAATCCCAGCTATTCCTGGTGCACGCCGCCGTTTGATTAAAATTACGACGATAGTCCGAATTAGAGACCACGCTTTCACCGAAGTAAAATAGCCGTTCTGTTCTGTAAACCGTTTTCCGCTCGTTGTCGTGAGCGTTATTATTAACTGTAAACCGTTCATTTCTATGTAATAAAGTTCATTTAACCGAGTTTTCTGTGTGTGTGTCCAAATTTTACCTGTTACTCCGACTGAATCCGCTACCCAATCGAGAGCAAACTCGTTAAAAACTGGCGCCCGAGCAATTTTCCGAAATTCCTGAAAACAGTGTCACAACTCCAGCGTTCGAAGATACTGTACCATCAGCTAATCTGGTGCTACAATTGGTGCTCACGGGACAAACATCGGATAGTAGCTGGGTAACGACGGCTCCAACAAAAGATACCATAGCTCCGGTATCGACGAGAGCTATGAATCGATGTTGGTTTAACTCGATTGGAACAAACAATCAGTTATCGGAACAAACAGTGGTTGAGACGGCGGCAGGTAACAGCTGCGACGGTCTCGACGACATACAGCTGCTCCCTAGTTTTCCGACGGCCTTGGGCAACGACAATCCTTGGACAGTCGTCCCACAACGCGAGCAGAAACTGAGGAACGCATTTCGACATTGCGTCTTCTGGTGTCCACTTTGACCACATTTCCAGCAGGTCTGCGGCGTTACTTCGATGCGGCGGGGAACGTTAAGGGGTTGGAACGGCGGAGGTTTTCCTATCGAACGTGACCGGTGGGTTTCGGATAGGGAACTGACTCGGACTGGGAGTAAAAGGAGGCGGTCGGGTATTCGGCGAAACGGGTATCGGTTTCCTCAACTTCTCCTGGATGACTTCCTGTTCTCGCAGTCGGATCATCCATGGTCAGACAGTCGGCTCGGCGGATAAATTGCTGCAACTCGGGGCGTAGGTTGTCGTAGCAACAATCCAAATTGCTTCCGCTGATACTCCGCCAATGCGTTGCAGTAACATCCGGATGTCTAGCAGATAGGCAACGCTGGATTCGCGAGTGCCTTGGACGCGGTTGCGGACGGCCTCCCAGGCGCGTTTCGCATAGTCCACCGGTAAGAAATACCGGTTGAAACTGTCGCAGAACTGATTCCAAGTACCGAGACGCGTTTGCTCTAACTGAAACCACGTTAGAGCTTTCTCCCGGAGGAGGTGAGTCATCCCCACAAAAAGTTGAGCCTGCGTAAGTCCGTACATAGTACGCATTTCTTCGATTCGGTCTAGAAACTCTAAGGGATCAGTGGTACCATTAAAATGGGTATTCCACCGTCGTATCCACTCGATCCCGGAAAAATCGACGGCAAGTGGTCGACTTGAAGCTTTTCCACCAAACCTAATGGATTGGGCCGACGCTTGATGCGCCAGTGTGGTGTAAAAAACGGGCGGTGGTAAACCAGTCGAGGCGGTGGTGAAAACAGGGGGCACGTGTAACGGAAAAGTTGGGGCGGCGGTGGTCGGCATGGAAGACACTGACGGCTGGGGGCACGTGTAACGGAAAAGTTGGGGCGGCGGTGGTCGGCATGGAAGACACTGACGGCTCCAAAAATCTAATTAAACGGTATCTCATGGCGGAAACGGTGCCATGAGTCGGTAAACTTTGGACTTGCAATTCGTTAATTAATTCGGACTTCTTTAAGGGATATGTCTATCGAATCTTCCGATCATCTTCATTATCAGTCAGATTACCGGTGGCTTGATCTGGAGGAAGGCCCTCAAGGCCCGTAACGTTCTCAGTCATGTTGTATAAAGGAACAAAAGAAAATTCTTCCGAGAATGGAAGCAAACTGTTTTTGAGTAAAACCAGATTTGGCCACACTGAAAAGTCACGCGGAGAATGGCAAAACTTTTGCAGAAAAATTAAGCTCGGGAGATTTCAAGAAAAATTAAAAAAAAAAAGAAAGAATGTCCTTTTTAACGAAAACCGGTTTTCGGAAAATCGGAAAAATTTTCCGGAAAATGCGACGAGAAAAAATGAGAGAGAAAAAGATAATTTGGAAAATTTCTCTGAAAATTTCCCCGGACAATGTGGAAAATGCGGCGGAGGAAAATTTAAATTTTTTGGGAAAATTGTGAAAAATTTTTCGGAAAACTTGAAAACAACTCGGTATAAACCAACCCTACCCAAATCTTGGCGGAGAGGGTAAAACAAAAGCGGTAAGGTCAAACGGTGCAAAATTTTCCTCGGAAAATTCGTTTCCCGCCTGGACTGTTTCCAGGTGCACTTTGGGCAAGTGTTTTAGTGATCGCGCAGGGTGAGAACGGTTTAGACGGAGAAGGAAGGTGATTGTCCTAACGACTTACCCCTGTATATAGCACACCTATGACCCGGTATATGCAAAAGGTCTACGTCACAAATGAATCGTTTGAATTCGGTTTCGCGATCTTTCTCAGTACCCCCGGCACTGCGCGACACAGTCCCTAGTCACTCGATCCACCACCAGTGGCAGTTTCGTTCTCGCATCTCATTGGTAGGTCCCGCTGCGAGCAGGACAGCCTATTCTCTGTCTTTTCGGCGGTTACGATTGTATTTGGTTGTAAAAATATTTGGTATAAATTGATGACGTTACAAATTAAAAAATTGTTATAAAATTAATTAAAAGTGTTTTACTTTAAAGACAAAGTGTAGTGCATACATATTAGCTGCAATATTATTTTAAAAAGTGTAAGTATGGTGTAATTAAATTTAATTGAAATCATGAAGAATGGCATTGTCGTGTGAAATGTTCTAACAACATTTTAACCTCATTCTGTGATAAACACAAAACACGTTGATGAATTGGTGAATTGTTGATGTTTTGGTGAATTGAAAATATATAATGGTATTCAAGACTTGCTGTGTGCCTGGGTGTTGGAATGGATGGTGTAAAGTGGATATGGAAAGGCTACGGGTATGGCTTAATTGAAGGTAAGGCATATTTTAATTACTTTTAGAATTAGGGTACCTATGGTCTCGAATAAAGGCTTATATTATTGCTACTGTTATCGATATCGTTGCATAAACGAACCCTTATGTTTGTTTATGGAACGATTTAGCTTCTTATTCTGTAAACAATTGAACAATATCGTTATACCATAGATGTGCGCCATGTGAATTATAATATCAGTGGTAGCACATCGTCCAATGTATAACGATATCGTTTAATTGCTTACGGAATAAGGGCCTTATTCCGTAAGCAATTAAACGATATCGTTATACCTTAGATGTGCGCGATGTCAATGGGGCAACTGTTTGTTGATGGGGCAACTCTGCCACGAATTGAATTATGATTATAAATTATAATCATAAATCAATTTATGACGGTCCCAAGCCCGATATATTTATTAATTATAATATTATAAAGAGGAGGGACCCATCAACATAGTCTTAATTTTGCAACTTATAATTTAATTTATGTAATGTACATGTAATATGTAATATAATGTATAATTTATATGTTTTACCGAGTGTTTTACATTTATGCAATGTGTAATATATTTGTAATTTATAATGTATATGTGTTGTGTTATGTATAAATAATAAATGTGTATTGTAAATTATGTTTTTATTTACCTTTAAAATAATAAATAAAAAAGATAATATTTGAATTTACCGCGCAACCGAAATGTTTTTAGCATGGTTACAAACCAAATACCAAGCAGATCCCTATAAATGTGGATATCCAACTTCGTAACCATAATGAAGATGGCGCAAAAATCGATTCTAAATCGCCCGTTCCTTTTCTACAGAGTGTCGGATCTTCTTTCTTTATTATCTCTGGCGCGACAGTTTGTTTGGCGCTGTCCACGAAGTACGTTCGTAACAATGGTACTTGTGTACCTTAATTAACGGTGTTTAATTACCAAATTGCTGGGCAAGTACTCGGATAACGTGGTTGTGAAATCAAAACGGTATATAACAAATTAATTACAATGTGAAATCAACAACGGTCAATAAAATGAATAGCAATGGGCAAACAACAGCGGTCAATAATAAAAATGTGAAGTCAAAACGGTAATTATCAAATTAATATCAATGTGAAATCAAACGGTATATAACAAATTAATACCAATGTCTAACCAATTAATTAATAATCGTAATTAACGGATTCTTTTGTTTCAGAATCAAGGTGATTGTGATGCAATCAATTATCTGGTCATCGGTAAAGGGTTCTGGTAAAAATACAAGTTTTCAACTTGTAACATATCGTATAATTAATTAATTAAACTTGTTTTCCAGATCGGTCGTATTCGTGATCGCTCGTAGTAGCGAAGCGTGGGAAGACGCTTTGTTACAGTTTCTAGCCCTGGAACCCCTTCAATGAAGCATCTACTTGCAGCAGATTCATCGAGATGTTTCAATAACGTTGAAAGTTGTAAATGCATGTTTAGAATCAGGGATAATAAACAAAGTTTGACGTTTGTTTATAATGATTTTTTTTTCTTGGTTATGTTTACCACTGTGTCAAACAGTACGTCATTCAGCCTTGGGTATGTTCAGTGACGCGTTTGTGCAATATTTAAATCAGCGGATTGATAAACTGGCCGCGTTCAAAAGTTACGTAAAAAATCTCATATGAACACTAGATATAAAATATAATAATGAATTTTTTTTAAAAGTTTGGAATAATAGTTATTTATACAACAAGTAGCAAAATGTAAGTTATTTTTTCACGAGTCGTAAATTTGTCCAACGAGGCGTCAGCCGAGTTGGACAATACAAGTGAAAAAATAACTAATTTTGCTCGTGTTGTATACACTATTTTTTGCAATTTTTAATTAAAATAAAAAAATATTAAAGGTTAGTTAATAATCAGATGACAATCGGTTGCTTGATTCAAGCTTAATTTGTTATTAATTAGAGCAGGCATTGATAAAACAATTGAAATCGCCCCTAGGAACGAAAAATCAAACAGCTTCCTTCACATAATTCAAATCGAATAGAAGTGTTTGCTAACTCAAATTTAATGGAAATGTTGCTTATATGTTCTTGTTCAGTTAAATAATCTTACTAATTGTACAATTAATATTGTTAATAAATAAAACATTGTGGTTTTATAACTTTTTGCCACGCTTTTAGCAATTTTTAAAATAATGAAAAAAAGTAAAAAGAATGAAAAAAAGTAGAAAAAGAGTGAAAAAAAGTCTTTTTTTCACCCTTTTTTTAGATCAATAAAAAAAAGAAGGCTGTTTCAATATCAAAAATGGCAACTAAAAAGATGTCATTTTAATCGCAAATTGCAAAATAGTTATTTATGTCATAAGGATCGTAATATCAATCATTATGGTACCAGTCGTGAAGTTTATCAGACGAGGCGCCAGCCGAGTCTGATAACGCGACTGGTACCATAATGATTAGTTACGGAGTAACCTTTACGGAGTAACTGATTTATTGGGCTCGCCATTTCGGAGAAGTTCTCGATGAACCGACGATACCTGGAGGCGACACCTAGGAAACTGCGCAACGTCTTAACGTTTATTGGTGATGGTATTCCTTAGATAGCTGTCACCTTCTCTGGGTCGGTACTGATTCCTTCGGCAGTGACGACGTGACCTAAATAGGTTAATGACTTACGCCCAAATTGGGATTTGTCCGGGTTTAGTTGCAAGCTGGCGGTTTGTAGTCTTCGGAAGACTGCACGGAGGTTGTTCAGGTGTTTCTCGAAGGTTCGGCCTAGAATGATGATGTCATCTAGATACGCGAAGGCATGCGGTTCCATGTCAGGGCCAATGATTTGGTCTAAAAGGCGCTGGAAGGTGGCAGGGGCGGAGTGTAATCCGAACGGCATGACTCGGAATTGAAACAACCCTTTTCCGGCAACGGTAAAAGCGGTTATCGGTTTGCTCTCGGGTGATAATGGGATCTGCCAGTAGCCTTGCTTGAAGTCTAGCGTACTGATATATCGCGCTCCACGTAGTTTATCTAGGATGGCGTTGATGTACGGCAACGGGTGTGCATCCTTTCGTGTCACATCATTGACTTTGCGAAAGTCGATTCAAAACCTAGGCTTGCCGTTTTTCTTCCGCACGATAACTACGGGAGAACTCCATGGGCTGTTGGACGGTTCGATGATTCCATCAGCCAACATCTGATCCACCTCTTTGTATACAATTTCTTGCATACGAGGGTTTTGGGATCTATATCGCTGCTTAATTGGCGTCGGGTCGATTAGGCTGATATGATGTTGCGCGAGTCTAGTGGTTTCGGTCAGGCGGGTAAACGGCGGCAGTTCTTGGTGAAGGAAAGCTTGCAGGCGGTTTTCCTCTGCAGGACTTAACTGCAGTTTTGGGAGCGGTTCCTGGGCTTGTAACGGGGCTGTGGCAATTTCCACAGTGTTCCCGACGGGAAACTTTACGGTACCCTGGATGACGTTGATTTGGGCGTGGTATTTCTTCAGCAAGTCCATGCCTATGATGACATCATTTACCAGGGTCGGCATACATAAAAACGGTTCGAGCGCCGTTGTAGCACCTAACTTGGTAGTTAGCGTTATGACTCTGTAACGAAGTGTTTTTCATTACTGGGGCCTTTCTGATAGTATATAATTAGTGATAGTATTCGATAACAATTTCGTTATTAATTAGTACTTACCCGGTTCAATAATCGAAGGGATGAACAATCCTTGCCGTCCGATAATATTTTAAGTGATCAATAGTTAATCCTGCAACCGTTTCTGTTCTGTTTTCTGCAAGTTTGGTGCCGGCTACAAGTGAGGTTAAGTTAATGTTATGAATAGCCGATTACATTCTATTACTCACATTGCCTTCTATTTGTTGTAATATATAAAAACAGTGTTATAAGTACTATAGCGACATCTACCTGGTAAACTATGCACTGTACATTTCATGTATAAGTTTGTCTCTTTCTAATACACAATAAAATAGGTGTCTTGGTTCAGACATTAACGATACCGGTCGTATCTCTACATCCACCCTTTTATAATAGGTTATTTGGCCCAGAACTGTGTAGAAGAAAACCGAGTGTATTAGTTGTGTCTAAGTGAACAGAAATGGCAGTGAATTATCTAAACAGTGTGCCGAAGTTGCTTGGTCGGGAAAACTATGATGAGTGGGCATTCGCCGTCGAAAACGTGTTCGTCCTTGAAGGCCTAACCAAGTCTGTCGCAGGAACCGAAGAGGATGTCACGCTTAACGCGAAAGCAAAAGCTAAGTTAGTTTTGACTCTCGATACATCTTTGTTCACGCATATCAAAGATGCTGCAACGGCAAAAGAAGTTTGGACGAAGCTGAAGAATTTGTACGAGGACAGTGGTTATACGCGAAAGATTGGGTTGTTGCGCGCCCTGATATCTTTAAGGCTGGAAAATTGCGATTCCATGCAAGTGTATGTAAATCAAGTTGTTGAGACATCGCAGAAGCTCAGAAGAACAGGATTCAACATAGACGACGAATGGGTAGGCTCATTACTTTTGGCGGGATTGCCAGAAAAGTTCGCGCCCATGATAATGGCGGTTGAGCATTCAGGATTGAAGATTTCTACAGATTCCATAAAAACGAAGTTGTTAGACGCGTACGCAGATGGCGCTGATCACTCAGGAAATGCGTTTGCTGTAAAGGAGAAGCGAGGGTTCTTCAAGAAGCCGAGAGATAGCAGTAGTGGCAGCAAAACAAATACTTTTGACAATAAAAAGATTATTTGTTATACGCTGTCCGTTTATGATAGGCTATTACGTCACTGCTTAGCAGTTATGACGTAGTTAATACCAACCGCTAAAATAAAAATTAAAACGACAGAATCCAATTAATTTTAGGCATAAATCCGTTAGTAATTAATAATATTAATATTGCTATAAAAATTAGGCGATAATATGAGGTATTAACTGAGAAAATTGGCAAGAAAGATTTTATTTTTAGTGACATTTAGTTTATTACCAACGTTTTGTTGGTCACGCATAAAGTATAGTTCACATTCGCCAGGACAAAAGTGCCTTTCTAGTGAAGTGAAAAACATGGTTGTAAATTTGCTGGGCGAATTTTGGTGGCAAATGCACTTAAAATAAGTTTAACGAGTGTTAATAGAGTGGCTGCTGGCAAAAACAAAGACCTGCCAATTGCAGGGCCCTCAAAACGAACTCATAAAAAACCGCTGGTGACTCGGAACCGCAGGTTAATCGGAATAGACCTTTAGATTGCGTCATATACAATTGATGACGTAATAGCCTATCATAAACGGACAGACTATATAAATGCAGACAGCCAGGACATTTCATGTCCAAATGCCCAAACAGCAAGAAAGATCAAGCATTGAGTGTAGTATTCTTAAACGGACAATTTCAAGATTCGGATTGGTACGTCGACAGCGGTGCTAGTGTTCATTTAACGGCCAGAAAAGATTGGTTAGAAAATCAACGGCATCCAGAGATGGCTGAAATTATGGTGGCAAATAAAACCGTAATACCGGTCGCGTGTGCGGGTGATGTGCGTTTACGAACCGAAACAAACAAAAATGTTTTTAATGTCGTTTTAAGTAATGTGCAGTATGTTCCGGATTTAACTACTAATTTATTGTCGGTGAGTCAGTTAATCAAGAACGGCAATAAAGTGAGTTTTGATGAGGAGAGTTGCAGAATTTACAATAATAGCAATACTCTAGTTGGAACAGCTGACTTGGTAAATAATGTTTACAAGCTCAATTTTGTGAAACGAAATGTGAATGTGCTGGCAGCATCGGCGGCTCGATCAGCGGTTACAAGTGAAGTATGGCATAGAAGATTAGGACATCTAAATAGTGCTTACTTGAACAAAATGACAAGTTTGGTGAACGGACTTGAATTTGAAGGTAGTGCAAAAATACAAAAACTCAACTGTGAAGTTTGCTGTGAGGGAAAACAAAATCGACTACCATTTCCAACCCATGGAAGTAGAGCTGGTGAGTTTTTAGAAATTGTTCACAGTGATGTTTGCGGTCCAATGGAAAAGAATTCATTAGGAGGGGCCAGATATTTTTTAACGTTCATTGATGACTACAGTAGAATGTGCTTTATATATTTTTTGAAACACAAAGATGAAGTTTTAGAAAAATTTCAGGATTTCAAAAGTCTTGTTGAGAAGCAGACAAGTAGGAACATCAAAGTTTTACGAACAGATAATGGAGGCGAATACACCAGTATAATTTTTGAAAAATATTTAAGAGCAAACGGAATTGTTCATCAGAAGACAAACAGTCACACGCCTGAGCAGAATGGTATGGCAGAAAGATTTAACCGTACCATAGTTGAAAAGGCGAGATGCTTGCTCATTGACAAGAATTTGGATAAATTCTTTTGAGCGGAAGCGTGTTATACTGCATGTTACCTTAAAAATCGTTCCGTAGCTTCAGGAATTTCTAAAACTCCAATCGAATTATGGACAAAGAAAGTACCTGACATCAGTCACCTGAGAGTATTTGGAAGTACTGCTATGGTACACGTTCCCAAAGTAAACAGAAAAAAGTGGGACTCAAAGGCAACAAAGCATATTCTAGTTGGGTATGATGAAAATACCAAAGGATATAGGCTTTACAATCCAAATACCAGGAAAGTCGTAATCAGCAGGGACGTAACTATAATGGAATATACTGAGAAGTATTTGGTGGAAGAAATCATCGACGAAGAAAAAGAACAAGAAATATTGGTTTCAGTAGGGGACGATTCTTCAATCGAAACTCTAAGTATTGAAGAAGAACCTGTGGCAGTAACCAATGATCGAGATAGTGATTACATTCCAGACGATACGGATGAAGAAGTGTTGCAGCCGATTGTCAGAAAATCGCAAAGAACACCGAAACCAAAAATCGACAAAGACTTTGTGTCGTACATGTGTCAAGAAATAAAGGATTTAGAGAGTGATCCAGTCGACATGTCTGACGCTCTGTCAAGAGCTGACAGAGACTTCTGGAAGAACGCCACAGAAGAAGAGTTGGAATGCTTCGAAGAAAATAATGCGTGGGAATTGGTCGATTTAAACGAAAGCAACACGGTAGTGGACTCTAAGTGGGTGTTTAAAAGAAAAGTTAATAGTATGGGCGAAGTGAAATATCGCGCTCGATTAGTAGCTAAGGGTTTTACGCAAAAGCAGGGAATAGATTATACTGACACTTTTTCTCCTGTGGTGAGGCACTAAACGTTGAGATTATTGTTTGCTTTAACTGTAAAATTGAAATTAGATGTAACTCATTTAGATGTCAAGACTGCATTTTTAAACGGTTTCTTGAAGGAGAAAGTTTTCATGAAAATGCCAGAAGGCTTAAAATGTAATGATAAAAATAAAGTTTTGAAGTTTAATAGAGCAATATATGGCCTTAAGCAATCTTCCAAATGTTGGAATGATAGAGTCAATTCAGTTTTATTACAGTTGGGCTATGAGAAGTCCAAATACGAGCCATGTGTATTCATAAAAACAAAGAATAATTCATATACAGTAGTGACCTTGTATGTAGATGATTTTTTCATATTTTCTAATTGTAATCAAGAAACAGTTTATTTAAAAAGGGAGCTAGAATTCAGATTTAAAATTGAAGATTTAGGGGACGTAAAGGAATGTTTGGGCATGAATGTTAACTATGACAAGCAAAAGGGTATCTTGACTTTAAGTCAAACAAATTACATTGATCGTTTATTGAAGAATTTTAATATGTTAGAATGTAAATCCGCTAGAACCCCGATCGAATGTAAATTGAATTTGGATGAAGAGAATCAGGATGTAATTGTGGAAGAAGTACCATATCAAAAATTAATTGGTAGCCTCATGTACCTGGCAGTACTGACAAGACCAGACATTGCCTTTAGTGTTAGTTTTTTGAGTACATTTAATAATTCGCATACTGATGTGCATTGGAAATGTGTCAAAAGGGTTTTAAAATACCTGAAAGGTACAAGAGATTATTGTTTAAGATTTACTGATGAAAAATCAGAACTTGTTGGTTTTGTTGATGCAGATTGGGCCAATAATGTTACTGACAGAAAATCATACACTGGCTATGCTTTTAAATTTTGTAATTCTGTAATTTCCTGGGAAAGAAATAAGCAAAAGACTGTCGCGCTTTCAAGCACTGAAGCCGAATATATGGCTATATCAGAGGCTGCAAAAGAAGCCATTTATTTGAAAAATTTATTGTTTGAATTGACAGGAGAAGACCATTGCATAACTTTGTTTAGCGATAATCAGAGTGCAATAAGTCTGTCTGCAAATCATTTATATCATAAGAGGTCTAAACATATTGATGTCAGACATCACTTCATAAGAGAAGTAGTTGCCAATAAGCAAATTCTGTTGGAATACTTGCCGACAGACAAAATGCCCGCTGATGTGCTCACGCAAGGTTTAACGTTTAGCAAACATTTTAAATTGTTAAATTTATTGGATTTTCGTTTTTTTTTTCGTTTATGTTTTTTTTAAGTAGGGGTGTTGTAATACATAAAAACAGTGTTATAAGTACTATAGCGACATCTACCTGGTAAACTATGCACTGTACATTTCATGTATAAGTTTGTCTCTTTCTAATACACAATAAAATAGGTGTCTTGGTTCAGACATTAACGATACCGGTCGTATCTCTACATCCACCCTTTTATAATACTATTTTGTCCGCTCTATTTAATTCCTGCTGCACTGACTCGGTTCACGATCACTGCACTGGACTGCACTCTCACTGCACTACAGTGCACTTTTTTGCCAATGTTTACTGTTGAACTGTCAGCTCGTTTCATGAGCGGCCAGTCAGCTGCTCCGCGAAGGAACCGACTAAACCCGAACTAACGTTAATTACAGTTAGTAATTAAACTCGCTTACAAATATTTGCATGGCTTACCGAATTGTCTTCGCGTTTGCATATTACGGCTGTACCTACTAGGTTTACTTTCGGTCCGTAGTTTGGTACGGAAATATTCTCCAGCATCACGTTTCATCGCCGAGGCCAACGACCCGACAAACAACATGTGTGCGAAAGTGCATTTTGGACAGTGCATCCTGCGGAATTTGGTAAATGTGCAGAAATGACGGGTGTGTTCAGTGCGCGCGTTAATTCAAACTAGTGTCAAAGTTTAGGTCAACGGTTTCGGCAAAAGAAGTGCGACATCGACTTCTCCCCCTAATCACCGAAGAACAATATTGTTTTTATGTTAGATTTAGTTTATAAATACGCTTGCAGCGTATTTTTGAGCTCTCGTTTCCTGTGCCACTGAAGCCATCCACTAGTGTCGGTGCGATAACAAGTTTCGAACCGTTATTTTCAACGTCAATAAAATTATGCAGAAAGTCTTTGTCAATTTTATTTTGGTGCAAGTCTTTTGTGTTTTACTTATCATTCCGGTACCGCAGTTTTCTGCACAAAGGTTTTCTGGGGATTGGGTCGAGTGCAAACCGGCAATCTTCCGTCGACCTCGTTTAGGCTTAGCGTGTCACGTAATTGGTGGCTGGGTTCTACGGGACAGTTTTTGATCTTTTGGCTCGAGTGTAAACCGCCAAATTTTCTAGCGAACACGTTTCCAACGAATCCCAGCTATTCCTGGTGCACGCCGCCGTTTGATTAAAATTACGACGATAGTCCGAATTAGAGACCACGCTTTCACCGAAGTAAAATAGCCGTTCTGTTCTGTAAACCGTTTTCCGCTCGTTGTCGTGAGCGTTATTATTAACTGTAAACCGTTCATTTCTATGTAATAAAGTTCATTTAACCGAGTTTTCTGTGTGTGTGTCCAAATTTTACCTGTTACTCCGACTGAATCCGCTACCCAATCGAGAGCAAACTCGTTAAAAACTGGCGCCCGAGCAATTTTCCGAAATTCCTGAAAACAGTGTCACAACTCCAGCGTTCGAAGATACTGTACCATCAGCTAATCTGGTGCTACAATTGGTGCTCACGGGACAAACATCGGATAGTAGCTGGGTAACGACGGCTCCAACAAAAGATACCATAGCTCCGGTATCGACGAGAGCTATGAATCGATGTTGGTTTAACTCGATTGGAACAAACAATCAGTTATCGGAACAAACAGTGGTTGAGACGGCGGCAGGTAACAGCTGCGACGGTCTCGACGACATACAGCTGCTCCCTAGTTTTCCGACGGCCTTGGGCAACGACAATCCTTGGACAGTCGTCCCACAACGCGAGCAGAAACTGAGGAACGCATTTCGACATTGCGTCTTCTGGTGTCCACTTTGACCACATTTCCAGCAGGTCTGCGGCGTTACTTCGATGCGGCGGGGAACGTTAAGGGGTTGGAACGGCGGAGGTTTTCCTATCGAACGTGACCGGTGGGTTTCGGATAGGGAACTGACTCGGACTGGGAGTAAAAGGAGGCGGTCGGGTATTCGGCGAAACGGGTATCGGTTTCCTCAACTTCTCCTGGATGACTTCCTGTTCTCGCAGTCGGATCATCCATGGTCAGACAGTCGGCTCGGCGGATAAATTGCTGCAACTCGGGGCGTAGGTTGTCGTAGCAACAATCCAAATTGCTTCCGCTGATACTCCGCCAATGCGTTGCAGTAACATCCGGATGTCTAGCAGATAGGCAACGCTGGATTCGCGAGTGCCTTGGACGCGGTTGCGGACGGCCTCCCAGGCGCGTTTCGCATAGTCCACCGGTAAGAAATACCGGTTGAAACTGTCGCAGAACTGATTCCAAGTACCGAGACGCGTTTGCTCTAACTGAAACCACGTTAGAGCTTTCTCCCGGAGGAGGTGAGTCATCCCCACAAAAAGTTGAGCCTGCGTAAGTCCGTACATAGTACGCATTTCTTCGATTCGGTCTAGAAACTCTAAGGGATCAGTGGTACCATTAAAATGGGTATTCCACCGTCGTATCCACTCGATCCCGGAAAAATCGACGGCAAGTGGTCGACTTGAAGCTTTTCCACCAAACCTAATGGATTGGGCCGACGCTTGATGCGCCAGTGTGGTGTAAAAAACGGGCGGTGGTAAACCAGTCGAGGCGGTGGTGAAAACAGGGGGCACGTGTAACGGAAAAGTTGGGGCGGCGGTGGTCGGCATGGAAGACACTGACGGCTCCAAAAATCTAATTAAACGGTATCTCATGGCGGAAACGGTGCCATGAGTCGGTAAACTTTGGACTTGCAATTCGTTAATTAATTCGGACTTCTTTAAGGGATATGTCTATCGAATCTTCCGATCATCTTCATTATCAGTCAGATTACCGGTGGCTTGATCTGGAGGAAGGCCCTCAAGGCCCGTAACGTTCTCAGTCATGTTGTATAAAGGAACAAAAGAAAATTCTTCCGAGAATGGAAGCAAACTGTTTTTGAGTAAAACCAGATTTGGCCACACTGAAAAGTCACGCGGAGAATGGCAAAACTTTTGCAGAAAAATTAAGCTCGGGAGATTTCAAGAAAAATTAAAAAAAAAAAGAAAGAATGTCCTTTTTAACGAAAACCGGTTTTCGGAAAATCGGAAAAATTTTCCGGAAAATGCGACGAGAAAAAATGAGAGAGAAAAAGATAATTTGGAAAATTTCTCTGAAAATTTCCCCGGACAATGTGGAAAATGCGGCGGAGGAAAATTTAAATTTTTTGGGAAAATTGTGAAAAATTTTTCGGAAAACTTGAAAACAACTCGGTATAAACCAACCCTACCCAAATCTTGGCGGAGAGGGTAAAACAAAAGCGGTAAGGTCAAACGGTGCAAAATTTTCCTCGGAAAATTCGTTTCCCGCCTGGACTGTTTCCAGGTGCACTTTGGGCAAGTGTTTTAGTGATCGCGCAGGGTGAGAACGGTTTAGACGGAGAAGGAAGGTGATTGTCCTAACGACTTACCCCTGTATATAGCACACCTATGACCCGGTATATGCAAAAGGTCTACGTCACAAATGAATCGTTTGAATTCGGTTTCGCGATCTTTCTCAGTACCCCCGGCACTGCGCGACACAGTCCCTAGTCACTCGATCCACCACCAGTGGCAGTTTCGTTCTCGCATCTCATTGGTAGGTCCCGCTGCGAGCAGGACAGCCTATTCTCTGTCTTTTCGGCGGTTACGATTGTATTTGGTTGTAAAAATATTTGGTATAAATTGATGACGTTACAAATTAAAAAATTGTTATAAAATTAATTAAAAGTGTTTTACTTTAAAGACAAAGTGTAGTGCATACATATTAGCTGCAATATTATTTTAAAAAGTGTAAGTATGGTGTAATTAAATTTAATTGAAATCATGAAGAATGGCATTGTCGTGTGAAATGTTCTAACAACATTTTAACCTCATTCTGTGATAAACACAAAACACGTTGATGAATTGGTGAATTGTTGATGTTTTGGTGAATTGAAAATATATAATGGTATTCAAGACTTGCTGTGTGCCTGGGTGTTGGAATGGATGGTGTAAAGTGGATATGGAAAGGCTACGGGTATGGCTTAATTGAAGGTAAGGCATATTTTAATTACTTTTAGAATTAGGGTACCTATGGTCTCGAATAAAGGCTTATATTATTGCTACTGTTATCGATATCGTTGCATAAACGAACCCTTATGTTTGTTTATGGAACGATTTAGCTTCTTATTCTGTAAACAATTGAACAATATCGTTATACCATAGATGTGCGCCATGTGAATTATAATATCAGTGGTAGCACATCGTCCAATGTATAACGATATCGTTTAATTGCTTACGGAATAAGGGCCTTATTCCGTAAGCAATTAAACGATATCGTTATACCTTAGATGTGCGCGATGTCAATGGGGCAACTGTTTGTTGATGGGGCAACTCTGCCACGAATTGAATTATGATTATAAATTATAATCATAAATCAATTTATGACGGTCCCAAGCCCGATATATTTATTAATTATAATATTATAAAGAGGAGGGACCCATCAACATAGTCTTAATTTTGCAACTTATAATTTAATTTATGTAATGTACATGTAATATGTAATATAATGTATAATTTATATGTTTTACATTTATGCAATGTGTAATATATTTGTAATTTATAATGTATATGTGTTGTGTTATGTATAAATAATAAATGTGTATTGTAAATTATGTTTTTATTTACCTTTAAAATAATAAATAAAAAAGATAATATTTGAATTTACCGCGCAACCGAAATGTTTTTAGCATGGTTACAAACCAAATACCAAGCAGATCCCTATAAATGTGGATATCCAACTTCGTAACCATAATGAAGATGGCGCAAAAATCGATTCTAAATCGCCCGTTCCTTTTCTACAGAGTGTCGGATCTTCTTTCTTTATTATCTCTGGCGCGACAGTTTGTTTGGCGCTGTCCACGAAGTACGTTCGTAACAATGGTACTTGTGTACCTTAATTAACGGTGTTTAATTACCAAATTGCTGGGCAAGTACTCGGATAACGTGGTTGTGAAATCAAAACGGTATATAACAAATTAATTACAATGTGAAATCAACAACGGTCAATAAAATGAATAGCAATGGGCAAACAACAGCGGTCAATAATAAAAATGTGAAGTCAAAACGGTAATTATCAAATTAATATCAATGTGAAATCAAACGGTATATAACAAATTAATACCAATGTCTAACCAATTAATTAATAATCGTAATTAACGGATTCTTTTGTTTCAGAATCAAGGTGATTGTGATGCAATCAATTATCTGGTCATCGGTAAAGGGTTCTGGTAAAAATACAAGTTTTCAACTTGTAACATATCGTATAATTAATTAATTAAACTTGTTTTCCAGATCGGTCGTATTCGTGATCGCTCGTAGTAGCGAAGCGTGGGAAGACGCTTTGTTACAGTTTCTAGCCCTGGAACCCCTTCAATGAAGCATCTACTTGCAGCAGATTCATCGAGATGTTTCAATAACGTTGAAAGTTGTAAATGCATGTTTAGAATCAGGGATAATAAACAAAGTTTGACGTTTGTTTATAATGATTTTTTTTTCTTGGTTATGTTTACCACTGTGTCAAACAGTACGTCATTCAGCCTTGGGTATGTTCAGTGACGCGTTTGTGCAATATTTAAATCAGCGGATTGATAAACTGGCCGCGTTCAAAAGTTACGTAAAAAATCTCATATGAACACTAGATATAAAATATAATAATGAATTTTTTTTAAAAGTTTGGAATAATAGTTATTTATACAACAAGTAGCAAAATGTAAGTTATTTTTTCACGAGTCGTAAATTTGTCCAACGAGGCGTCAGCCGAGTTGGACAATACAAGTGAAAAAATAACTAATTTTGCTCGTGTTGTATACACTATTTTTTGCAATTTTTAATTAAAATAAAAAAATATTAAAGATTAGTTAATAATCAGATGACAATCGGTTGCTTGATTCAAGCTTAATTTGTTATTAATTAGAGCAGGCATTGATAAAACAATTGAAATCGCCCCTAGGAACGAAAAATCAAACAGCTTCCTTCACATAATTCAAATCGAATAGAAGTGTTTGCTAACTCAAATTTAATGGAAATGTTGCTTATATGTTCTTGTTCAGTTAAATAATCTTACTAATTGTACAATTAATATTGTTAATAAATAAAACATTGTGGTTTTATAACTTTTTGCCACGCTTTTAGCAATTTTTAAAATAATGAAAAAAAGTAAAAAGAATGAAAAAAAGTAGAAAAAGAGTGAAAAAAAGTCTTTTTTTCACCCTTTTTTTAGATCAATAAAAAAAAGAAGGCTGTTTCAATATCAAAAATGGCAACTAAAAAGATGTCATTTTAATCGCAAATTGCAAAATAGTTATTTATGTCATAAGGATCGTAATATCAATCATTATGGTACCAGTCGTGAAGTTTATCAGACGAGGCGCCAGCCGAGTCTGATAACGCGACTGGTACCATAATGATTAGTTACGGAGTAACCTTTACGGAGTAACTGATTTATTGGGCTCGCCATTTCGGAGAAGTTCTCGATGAACCGACGATACCTGGAGGCGACACCTAGGAAACTGCGCAACGTCTTAACGTTTATTGGTGATGGTATTCCTTAGATAGCTGTCACCTTCTCTGGGTCGGTACTGATTCCTTCGGCAGTGACGACGTGACCTAAATAGGTTAATGACTTACGCCCAAATTGGGATTTGTCCGGGTTTAGTTGCAAGCTGGCGGTTTGTAGTCTTCGGAAGACTGCACGGAGGTTGTTCAGGTGTTTCTCGAAGGTTCGGCCTAGAATGATGATGTCATCTAGATACGCGAAGGCATGCGGTTCCATGTCAGGGCCAATGATTTGGTCTAAAAGGCGCTGGAAGGTGGCAGGGGCGGAGTGTAATCCGAACGGCATGACTCGGAATTGAAACAACCCTTTTCCGGCAACGGTAAAAGCGGTTATCGGTTTGCTCTCGGGTGATAATGGGATCTGCCAGTAGCCTTGCTTGAAGTCTAGCGTACTGATATATCGCGCTCCACGTAGTTTATCTAGGATGGCGTTGATGTACGGCAACGGGTGTGCATCCTTTCGTGTCACATCATTGACTTTGCGAAAGTCGATTCAAAACCTAGGCTTGCCGTTTTTCTTCCGCACGATAACTACGGGAGAACTCCATGGGCTGTTGGACGGTTCGATGATTCCATCAGCCAACATCTGATCCACCTCTTTGTATACAATTTCTTGCATACGAGGGTTTTGGGATCTATATCGCTGCTTAATTGGCGTCGGGTCGATTAGGCTGATATGATGTTGCGCGAGTCTAGTGGTTTCGGTCAGGCGGGTAAACGGCGGCAGTTCTTGGTGAAGGAAAGCTTGCAGGCGGTTTTCCTCTGCAGGACTTAACTGCAGTTTTGGGAGCGGTTCCTGGGCTTGTAACGGGGCTGTGGCAATTTCCACAGTGTTCCCGACGGGAAACTTTACGGTACCCTGGATGACGTTGATTTGGGCGTGGTATTTCTTCAGCAAGTCCATGCCTATGATGACATCATTTACCAGGGTCGGCATACATAAAAACGGTTCGAGCGCCGTTGTAGCACCTAACTTGGTAGTTAGCGTTATGACTCTGTAACGAAGTGTTTTTCATTACTGGGGCCTTTCTGATAGTATATAATTAGTGATAGTATTCGATAACAATTTCGTTATTAATTAGTACTTACCCGGTTCAATAATCGAAGGGATGAACAATCCTTGCCGTCCGATAATATTTTAAGTGATCAATAGTTAATCCTGCAACCGTTTCTGTTCTGTTTTCTGCAAGTTTGGTGCCGGCTACAAGTGAGGTTAAGTTAATGTTATGAATAGCCGATTACATTCTATTACTCACATTGCCTTCTATTTGTTGTAATATATAAAAACAGTGTTATAAGTACTATAGCGACATCTACCTGGTAAACTATGCACTGTACATTTCATGTATAAGTTTGTCTCTTTCTAATACACAATAAAATAGGTGTCTTGGTTCAGACATTAACGATACCGGTCGTATCTCTACATCCACCCTTTTATAATAGGTTATTTGGCCCAGAACTGTGTAGAAGAAAACCGAGTGTATTAGTTGTGTCTAAGTGAACAGAAATGGCAGTGAATTATCTAAACAGTGTGCCGAAGTTGCTTGGTCGGGAAAACTATGATGAGTGGGCATTCGCCGTCGAAAACGTGTTCGTCCTTGAAGGCCTAACCAAGTCTGTCGCAGGAACCGAAGAGGATGTCACGCTTAACGCGAAAGCAAAAGCTAAGTTAGTTTTGACTCTCGATACATCTTTGTTCACGCATATCAAAGATGCTGCAACGGCAAAAGAAGTTTGGACGAAGCTGAAGAATTTGTACGAGGACAGTGGTTATACGCGAAAGATTGGGTTGTTGCGCGCCCTGATATCTTTAAGGCTGGAAAATTGCGATTCCATGCAAGTGTATGTAAATCAAGTTGTTGAGACATCGCAGAAGCTCAGAAGAACAGGATTCAACATAGACGACGAATGGGTAGGCTCATTACTTTTGGCGGGATTGCCAGAAAAGTTCGCGCCCATGATAATGGCGGTTGAGCATTCAGGATTGAAGATTTCTACAGATTCCATAAAAACGAAGTTGTTAGACGCGTACGCAGATGGCGCTGATCACTCAGGAAATGCGTTTGCTGTAAAGGAGAAGCGAGGGTTCTTCAAGAAGCCGAGAGATAGCAGTAGTGGCAGCAAAACAAATACTTTTGACAATAAAAAGATTATTTGTTATACGCTGTCCGTTTATGATAGGCTATTACGTCACTGCTTAGCAGTTATGACGTAGTTAATACCAACCGCTAAAATAAAAATTAAAACGACAGAATCCAATTAATTTTAGGCATAAATCCGTTAGTAATTAATAATATTAATATTGCTATAAAAATTAGGCGATAATATGAGGTATTAACTGAGAAAATTGGCAAGAAAGATTTTATTTTTAGTGACATTTAGTTTATTACCAACGTTTTGTTGGTCACGCATAAAGTATAGTTCACATTCGCCAGGACAAAAGTGCCTTTCTAGTGAAGTGAAAAACATGGTTGTAAATTTGCTGGGCGAATTTTGGTGGCAAATGCACTTAAAATAAGTTTAACGAGTGTTAATAGAGTGGCTGCTGGCAAAAACAAAGACCTGCCAATTGCAGGGCCCTCAAAACGAACTCATAAAAAACCGCTGGTGACTCGGAACCGCAGGTTAATCGGAATAGACCTTTAGATTGCGTCATATACAATTGATGACGTAATAGCCTATCATAAACGGACAGACTATATAAATGCAGACAGCCAGGACATTTCATGTCCAAATGCCCAAACAGCAAGAAAGATCAAGCATTGAGTGTAGTATTCTTAAACGGACAATTTCAAGATTCGGATTGGTACGTCGACAGCGGTGCTAGTGTTCATTTAACGGCCAGAAAAGATTGGTTAGAAAATCAACGGCATCCAGAGATGGCTGAAATTATGGTGGCAAATAAAACCGTAATACCGGTCGCGTGTGCGGGTGATGTGCGTTTACGAACCGAAACAAACAAAAATGTTTTTAATGTCGTTTTAAGTAATGTGCAGTATGTTCCGGATTTAACTACTAATTTATTGTCGGTGAGTCAGTTAATCAAGAACGGCAATAAAGTGAGTTTTGATGAGGAGAGTTGCAGAATTTACAATAATAGCAATACTCTAGTTGGAACAGCTGACTTGGTAAATAATGTTTACAAGCTCAATTTTGTGAAACGAAATGTGAATGTGCTGGCAGCATCGGCGGCTCGATCAGCGGTTACAAGTGAAGTATGGCATAGAAGATTAGGACATCTAAATAGTGCTTACTTGAACAAAATGACAAGTTTGGTGAACGGACTTGAATTTGAAGGTAGTGCAAAAATACAAAAACTCAACTGTGAAGTTTGCTGTGAGGGAAAACAAAATCGACTACCATTTCCAACCCATGGAAGTAGAGCTGGTGAGTTTTTAGAAATTGTTCACAGTGATGTTTGCGGTCCAATGGAAAAGAATTCATTAGGAGGGGCCAGATATTTTTTAACGTTCATTGATGACTACAGTAGAATGTGCTTTATATATTTTTTGAAACACAAAGATGAAGTTTTAGAAAAATTTCAGGATTTCAAAAGTCTTGTTGAGAAGCAGACAAGTAGGAACATCAAAGTTTTACGAACAGATAATGGAGGCGAATACACCAGTATAATTTTTGAAAAATATTTAAGAGCAAACGGAATTGTTCATCAGAAGACAAACAGTCACACGCCTGAGCAGAATGGTATGGCAGAAAGATTTAACCGTACCATAGTTGAAAAGGCGAGATGCTTGCTCATTGACAAGAATTTGGATAAATTCTTTTGAGCGGAAGCGTGTTATACTGCATGTTACCTTAAAAATCGTTCCGTAGCTTCAGGAATTTCTAAAACTCCAATCGAATTATGGACAAAGAAAGTACCTGACATCAGTCACCTGAGAGTATTTGGAAGTACTGCTATGGTACACGTTCCCAAAGTAAACAGAAAAAAGTGGGACTCAAAGGCAACAAAGCATATTCTAGTTGGGTATGATGAAAATACCAAAGGATATAGGCTTTACAATCCAAATACCAGGAAAGTCGTAATCAGCAGGGACGTAACTATAATGGAATATACTGAGAAGTATTTGGTGGAAGAAATCATCGACGAAGAAAAAGAACAAGAAATATTGGTTTCAGTAGGGGACGATTCTTCAATCGAAACTCTAAGTATTGAAGAAGAACCTGTGGCAGTAACCAATGATCGAGATAGTGATTACATTCCAGACGATACGGATGAAGAAGTGTTGCAGCCGATTGTCAGAAAATCGCAAAGAACACCGAAACCAAAAATCGACAAAGACTTTGTGTCGTACATGTGTCAAGAAATAAAGGATTTAGAGAGTGATCCAGTCGACATGTCTGACGCTCTGTCAAGAGCTGACAGAGACTTCTGGAAGAACGCCACAGAAGAAGAGTTGGAATGCTTCGAAGAAAATAGTGCGTGGGAATTGGTCGATTTAAACGAAAGCAACACGGTAGTGGACTCTAAGTGGGTGTTTAAAAGAAAAGTTAATAGTATGGGCGAAGTGAAATATCGCGCTCGATTAGTAGCTAAGGGTTTTACGCAAAAGCAGGGAATAGATTATACTGACACTTTTTCTCCTGTGGTGAGGCACTAAACGTTGAGATTATTGTTTGCTTTAACTGTAAAATTGAAATTAGATGTAACTCATTTAGATGTCAAGACTGCATTTTTAAACGGTTTCTTGAAGGAGAAAGTTTTCATGAAAATGCCAGAAGGCTTAAAATGTAATGATAAAAATAAAGTTTTGAAGTTTAATAGAGCAATATATGGCCTTAAGCAATCTTCCAAATGTTGGAATGATAGAGTCAATTCAGTTTTATTACAGTTGGGCTATGAGAAGTCCAAATACGAGCCATGTGTATTCATAAAAACAAAGAATAATTCATATACAGTAGTGACCTTGTATGTAGATGATTTTTTCATATTTTCTAATTGTAATCAAGAAACAGTTTATTTAAAAAGGGAGCTAGAATTCAGATTTAAAATTGAAGATTTAGGGGACGTAAAGGAATGTTTGGGCATGAATGTTAACTATGACAAGCAAAAGGGTATCTTGACTTTAAGTCAAACAAATTACATTGATCGTTTATTGAAGAATTTTAATATGTTAGAATGTAAATCCGCTAGAACCCCGATCGAATGTAAATTGAATTTGGATGAAGAGAATCAGGATGTAATTGTGGAAGAAGTACCATATCAAAAATTAATTGGTAGCCTCATGTACCTGGCAGTACTGACAAGACCAGACATTGCCTTTAGTGTTAGTTTTTTGAGTACATTTAATAATTCGCATACTGATGTGCATTGGAAATGTGTCAAAAGGGTTTTAAAATACCTGAAAGGTACAAGAGATTATTGTTTAAGATTTACTGATGAAAAATCAGAACTTGTTGGTTTTGTTGATGCAGATTGGGCCAATAATGTTACTGACAGAAAATCATACACTGGCTATGCTTTTAAATTTTGTAATTCTGTAATTTCCTGGGAAAGAAATAAGCAAAAGACTGTCGCGCTTTCAAGCACTGAAGCCGAATATATGGCTATATCAGAGGCTGCAAAAGAAGCCATTTATTTGAAAAATTTATTGTTTGAATTGACAGGAGAAGACCATTGCATAACTTTGTTTAGCGATAATCAGAGTGCAATAAGTCTGTCTGCAAATCATTTATATCATAAGAGGTCTAAACATATTGATGTCAGACATCACTTCATAAGAGAAGTAGTTGCCAATAAGCAAATTCTGTTGGAATACTTGCCGACAGACAAAATGCCCGCTGATGTGCTCACGCAAGGTTTAACGTTTAGCAAACATTTTAAATTGTTAAATTTATTGGATTTTCGTTTTTTTTTTCGTTTATGTTTTTTTTAAGTAGGGGTGTTGTAATATATAAAAACAGTGTTATAAGTACTATAGCGACATCTACCTGGTAAACTATGCACTGTACATTTCATGTATAAGTTTGTCTCTTTCTAATACACAATAAAATAGGTGTCTTGGTTCAGACATTAACGATACCGGTCGTATCTCTACATCCACCCTTTTATAATACTATTTTGTCCGCTCTATTTAATTCCTGCTGCACTGACTCGGTTCACGATCACTGCACTGGACTGCACTCTCACTGCACTACAGTGCACTTTTTTGCCAATGTTTACTGTTGAACTGTCAGCTCGTTTCATGAGCGGCCAGTCAGCTGCTCCGCGAAGGAACCGACTAAACCCGAACTAACGTTAATTACAGTTAGTAATTAAACTCGCTTACAAATATTTGCATGGCTTACCGAATTGTCTTCGCGTTTGCATATTACGGCTGTACCTACTAGGTTTACTTTCGGTCCGTAGTTTGGTACGGAAATATTCTCCAGCATCACGTTTCATCGCCGAGGCCAACGACCCGACAAACAACATGTGTGCGAAAGTGCATTTTGGACAGTGCATCCTGCGGAATTTGGTAAATGTGCAGAAATGACGGGTGTGTTCAGTGCGCGCGTTAATTCAAACTAGTGTCAAAGTTTAGGTCAACGGTTTCGGCAAAAGAAGTGCGACATCGACTTCTCCCCCTAATCACCGAAGAACAATATTGTTTTTATGTTAGATTTAGTTTATAAATACGCTTGCAGCGTATTTTTGAGCTCTCGTTTCCTGTGCCACTGAAGCCATCCACTAGTGTCGGTGCGATAACAAGTTTCGAACCGTTATTTTCAACGTCAATAAAATTATGCAGAAAGTCTTTGTCAATTTTATTTTGGTGCAAGTCTTTTGTGTTTTACTTATCATTCCGGTACCGCAGTTTTCTGCACAAAGGTTTTCTGGGGATTGGGTCGAGTGCAAACCGGCAATCTTCCGTCGACCTCGTTTAGGCTTAGCGTGTCACGTAATTGGTGGCTGGGTTCTACGGGACAGTTTTTGATCTTTTGGCTCGAGTGTAAACCGCCAAATTTTCTAGCGAACACGTTTCCAACGAATCCCAGCTATTCCTGGTGCACGCCGCCGTTTGATTAAAATTACGACGATAGTCCGAATTAGAGACCACGCTTTCACCGAAGTAAAATAGCCGTTCTGTTCTGTAAACCGTTTTCCGCTCGTTGTCGTGAGCGTTATTATTAACTGTAAACCGTTCATTTCTATGTAATAAAGTTCATTTAACCGAGTTTTCTGTGTGTGTGTCCAAATTTTACCTGTTACTCCGACTGAATCCGCTACCCAATCGAGAGCAAACTCGTTAAAAACTGGCGCCCGAGCAATTTTCCGAAATTCCTGAAAACAGTGTCACAACTCCAGCGTTCGAAGATACTGTACCATCAGCTAATCTGGTGCTACAATTGGTGCTCACGGGACAAACATCGGATAGTAGCTGGGTAACGACGGCTCCAACAAAAGATACCATAGCTCCGGTATCGACGAGAGCTATGAATCGATGTTGGTTTAACTCGATTGGAACAAACAATCAGTTATCGGAACAAACAGTGGTTGAGACGGCGGCAGGTAACAGCTGCGACGGTCTCGACGACATACAGCTGCTCCCTAGTTTTCCGACGGCCTTGGGCAACGACAATCCTTGGACAGTCGTCCCACAACGCGAGCAGAAACTGAGGAACGCATTTCGACATTGCGTCTTCTGGTGTCCACTTTGACCACATTTCCAGCAGGTCTGCGGCGTTACTTCGATGCGGCGGGGAACGTTAAGGGGTTGGAACGGCGGAGGTTTTCCTATCGAACGTGACCGGTGGGTTTCGGATAGGGAACTGACTCGGACTGGGAGTAAAAGGAGGCGGTCGGGTATTCGGCGAAACGGGTATCGGTTTCCTCAACTTCTCCTGGATGACTTCCTGTTCTCGCAGTCGGATCATCCATGGTCAGACAGTCGGCTCGGCGGATAAATTGCTGCAACTCGGGGCGTAGGTTGTCGTAGCAACAATCCAAATTGCTTCCGCTGATACTCCGCCAATGCGTTGCAGTAACATCCGGATGTCTAGCAGATAGGCAACGCTGGATTCGCGAGTGCCTTGGACGCGGTTGCGGACGGCCTCCCAGGCGCGTTTCGCATAGTCCACCGGTAAGAAATACCGGTTGAAACTGTCGCAGAACTGATTCCAAGTACCGAGACGCGTTTGCTCTAACTGAAACCACGTTAGAGCTTTCTCCCGGAGGAGGTGAGTCATCCCCACAAAAAGTTGAGCCTGCGTAAGTCCGTACATAGTACGCATTTCTTCGATTCGGTCTAGAAACTCTAAGGGATCAGTGGTACCATTAAAATGGGTATTCCACCGTCGTATCCACTCGATCCCGGAAAAATCGACGGCAAGTGGTCGACTTGAAGCTTTTCCACCAAACCTAATGGATTGGGCCGACGCTTGATGCGCCAGTGTGGTGTAAAAAACGGGCGGTGGTAAACCAGTCGAGGCGGTGGTGAAAACAGGGGGCACGTGTAACGGAAAAGTTGGGGCGGCGGTGGTCGGCATGGAAGACACTGACGGCTCCAAAAATCTAATTAAACGGTATCTCATGGCGGAAACGGTGCCATGAGTCGGTAAACTTTGGACTTGCAATTCGTTAATTAATTCGGACTTCTTTAAGGGATATGTCTATCGAATCTTCCGATCATCTTCATTATCAGTCAGATTACCGGTGGCTTGATCTGGAGGAAGGCCCTCAAGGCCCGTAACGTTCTCAGTCATGTTGTATAAAGGAACAAAAGAAAATTCTTCCGAGAATGGAAGCAAACTGTTTTTGAGTAAAACCAGATTTGGCCACACTGAAAAGTCACGCGGAGAATGGCAAAACTTTTGCAGAAAAATTAAGCTCGGGAGATTTCAAGAAAAATTAAAAAAAAAAAGAAAGAATGTCCTTTTTAACGAAAACCGGTTTTCGGAAAATCGGAAAAATTTTCCGGAAAATGCGACGAGAAAAAATGAGAGAGAAAAAGATAATTTGGAAAATTTCTCTGAAAATTTCCCCGGACAATGTGGAAAATGCGGCGGAGGAAAATTTAAATTTTTTGGGAAAATTGTGAAAAATTTTTCGGAAAACTTGAAAACAACTCGGTATAAACCAACCCTACCCAAATCTTGGCGGAGAGGGTAAAACAAAAGCGGTAAGGTCAAACGGTGCAAAATTTTCCTCGGAAAATTCGTTTCCCGCCTGGACTGTTTCCAGGTGCACTTTGGGCAAGTGTTTTAGTGATCGCGCAGGGTGAGAACGGTTTAGACGGAGAAGGAAGGTGATTGTCCTAACGACTTACCCCTGTATATAGCACACCTATGACCCGGTATATGCAAAAGGTCTACGTCACAAATGAATCGTTTGAATTCGGTTTCGCGATCTTTCTCAGTACCCCCGGCACTGCGCGACACAGTCCCTAGTCACTCGATCCACCACCAGTGGCAGTTTCGTTCTCGCATCTCATTGGTAGGTCCCGCTGCGAGCAGGACAGCCTATTCTCTGTCTTTTCGGCGGTTACGATTGTATTTGGTTGTAAAAATATTTGGTATAAATTGATGACGTTACAAATTAAAAAATTGTTATAAAATTAATTAAAAGTGTTTTACTTTAAAGACAAAGTGTAGTGCATACATATTAGCTGCAATATTATTTTAAAAAGTGTAAGTATGGTGTAATTAAATTTAATTGAAATCATGAAGAATGGCATTGTCGTGTGAAATGTTCTAACAACATTTTAACCTCATTCTGTGATAAACACAAAACACGTTGATGAATTGGTGAATTGTTGATGTTTTGGTGAATTGAAAATATATAATGGTATTCAAGACTTGCTGTGTGCCTGGGTGTTGGAATGGATGGTGTAAAGTGGATATGGAAAGGCTACGGGTATGGCTTAATTGAAGGTAAGGCATATTTTAATTACTTTTAGAATTAGGGTACCTATGGTCTCGAATAAAGGCTTATATTATTGCTACTGTTATCGATATCGTTGCATAAACGAACCCTTATGTTTGTTTATGGAACGATTTAGCTTCTTATTCTGTAAACAATTGAACAATATCGTTATACCATAGATGTGCGCCATGTGAATTATAATATCAGTGGTAGCACATCGTCCAATGTATAACGATATCGTTTAATTGCTTACGGAATAAGGGCCTTATTCCGTAAGCAATTAAACGATATCGTTATACCTTAGATGTGCGCGATGTCAATGGGGCAACTGTTTGTTGATGGGGCAACTCTGCCACGAATTGAATTATGATTATAAATTATAATCATAAATCAATTTATGACGGTCCCAAGCCCGATATATTTATTAATTATAATATTATAAAGAGGAGGGACCCATCAACATAGTCTTAATTTTGCAACTTATAATTTAATTTATGTAATGTACATGTAATATGTAATATAATGTATAATTTATATGTTTTACATTTATGCAATGTGTAATATATTTGTAATTTATAATGTATATGTGTTGTGTTATGTATAAATAATAAATGTGTATTGTAAATTATGTTTTTATTTACCTTTAAAATAATAAATAAAAAAGATAATATTTGAATTTACCGCGCAACCGAAATGTTTTTAGCATGGTTACAAACCAAATACCAAGCAGATCCCTATAAATGTGGATATCCAACTTCGTAACCATAATGAAGATGGCGCAAAAATCGATTCTAAATCGCCCGTTCCTTTTCTACAGAGTGTCGGATCTTCTTTCTTTATTATCTCTGGCGCGACAGTTTGTTTGGCGCTGTCCACGAAGTACGTTCGTAACAATGGTACTTGTGTACCTTAATTAACGGTGTTTAATTACCAAATTGCTGGGCAAGTACTCGGATAACGTGGTTGTGAAATCAAAACGGTATATAACAAATTAATTACAATGTGAAATCAACAACGGTCAATAAAATGAATAGCAATGGGCAAACAACAGCGGTCAATAATAAAAATGTGAAGTCAAAACGGTAATTATCAAATTAATATCAATGTGAAATCAAACGGTATATAACAAATTAATACCAATGTCTAACCAATTAATTAATAATCGTAATTAACGGATTCTTTTGTTTCAGAATCAAGGTGATTGTGATGCAATCAATTATCTGGTCATCGGTAAAGGGTTCTGGTAAAAATACAAGTTTTCAACTTGTAACATATCGTATAATTAATTAATTAAACTTGTTTTCCAGATCGGTCGTATTCGTGATCGCTCGTAGTAGCGAAGCGTGGGAAGACGCTTTGTTACAGTTTCTAGCCCTGGAACCCCTTCAATGAAGCATCTACTTGCAGCAGATTCATCGAGATGTTTCAATAACGTTGAAAGTTGTAAATGCATGTTTAGAATCAGGGATAATAAACAAAGTTTGACGTTTGTTTATAATGATTTTTTTTTCTTGGTTATGTTTACCACTGTGTCAAACAGTACGTCATTCAGCCTTGGGTATGTTCAGTGACGCGTTTGTGCAATATTTAAATCAGCGGATTGATAAACTGGCCGCGTTCAAAAGTTACGTAAAAAATCTCATATGAACACTAGATATAAAATATAATAATGAATTTTTTTTAAAAGTTTGGAATAATAGTTATTTATACAACAAGTAGCAAAATGTAAGTTATTTTTTCACGAGTCGTAAATTTGTCCAACGAGGCGTCAGCCGAGTTGGACAATACAAGTGAAAAAATAACTAATTTTGCTCGTGTTGTATACACTATTTTTTGCAATTTTTAATTAAAATAAAAAAATATTAAAGATTAGTTAATAATCAGATGACAATCGGTTGCTTGATTCAAGCTTAATTTGTTATTAATTAGAGCAGGCATTGATAAAACAATTGAAATCGCCCCTAGGAACGAAAAATCAAACAGCTTCCTTCACATAATTCAAATCGAATAGAAGTGTTTGCTAACTCAAATTTAATGGAAATGTTGCTTATATGTTCTTGTTCAGTTAAATAATCTTACTAATTGTACAATTAATATTGTTAATAAATAAAACATTGTGGTTTTATAACTTTTTGCCACGCTTTTAGCAATTTTTAAAATAATGAAAAAAAGTAAAAAGAATGAAAAAAAGTAGAAAAAGAGTGAAAAATAGCTATTTATGCAACCAGTTAGGAAATGCATTTTTTTGTGTAACGAGCGGATTTCTGCGGGACGAGCGCAGCGAGTTCTGCAAAATAACGCGAGTTACACAAAATAGCATTTCCTAACATGTTGCATACAAGATTTTTTCTAATTTTTACAAGAACCTTCTCAAAAAAGAGTTTTTTAAACTTATGATATTAATAATTTAGTGAATTTTATCAAAACAAGTAGGCTTTATTCGGAACTTTTCATCACCAGTTGTGAAATATTTTTCATTACATCACCAGTTGCGTAAAATGTGCCGTTTGCCAACTACAATCGATTTTGAAAAGTCACATTTTACATGCCAAAATTAGAAAAAAGTCTTTTTTTCACCCTTTTTTTAGATCAATAAAAAAAAGAAGGCTGTTTCAATATCAAAAATGGCAACTAAAAAGATGTCATTTTAATCGCAAATTGCAAAATAGTTATTTATGTCATAAGGATCGTAATATCAATCATTATGGTACCAGTCGTGAAGTTTATCAGACGAGGCGCCAGCCGAGTCTGATAACGCGACTGGTACCATAATGATTAGTTACGATCCGAATGACATACAAAATTTTATCTGCTTGCGTATATTAAAGAAGAAATTCGAAATAAATTATTTAGCTTTAAAAAAATGTAAAATTTAAAAAATAAATATGTTGCTGTCACCTAAACATCATTAATTTATCGATATAATCGTATTACCTAAAAATTGATCTATCATATTAGCCTTGAATGTTTCATTATAGTACTGAGGACCATAATGAACTCATTATAGTACTCAGTACTATAATGTAATCAGCTCGAAAATCAGTACAGTCTTTATTGTCATAATTCATGTCATTATGACATTAAAAATTACACTCATAAAGTTGTCATTTCGAAACGCAAGCAGATAAATAAAGTTACTATCTCCGTTTTATTTACGTTGCTTTGTAGAATACGGGTCAAATTCATAGACGCCACTAACACTCAACTCACACTTAACTCAATATTCTCTCTTAACAATTTATTTGACACTCATAGTAGTTAAAAAATATAAATTTTTCAAGAAATGTAGATTTAGAACTATGTACTTTACATTTCTTGAAAAAATTATATTTTTTACCTACTATGAGTGCAAAATTGTTAAAAGAGAAAATTTTAAAAAATCGTTAAGTGTGAGTTGAATGTGAGTGGCGTCTATGGATTTGACCCTAAGCACAGAGAAGGTTATATACAGATGTGCCATCGTATAGGGCAAAGTGTTTCGCATTTTTTATATTGCCAACGCCCGATCAGAGAGGGCTTTTTTTAGTATAACGCCGGCCACGGAGAGGCGCTGTTCCTGTTGAATGGCATGTTTCTCCTATGGTAGATGGCGTTGCAAAATAATATAATACTCTAATAACGTAATATGAAATCATCGTCATATGGCCCAAACCACACCCAACTAACAATTACAACAGTTGCGGCCCCACGTCCAGACAATTTAACAGTTGCAACCCCACGTCCAGACACAGTTTCTAAAACCATCCGTTAAATTATAATGTGATTACAGTTTCCTTTCAAATCAAAATTAAATAAACTATGATGTAGGCAATATAATAGGCATACTCCTAGATGTAGGCAATATAAAATACACGCGGGTTGAGGGGAAATGATTCGGTAGCGAAACAAATATTAACGTTGAACAGCCTATCTGTATACTTATCTGTGCCCTAAGTCTAATTTTAGTTGAGTAAAACTTGTTTTTTTTTTAATGTGATACGATGATAGTTAAGGGTTCTCCAACGGCTGCCTCGAAGTTGTCTGCAACCAGCATTGCATCATAGAGAAAAGAGCGCGAGTGATTGGCGAGACCTTAGAATAGAGTGAGAAAATTTTATAATAAACACGCGTATTTTACTGTATTTCCGTTATGCGTTAATGGTTTTTGATGAAAATCATGTTAAGATTGTCAAAAAAAAATTCTTTAGGGCACGATGCTCACTAAATTTGAATAATTTTAATTAATCATTGAAATGAAATTGCCTTTACAAATTATAGGCTTTATTGAACAGAATTCAGCTTGACAATAAATGTCAACTAAATATTATAAAACAATTTAAACTAAGACTACTACAAAAATATCAAACAATTATCTCAATCATTGTTAATTATATTAATTTATTTTTGCTTGTCAAATATGTCTTTAATTATCCACTATTTAAAAAAAAAACCTTTGGGAAACTGATTAATCTTTTCTGAATATTTTGACATGATTTTAATCAAAAACCATCAAGGCATAATTATAAATACGCGTGTTTATTATATATTTTTCTTACTCTCTCCTAAGCTGTCGCCAAGCATTTGCGTTCCTTTCTTTAGGATGCAATGTTAGTTGCAGACAACTTTGAGACAGCGGTTGGAGGACTCTTAAGATTTAACAGTATTTATTTTAGTTCTGTCATCTGATCATAGATGGCGAAAATTAAGTCAAAACACTGTTAAAATGTTAATAACTTAATTATGTTGCTCTATACAACATGAAATTTTACCATACAAAATAAAAAAAATAACACAAAACAAAAGTCTTACTGGTATTCGTGTTATTTACTATAAAGCTCAGCTCTCAGCTAAGCCCCTATTTTAACGCAGCCTTAACGCATTGCTCGCTTACTTTACTCTACCAGACACAACCGGGTTTGTCACTTAAAAATAGCTTTTCACTCTTTTCATTGCTAAGTTCATTCGGGTATAACTTAACCTAAAATAAAAATAAATTTTATTGTTTGTTTTCGTGCTTGTGTTTATATAGTGTGTAATTATAAATAGTAATGGATAAATACGAAGTAATTGGTTTGTTAGGCGAAGGTTCGTTTGGTCGTGTATACAAAGCAAAACAAGTATCAAATGGTGAATTTGTGGCCTTAAAAGTAATTAGTAAAGTAAGTATTCCGACTTAGTAAAAAGTAAAAGTGAAGTAGCTTTGCATGAAAATGGTTTTCATTTTAGAGAGGAAGGTCTCAAAAAGAATTAAAGGGATTTCGTAGAGAATGTGAAATACAAAGAGAATTACATCACCCTAATATTATTCAAATGTTAGACTCATTTGAAACGGAGAATGAGGCAAGTTATAACTATTGAATACTTATTTGGTAAATTGTAATGATCGCTAAATTTGTAGATTGTTGTCATTACGGAGTTTGCTCACAAGGAATTGAATTTCATACTTGGCAAAGAAGGCATCTTGTCTGAGGAAAAAGTACAACCAATTGTATATGACTTAGTGTCTGCCTTGTATTATTTACATTCAAACCGGGTTTTGCACAGGTATAAAACATTTATTATATAGTGTGTCCCGGAACTCACTCGAGAGCAAATGATGCTTTATGGGGCGACATGAGAGGGCATTCAGATATGTTATTTTGGCTGTGCTTTTTTACGGTCATCTTGCGTTGCTGTGTTTTCATATATAATTTTTAATTTTTTCAATTATTGTATTAATGAAAACCTGGCTACGTAAATTTAGAGCAAATATGTTTATAATTCCGAGTGATTTTTAAAATAATGGATTAGGTATGCTAGGTGCTGGAAAAAATGTGCATGATAATCTCATAGATAATATATACAGTGTGGTCATAAAGTATGGAACAAAAGTCATAATTCTATTATTAAATGTTATTAAGAAAAACGTTTGAACAGGTTAATGTGATGTTTGAAATACCTTTGTTTGATGTGAAATTTTTTTTATAACGTTATTAGTTTTTACGCAATCTTGACATCATCAACTTTTTTAAATGGTAAGGCATTATTCTTATTAGTTACACGGTGATATAAACATTTGGATATTTTACATGAAAATTTTCTTGATCACAGAACAACACCAAAAAATTTTACCTAAAAAAATTGAAATTATATTAATGTGAAAATACGAATAATAGAGATTAAAAATATATGTTTACAATAGCTATTTGTGTATTAAGAGCGCAAAGTGATACTTTGTCGCGCGAGCCAGAATGTTGTCGAGCCAGAATGAATGTTGAACGACAATCTGGCGAGAGCGACAAAAACACTTTGCGCTCGAAATACACACAAGATTTTTCCTACAATCGATTTTAAATTAAATTTTTGTTGCAAAAATGTAAAATTAATATTTTGACAACAAATAAAAATGTGATTATATCATCGGTAACCAAGAAACGCTCATTTCTAAAAACAAAAACTATTGTTTTACTGCATTGTTTTGATTTAGCGAGCGGGAAAATCAGCAAAAAGATCTAGAGCGGGAAAGTGACAACTCCTCGGAAAACGCCAACTTTTCGTTGTCAAATGGAAGCACAAAGGCTTACTTTTATATGCGATTGTAGGAAAAATAAATTTAAGGCAAAGGTTTAAAATGTCCCCTACCAATGTCGCACTGGTGGATTTTGGTTATGTTTATGTGGTTTTCATAGAAATATTTTTTTTGAGGTAAATGTCGATCAATTGTTATGTAAGATACCAAAAATTTTATATCACCGTGTAACTAATGAGAAGGTCTATCATAAACAAGAACTAAAATAATGCCTTGCCATTTAAAAAAAATGGATCATGTCATGATTGCGCAAAAACAAATGACGTCATAATTTTATTTTTCACATCAATCGAACGTATTTCAAACATCAATTTAACCTGTCCAAGCGTTTTTCTTAATAATGTTTAAGAATAGAAACTATCAAAAAAAAAAGAAACTATCAAAATGTCAAAGTTAACTTGATTTTATTCTAACATATAATGATTCTATTTCCCGTCACGTTTATTGAAATGACCAATCAGAATTTCAAGTATGTTTTCAATTTGGTAACTATCCATAGGTTGTTATTAGTCCAAGTTTGTTTTAATTGGTTGTTTTGACACCCGTGTCCAAAAATAGAAATTTTTTATTTTATTTCAATATACCTGAGAGTTGAGCTTTACTTACCTGAGAGTTGAGCTTTACAGTGTAACACACGAATACCAGTAAGATTTTTGTTTCGTTTTTTTTTAAGATTCTGATAAATTATATATTTTTTTTATTTTGTAAGATAAAATTTCATGTTATGTAAGGCCACATTAATAAGTTATTAACATTTTAAGAAAGTTTTGAGTTAATTTTGGCCATCTATGATCAGATGATACAACTAAAATAAATACAGTTAAATCTTAATGACTAATTAACGCTTTCATCTACTATATTCAATTTGGCTCTAAAAAAAATAAAAAAAAAATCAGCTATACGAATCCTTTAAAAACAAAATGTAGATAATGTATGGTATTCGTGTTATTCTCATTTTGCTAAGCGTGGCTAAGCCCATTATTAACGGAGCCTTAAGGGGGCGAAACCGCTACATATATAGCCGCTCTAGTCGCTAGCGAATCTACATAGTTTTGCTTATCTAAATTCACTGCAAATTTCGCGACATCTGATAAAGAATGGATGAACCAAGATCTGACTTATTTGCCACGTGCTTTAGCCGAAAACAGTAGGAAAGATTGAGAGGTGTGGAAAATTCTCAAAAACCGGTAATGCAGTTTGCGGCTTTGTAATAACCCCTAGAAAATTTCCAAAGCTACCGAAAATTAGAGAAAAAAAAAATACAATCATTTTGACGAAAGATTGGTTCGAACATCTATTAATTAAGTAAAATATGAACAAAAAAACCTCGATTAAATATTGACCCCTCGCTTGCTAATTAGCGGAAAAAGATAAAAAAAAATTCTGTTCATTTATTGCTGCATCTGTTCTCTCTCTAAATCTACCATTAGATATTTTCTAGGATAAGTAATAGTGTCTGAAACTCCTTTTCCGCGTTAAATTCCCTGAGCTGGTAAGCAACGTTTCACGCATAAAATTGCAAATTTATTATTGAAATCTTGGTTCATCTATTCTTTATCAGATGTCGTGAAATTTGCAATAAATTTAGATAAGCCAAACTATGTGATTCGGTAGCGACCAGTGCGGCTATATATGTAGCGGTTTCGCCTCCCTAACATGTAAAAAAACAATTTTAAATAACCCGATAAAATGTTTTACATAAAAGATGCTTCAAGAACGTAAAATTTGAATACGAAACTTTAACATAACAACGAGAGAAGTACTGTGGAATCTCATTTCCAGCGAATTTTTAGTTTTATCAACTACGTTCAGCCAATTTTTTACCGATTAGTGTGATTCAAAGAGCATATTAAACAGAATTACCATATCTAAATGCCTCGGGTTTCATCTCGCGCTCGAGTCGAAGCTAATGTAGCCGAAATAACGCTCAGATTGGTCACGTCATCAATAGTCATGAATTACATTGACTTCTTTGCATACGTACGATCAGTACGAGGTATTTTTAAGCGCAAAAATAGACAAATTATTCAAATTCGAGTACTAATACATTACTCAGTTAGAAACTAGGCTAAATAAGTAAAATCAAGTAAATAAAAAACTAACATAATCGTAGATATCAGTGACGTAAATCGTGACGTAACTTCTTAAGAGTTCTGAATAGCGTACATAAATTCTTCACTTACATGCAATTATGTAGTTTCTAAAGAGTTTATATTGAATATATTTGGGCATATGCTAAGATGAACTATTACACAAAACTTTGAATGTGAATAATGATGTATAAACACGTAATTAACGATTCTTCTTGAAGCAGTAGATTGAACGGGTACGACACAAGTCGTACCCGTATGCGGTATTAACGATTCTTATATCGAGCCTTATACTTCCGGTATTTTTTTAAAAAAAATATTTATCTCAATGCTACATCATCATGAATGCACTTGTTGCCTCATATGCTCTGGCCGCGAGTTCTGCGACACCCCGAGTAATATGCTATAAATATTAAGTTGATGATTTATTTCATTCATGCATGCTGACTGTGAGCTGAGGTAGCTGTAATTTACACCTTTTCGGCTTCAATTTCAGAATTGGTAAAATTATTTTTGCAAAAAGTGAACTAAATTTTATAATCAGTAAGTTTAATTTCGCGAAAGCAGTGGCATACCTTGGCAGCGGGGCATTTGCCAAGGGTGCCGAACTAGCAGGATGCCAAAGTTCAAGTAATTAGACCTAGAATTAAACTATGTTCTTTGGCATGGACTCTAAAATACTATTTATCTACTTAGTCGAGAAGGCTCTCTTAGTCGAGATTTTGCAACCAGTAATGCACCGAAAAATTTAATGTGAAATACATTTATATTACCGTTTGTCAATGTTTTGTTAGCAAAACATGTTGAAAAAAATAAAGATATAATTAGTGCGCACTAGTGCAACCTATTGAAAATCTCCATTATAGTTTACCGCGCGCAGGAGCGAGGAATTTTCATTTATAGTCTGTCCGTTTATGATAGGCTATTACGTCATCAATTGTATATGACGCAATCTAAAGGTCTATTCCGATTAACCTGCGGTTCCGAGTCACCAGCGGTTTTTTATGAGTTCGTTTTGAGGGCCCTGCAATTGGCAGGTCTTTGTTTTTGCCAGCAGCCACTCTATTAACACTCGTTAAACTTATTTTAAGTGCATTTGCCACCAAAATTCGCCGAGCAAATTTACAACCATGTTTTTCACTTCACTAGAAAGGCACTTTTGTCCTGGTGAATGTGAACTATACTTTATGCGTGACCAACAAAACGTTGGTAATAAACTAAATGTCACTAAAAATAAAATCTTTCTCGCCCATTTTCTCAGTTAATACCTCATATTATCGCCTAATTTTTATAGCAATGTTAATATTATTAATTACTAATGGATTTATGCCTAAAATTAATTGGATTCTGTCGTTTTAATTTTTATTTTAGCGGTTGGTATTAACTACGTCATAACTGCTAAGCAGTGACGTAATAGCCTATCATAAACGGACAGCGTATAGCTAGAAATTCATCAGTTTCGCTTCTATTTCACTTTTTATTTTTTATCTGATTTTGATGTGTGATACATCAATGGGTTCAGAAAACATGTGCCTTTAAGAATAGAAAAAATTCTTTAACATAATATATATTTAATAAGAAATGGTTGAAATTTTAATAACATAATGAACTTCATCTATTTAACTTCAACTATTTCTTATTAAATGTATATGGTTTTAAAAGATTTTTTTTTCTCTATTTTTAAAGGCACATGTTTTCGGAACCTATTGATGTATCACACATCAAAATCGGATAAAAAATAAAAGTGAAATAGAAGCAAAACTGATGAATTTCTAGCGAAATGAAAATTCCTCACTTCTGCACGCGATGAACTAGAATGGAGATTTTCAATAGGTTGCACTAGTGCGCACTAAATATATCTTTATTTTTTTCAACATGTTTTGATAAGAGAAGATTGACAAACGCTAACATAAATTTATTTCACATTAAATTTTTTGGTGCATTACTGGTTGCAAAGTCTCGACTAAGGCAGCCAAGGTCATAGGTCAAAAAAACCGAGTAATGCTGTTTATTGTTGTTTTTTTTTTTTTAATAGAGATTTAAAACCACAAAATATCTTGCTCGATTTGAAAAATAGTGCAAAATTGTGCGATTTTGGATTTGCTAGGAATATGAGCACTGGAACGCATGTTTTAACATCTATAAAAGGTAAATTTCAACTATTTTATACAACTACGAATTATCATAATTTATTTCAGGTACCCCTTTGTATATGGCGCCAGAGTTAATAGAGGAACAACCTTACGATTACAATGCTGACTTATGGTCATTAGGATGTATTATTTATGAACTTCTTATGGGATCTCCACCTTTCTGTACGACTTCAATTTTGCATTTAATTCGTCTTATTAGACACAAACAGATTGAATGGCCAACTTTTTTGTCAGATAACTGTACATCATTTTTAAAGGTACGTTTAATGTTTCTTACCAATAATTATTATTTTGAAGAATTGAAGGATTTATACACTACTCGAACTAACATATTTGATTTTATACTAATTCTAAACAAGTCTCATGTTTCTACTACCGCACTAATAAATCAAGACTTTGAGCTTTGAAACTTGCTTGATATTGAGATTAAAGACGGAATGAATCTGCTGGCTTCCAGACAAATAAAGAAAAGGGTCACATAAAAAAATTCGCTGGAAATGAGACTTCACAGTACTCCTCTCGTTGCTATGTTAAAATTTCTTATTCAAATTTTTAGAATTTTGAGGAATCTTTTGAGGAAAATTTTTTATCGGGTTATTTAAAAATGCTTTTAAAATTTTAACTAGGAACAAAATTTGAAACAAATCTAAACGATATAGTTGAAACGTCTGTATGAAGAGATTAAAAAGTGAAAAATGTGTTGTAGGTAATATATTTGAATGAAACTATTTGAAACAAGATTTAAAATTACCAATATAAAACAATGTTTGAAGTAAATTCTAGAACTATTAGTGTAAGGGTGTCTTAAAAGTTAAAAACATGAATTGGTGAGCCTATTGCTTGATTGAGCCTATTTTTGAATAATCTAGTTAAAATTATATTTCAATTTATTATTAGAAAACAAATTTGAAAGAAATCTGACAAATCAAACTGTATGGGGTGCATTAAGGATTACGATTGTGATATGTGGGTTCTACACTAATTTCAATTTAATTAACTAAATAATGATAAGTTAAATAAGTTAAAATTACTACTGGAATTTAAGTTTGAGAGATATCCGAGCATTTTGTCTATAAAGGGTATATTAAAGGTGGAAGTTGTAAAATAAGAGTCACATATTATTTTTAATTTTATTTGTAAATTTGTTTTAAATGTATAGTAGAAATCTAATATGAAGAAAATCCGATCCATATGTCTCAAACGGTAAACTTGGGGGGTGGGAGTGTGTAGTTAGAGTCGTAAATTATTTTTAATCACTCATTATGTAAACTGGAAATGAGATTCCACAGTACTTCTCTCGTTGCTATATTAAAATTTGTTATTCAAATCTTTAGAATTTTGAGGCATCTTTTACTGAAAAATTTTATCGGGTATTTAAAAATGCTTTTTAAATTTTAACTAGGAACAAAATTTTAAACCAATTTAAGCGATAAAGTTGAAACGTGTGTATGAAAAGATTAAAAAGTGAAAAATTTGTTGTAGGTACTCTAATTTAATGAAACTATTTGAAGCTAGATTTAAAATTACCAATATAAATCAATGTTTGAAGTAAATCCTATCACTATTAGTGTAAGGGGTGTGTTAAGGGTTAAAAACATGAATTGAAGATTCTAGGACATTTTTGATTAAACTAGTTTAAATTATATTTCAATTTATTATTAGAAAACAAATTTAAAAGAAATCTGACAAATCCAACTGTAAGGGGTGCATTAGGGGTTACAATTGTAATATGTAGGTCCTACCCTAATTTTAATTTAATTAACTAAATAATGATAAGTTAAGTAAGTTAAATTACTACTAGGATCCAAATTTGAAAGAAATCCGAGCATTTTGACTGTACATGGTATGTTAAGGGTTGAAATTGCAAAATAAGGGTCGCATACTATTTTAAATTATATTATTCGTAAATATGTTTAAAATGTATAGTAGAAATCGAATATGAAGAAAATCCGAACCATATGACTCAAACTCTATATTGGAGGGGTGGGGGTGTGTGTTAAGGGTCGAAAATTATTTTTACTCACATTTTATGTAAATATTACTAAAATAACTGATGGAAAAGTGTGGGTAATGCTGCCACATAAGAATCACAACACCGGCAATTTTTGAACAATTAACTTAAATGGCAAATGGGTCGTAGGGGCTTATTTTTAGGGGATGAAACTTTTACCAGCATTTTCTTCAATGTATCCCTGATATGTATACCAAATTTGGTCCAAATCAAATATTCCTCCTGGCAGGTATTCACGTTACAACTTATTCATTTTTACAACTTTTTGACCCTTCAACCCTTAATAAAAAATCAACCCTTGGAAAAACTCCAGATTTTTTGAAAGCATTCACCACTTGGGGTATACACGAAACATATGTTGAATATTTGGTTAAAATCGGTCAGCAACTTTAGAAGATTAAGTGGATCTACCGATTTTGCCATTTTTAGCATGTTTTTGGCCTATTGTGATGGGCAAGTGTGCCTTAACAACAATTACACTAAAAGTGTTGATTCATTAGTCAAACAGGTCGTTTACCTAATGCCTACCACAGCACCTTGCATTATTGGTATCCGCCAATAATGCAGTAATAGCATAATAGGGAAAGAGGACATGAACCCACAAAAAGCTGGCGAGTACACTTTTTGTGTTTGGTTCAGTTGAATGGACAAATTAGTAATTTAGTTGTTTAGTATTATTCTGGATATGAAATAGAGTAGACATATTCAAGCGGGGCATGTAGTTTATCTTACCCTTAAAACCTCCAATATTCCTTCGGCGTTACATGGCGATCCTGCCAGTGCAAATTCCATTTTGAATTTGATTTGATCGGATTAAGTTGTAAAACGCGTGTTGGATTAAAGCCGTGGGTGTTAGTGAGAACGTTAAAATGGGGAAAAATCAGAGCAAAGAAGAAAAGAAAGAAGAAGTCATCATCGCACAATCAGCGGGTGGCCAAGTGAACTTTGAGGTATCACATTTTGAAGTTATGGGCGTGCTTGCGTTCGGTCTAGTCTTGATTCTAAGTGTTTTCCTGATATACCGTTACATCCAAAGAAGTTTAAGAAAAATGGTACGCCGGGCAGCCAATGAAGAAGCCATCCGCATGTCGATGCTAAATCTCCAAAGCGTCTAGGCTCAAAGGCCGGGAACATCAGCAACTGTCGTAAATCAACCAAAAGGTAGTGACTGAACATTTACTAAAACTACACTAATGGACTAATATCAATAAACCAAAACGAGGTTAGCTAATAAATTCTGTTAGTATTAATATACAATAAATATTTAAGATGTAATGAGTAAAGACGCAGATAAATTTAACTTATTGTATGCACAAATTAAAAATTTTCAATGTAATTTAAATAAAGATGCAAAAGAAAGGCGGGTATGTTTAATTAAAACCAACAAGAAACTTGCCATTTTAGAAGACACGGTAGAAAAATTTAAAGCAGAGCAATATTCATTTTATGCGGAAGTAAAGAAAGGTGGAATTACATCTGAGGAAATAGAAGTAGTAAGAAAGGTAATAGATAATATCGATAAAGTTATTGAGGATGTTAGATTAATATTAACAAGTAGAATAGATCATATTAACATATTAGAAGTAGCAAAATCTACTGCAACAAATAGTAACCAAAGTGGTAATTTAAATATAAATCTAGATAACAACATGGCTGAGAAATTTGATGTAAAAACTGCCGTAACCATGTTACCAAAAATGAATGGCACAGAGGATGTAACTACTCAACTTATCGAGGGTATTGAATTTTATGATAGTATGCTAGAGGAATCGGGAAAAAAATTGTTAACTACGTTTGTGTTAAAAATGAGGCTGTCTGCTAGTGCAAAAACGCGATTAGAAAAAACTTACAATTCAAATAGTGATCTAATAAAAGATATGAAAGCAAATCTTTTACAAAAACGATCAATTTCTTCACTTTGTGCAGAAATAAACACAAGTAAGCAAACTCATAAATCGGTTCAACAATATGGTGCTGGTATTGAGGAGTTAATGGAAAAGTTAACTTTAGCTCAAGCAAATGGTAATGATGTGGTTATGCGGGCTTTAGCAGAAGTTAATGAAAAAATGGCTTTAGAAGCATTTGCAAATGGGTTAAATGATAGTGAGATAAAAATAATTATTAAAAGCCGGAACCATTCCAAACTCAAAGATGCTATAAATAGTGCAGTAGAAGAAGAAAGGGTAAAAAATAATGATAGCAAAGAACAACTTTTTTATACTCGTGAACACAAACAAAATCAATTCAGTCACAGAGGTAACTTTAACGGGAATAGGTACCATAACAAAGGGAACAGTTTTCAAAATAATAAATACTTTCCGAGATATCAAAATAAAACGCGCGGGTCAAGTCGCGGTTATTATAATAATTCAAACCGTGGTGGAAACAATTACAGACGCGATGATACACCGAATAGTTATAATAATAGAAATAGTAATAGGAGACAAGAAGGGGTTCAATGTATGAATGCGGAAGTTGGGGAATCCTCACAGAATGTGGAGGAGCAGCACATTCTTGAAAATGCTGAGTGTGATAACAGTGAACCCGAGAAAGACGAGGTTCAAAAATTTTTTCGTGCCCATTACTAATATAATTAATAATAAAGTATTTGTTTTAAATATAAATGGCTTAAGTTACTTACGTATAAATTATAAAATGAAAGAATTGATATTTTTAATAGATACCGGGGCGTCAATTAGTGTAATTTCTAAGGACGTTCTGTTAGAGGGTGAAGTAGTGGATAATAATAGACAAATAATCATTAAAGGATTTACAGGTAGTACTAATGCACTAGGAACAGTTAGTATTAAATTTAGATTGACAAATATGATGGCGCGAAATTCTGATTTAATTACACATGAATTTCATGTAGTGAATGAGTTGAATGATAATAGTATGCATGGGATAATAGGGTCAGATTTCTTTCATAAGAATAAGGTGCATATAAATTACGAAGCATTGCTTTTACAACTACAAATTAACAATAATCTAGTGACGGTTCCGTTAGAATCTAAATGCGATATATTAACCCTGATCCCACCAAGATGCGAAATTGTCAGATACCTTAGAGCAGATCTGGACGAAGAGTGTATTATCGTTTCTCAAGAAATTTGTGAAGGGGTTTATTCAGGGGGTGCAATAGCCAAACCAGACAAAAACAAGTTGATTCCTATTCGGTTATTAAATACTACTGATAGGGAAATCAAATTAAAAAACTTTAAGCCGTTAATAGAAAAACTTTCTGCATTCAATGTATTTAATTTTGGCAACGTTGAACCTTCAGTAAATAGAATTGATAAGTTATTAGATGAAATTAAACTACAGTCGTTAAACTCCGAAGAGAGAGATACGATTCAAAAAATCTGTGCTAAATATTGTGACGTGTTTTACTGCAAAAATGACCCATTTTCTGTTACAAATGTTTATAAACAAAACATCATGTTACAAAGCAATGCAGCGCCTGTATATATTAAACCGTACAGGCTGCCACAAGCACAGAAGCTTGAAATTTATAAGCAAATTGATACCATGCTGGGAGATGGAGTAATTGAACCTAGCAGTTCGGCATGGTCAGCTCCTCTTTTAATTGTGCCCAAAAAGACAGATAGTGAGGGTAATAAAAAATGGAGAATAGTTATTGACTATCGTCAACTAAATAAAAAAGTAGTAGATGACAAGTTTCCCTTGCCATGTATAGAAGAGATCTTAGATGCACTTTCAGGAGCTGTATATTTTTCACACTTAGACTTGTATCAAGGTTATTATCAAATTGAATTAGAAAAAAAATCGCGACCGTGTACGGCATTCACAACGGGAAGAGGTCAATTTCAAATGACTAGATTGCCTATGGGTCTTAAAATAAGCCCAAATGCTTTTTCTAGAGCCATGACAGTTGCAATGTCTGGCCTAAACTATGAAAATTGTTTCATCTACCTTGACGATCTTATTGTTTTTGGCAATAACCTACAAACGCACAATAGAAATTTAATAAAAGTTTTTGAAAGATTGCGAAAAGTTAATCTAAAATTAAATCCGAATAAATGTAATTTTTTAAGGAAAGAAATTTTGTATTTAGGTCACGTAATTTCTTCAAATGGCGTGTCACCTGATCCGGAAAAAATTAGAGTTATGCAAAATTATCCAACACCTAAAAATGCAGACGAAACAAAACGGTTTGTCGCTTTTGCCAATTACTATCGTAAGTTCATAAAAAACTTTGCGGAGATTGCAAATCCGTTAAATCACTTATCAAAGAAAAACGTAGAATTTAACTGGTCCGAAGAGTGTCAAAATTCATTTCATAAGCTAAAGCAAGCACTGCTTAACCCTCCAATACTACAATATCCTGATTTCTCAAAAGAAAATACGTTTATTTTGAGAACTGACGCGTCGGGCTATGCAGTAGGTGCAGTTCTATCGAATGCAAACGACAAACCTGTCGCGTATGCTAGTAGGAGTTTGGCGGCCGGAGAAAAAAATTACTGTACTATTGAAAAGGAACTTTTAGCGATAGTATGGGCAGTAACGAAATTTAGACCATATTTATTTGGTCGCAAATTTGACATTTTTACAGATCACAGACCGTTAGTTTATTTATTTGGGATGGCTAACCCATCCAGTAGACTAACAAAATTTAGATTGCGGTTAGAAGAATACGATTTTACGATAACATATATCAAAGGTAAAGAAAATGTAACCGCGGATGCATTGTCAAGAATATCAATTGATTCAAATGAGTTAAAAGCAATGACTAAAAATATTGACAAACAGATACACGTTCTAACGAGAGCACAAACCAAAAAACTTAGTAATACAAGTGATGAAAGTTCATCAACTAAGGAAATACTAGGAAACAGAACTGGCCATCCGGGTATGATCGAACTTTTAAAACCACCTAACAATGGCACTGAAATCAGATTAGTTAATAAAAAAGAATTTGAAAAACTTCCAATTAATAAATCAAAGTCGGCTATAAGTTATGATAATAAAATAAACGTAATTTATATTAACGAGCAGGTTACTCGATCGGCGTTCGACTTAGGTAAAACGTTGAGGGAACTTGCGTATATTTGCACAAAAAATACTATAAAGGAAATAGTAATAATAAAAAATAAAAACAATCTAAATTTGATTGAAGGAATATGTAAACAATTAAATATTTTAAAGACAGCCGACGTAAACATTTGTGTCATTAAAGATAAAATTAAAATTGAAGATAGTGAAACTCAAAAAATAATTATGAATGATTATCACATTTTGGCCACAGGTGGACATGCAGGGATAAAAAGAATGTTCAACAATATTTCTAGATTTTATTATTGGAATAGCATACGAAAAGACATCGAAAACTTTGTCAAACGGTGCGATTCTTGTCAACGCTATAAGTATTCAAATATTAAAAAACAACCGCTCACGATCACAACCACCGCAGGTTCGGCTTTTGAGAAAGTATTTATTGACCTAGTAGGTCCGTTGTCTCCCGATTTAAATAGTAACCGTTATATTTTGACCCTGCAATGCGAACTTAGCAAATTTGTAGAATGCTATCCAATTATAAATAAAGAAGCCAACACAGTAGCAAAAGAGTTTGTTGAAAATTTCATTCTTAGATTTGGAATACCTTCTTCGATTGTCACGGATAGAGGTACAGAATTTATGGCACAAGTATTTAAGGAAGCTTGTAATCTGTTAGGTATTAAACAATTAAATTCTACTGCTTATCATCATGAAACACTTGGAGCACTAGAAAACTCTCACAAACATCTATCAGCAAATCTTAGAATGTATGCATCTCAACATGAAAGAGATTGGGGGTCGTGGGCCAAGTATTGGTGTTTTGCTTATAATAATACAGTGCATACGGAAACGCTGTATACACCACATGAATTAGTTTTTGGTAAAACGAATTGGTTACCGTCAAACATAACGCGGAACGTTGAACCGCTTTATGAGTTTAATAATTATCCAAATGAACTAAAATATCGTTTGCAAATAGCATGGAAAGACGCTCAGACAAATTTGATACACTCGAAAAGTCGTAGAAAGATAAATTGTAATCATAATAGGAAACAATCAATGTATAGTGAAAATGATAAAGTATTAGTACGCAATAGTTCGGGAAATAAAAGCGACCCAATTTTCCTAGGACCTTATAGTGTTGTGAAAGACGAAGATCCTAATGTGCGGTTACAAGTGAATAACAAAAGTGTAATAGTCCATAAAAACAGAGTGAAAATATATCAGGAGTGAAAAACATAAACTATCTCAAATGTAATTAAAATCTGTTGCAGTGTTTAATTGTAATTTATTGATTTATTTATTTATACTAGTTAGGTTAAACATTTTTTTTTATGTTTTTTTTTTTAGTTTTTAAGAGGGGTGGTGTGATGGGCAAGTGTGCCTTAACAACAATTACACTAAAAGTGTTGATTCATTAGTCAAACAGGTCGTTTACCTAATGCCTACCACAGCACCTTGCATTATTGGTATCCGCCAATAATGCAGTAATAGCATAATAGGGAAAGAGGACATGAACCCACAAAAAGCTGGCGAGTACACTTTTTGTGTTTGGTTCAGTTGAATGGACAAATTAGTAATTTAGTTGTTTAGTATTATTCTGGATATGAAATAGAGTAGACATATTCAAGCGGGGCATGTAGTTTATCTTACCCTTAAAACCTCCAATATTCCTTCGGCGTTACACTATAACGCGCAGGTCTTTGAGAATTTTATAAACTTTTTTACTTCGATATCATCTATGGGCAGGTAGAAAAAAAGGACGCAAATTTTGCTTTAATCGGGTCAGTAGATTCCGAAATATAGTGGTTTAAAGAATTGCACAGACCGACAGACCGACAGACGGAAATTAGTGAATATGATTTTCGTAATCTACGCATTCTATAATGTAGAAAAAAGTGAAATTTGGAGAAATTTTTTTTTTCATGAATACAATACTTCCTCTACGAGAGAAGTAATATATATAAAATAACTGATGGAAAATGGTGGGTTATGCTGACATATAAGAATCAAAACACCGTCAATTGTTAAACAATTAATTTAAAGGACCAACAGGCCACAAGGGCTTATTTTTAGGAGATGAAACTTTCACCAGCATTTTCTGCAATGTATTCCTAATATGTGTGCCAAATTTGGTTCAAATACAATATTCCTCCTCGCAGGTATTCACGTTACAAATTATGCATTTTTACAACATTTTGACTCTTCAACACTTGATAAAAATTCAACCTTGTAAAAAAACACCAGATTTTTTGAAAGCATTAACCACTTGGGCTATATACGATACATATGTTCAATATCGGCGCGCAATTTTAGAAGATTAAATGGATCTACCGATTTTGCCATTTACTTCTCTCGTAGAGGAAGTATTGTATTCATGAAAAAAAAAATTTCTCCAAATTTCACTTTTTTCTACATTATAGAATGCGTAGATTACGAAAATCATAGTCACTAATTTCCGTCTGTCGGTCTGTCGGTCGTTCTGTGCAATTCTTTAAAACACTATATTTCGGAATCTACCGACCCGATTAAAGCAAAATTTGCGTCCTTTTTTTCTACCGGCCCATAGATGATATCGAAGAAAAAAAGTTTATAAAATTCTCAAAGACCTGCGCGTTATAGGCCAAAAACATGCTAAAAATGGCAAAATCGGTAGATCCACTTAATCTTCTAAAGTTGCTGACCGATTTTAACCAAATATTGAACATATGTTTTGTGTATACCCCAAGTGGTGAATGCTCTCAAAAAATCTGGAGTTTATTATAGGGTTGAATTTTTATTAAGGGTTGAAGGGTCAAAAAGTTGTAAAAATGAATAAGTTGTAACGTGAATATCTGCCAGGAGGAATATTTGATTTGGACCAAATTTGGTATACATATTAGAGATACATTGAAGAAAATGCTGGTAAAAGTTTCATCCCCTAAAAATAAGCCCCTACGACCCATTTGCCATTTAAATTAATTGTTCAAAAATTGCCGGTGTTGTGATTCTTATATGGCAGCATTACCCACACTTTTCCATCAGTTATTTTAGTAATATTTACATAAAGAATGAGTAAAAATAATTTTCGACCCTTACCACACACCCCCCCCCCTCCAATATAGAGTTTGAGTCATATGGTTCGGATTTTCTTCATATTCGATTTCTACTATACATTTCAAACATATTTACGAATAATATAATTTAAAATAGTTTACGACCCTTATTTTGCAATTTCAACCCTTAACATAAGATGTACAGTCAAATTGCTCGGATTTCTTTCAAATTTGGATCCTAGTAGTAATTTAACTTACTTAACTTATCATTATTTAGTTAATTAAATTAAAATTAGGGTAGGACCTATATATTACAATACCTACAACAGTACCTACAACAAGTTTTCACTTTTCAATCTTTTTATACACACGTTTCAACTTTATCGCTTAAATTGGTTTAAAATTTTGTTCCTAGTTAAAATTTAAAAAGCATTTTTAAATACCCGATAATTTTTTTCAGTAAAAGATGCCTCAAAATTCTAAAAATTTGAATAACAAATTTTAATATAGCAACGAGAGAAGTACTGTGGAATCTCATTTCCAGCGAATTTTAGCATGTTTTTGGCCTATAACGTTTTTGAGAATTTTATAAACTTTTTTTCTTCGATATCATCTATGGGCAGGTAGAAAAAAGGACGCAAATTATGTTTATATCGGGTCAGTAGATTCCGAAATATAGTGGTTTAAAGAAACGAACAGACCGACCGACAGACGGAGATTAGTGAATATGATTTTCATAATCTACGCATTCTATAAACTAGAAAAAAGTGAAATTTGGAAATAGTATATTCTGCAACGAGTGCGGAATGAGAATATTCAGCCCGAGTGCAAATTTGTCACACGAGGGCTGAATATTCATTCCAACGAGTTTCAGACTATACTTTTTCTAATACTATCGTCATGTAAAATACATCAGTTTTTACGTTTTTAGGCAATTAGTTCACAGATGTCATAAAGAATGTTCTAAATATGAATGATTTAGTTGATTGAATTATAATATTACTAATATCAACAATTAATAAGTTAAATGAGTAATTCATTAATCAAATGCACTAGCTTAATGTTGCGTCAACTTCCATGAGATGGCGCACATGTGGTCATTCTATCACTTGTATAAGACTGAATATTCTTGCACTTGTTGCAGAATGAGTACATTCTCAAATTAAAATTAGTGCAAGAATGTTATTATTCTAAAATAGTATTAGAAAAAATATTTTTTCTGGAACTAATTTTAATTGAAGAATGTACTCATTTTGCAACAAGTGCAAGAATATACAAGTGATAGAATGACCACATGTGGCGCCATCTCATGAAAGTTGACGCAACATTAAGCTATTGCATTTGATTAATGAATTATTCATTTAACTTATTAATTGTTGATATTAGTAATATTATAATTCAATCAACTAAATCATTCATATTTAGAACATACTTTATGACATTTTATAACTAATTTTGTTTATTAATACATATATTATAGCGGCGACATCTGCTAACTAATTGCCAAAAGCGACTAATTGCCTAAAAACGTAAAAACTGACGTATTTTAATTGACGATAGTATTATAAAAAGTATGAAACTCGTCGGGAACTCGTCTGAAATTGGTCGGAATGAATATTCAGCCCTCGTGAAACCGTCACACTCGCCTTCGGCTCGTGTGACAAATTTCCACTCGGGCTGATTATTCTCATTCCGCACTCCTTGCAGAATATACTATTTTTCATGAATACAATACTTCTACGAGAGAAGTAAAAATGTGTATAATATTTTTTATTGCATTTTTGCAATTTAATTGGAGCTTTCCATATTCAGACTTGCAAGATTATTTTCAGTAAAATGAATATTTTGGCCAAAGTAGGTGTTTCAGTGCAGATTCTTGACTATATCGTTTTCCTATTTACATGTTTTATTTTCTCACTGATATTCTTTGCCGAAATATTGTATCAAATTTAGGCTAGGATAGGGCGAAGGGGGTCGCGAGTGTACGAGGCTTAGAAGCACACCTGCCACAAATTTATATAGGAGTACGCATTTTGTCCACCGATTTTCTGTCACTTTTATGCAGGCAGGATATACGAACGAGGCGCATCTAGCAGACATTCCACATAGCAAGTTTTGAATGTTTGCTCGCTCTTAAGCGAAAAGAACCATAAGCTGCTTCTTTAATGCTATGATATAACATTTTTAGCTTTATTATACTCTTCGCAGTAAATATCGCAGAGTGTATTGTATTTACTGGGGTCATTACTAAATTTGTTAATATTGATCCTAGAACAAAATTTTCTTCACCAAAATGTGCTTCATCACATTCTGAACAACTTTGAAAAAATTTGTTTGTATGTCTGAATGGATGTCACGTTTTCTTGTAAGTCTAACAAATAAAATGACCAATCGAATAAAAACTTTCATGAAAATGAATTTGTGATGCGAGGAAGAATCCTAGTGCTTTTCAGGGAAAAAAAAAAAATTAAGGGCGGAAAATTCAAAAATTATGGTCTTCGAAATTAACTTATGAATTAAATTAAAAAATTTGAAGCCCAAATTGTATCGGTAAAATTAATACATATTTTCTTACATACCCGGACGGGAAATGTGATTTCGGATGCCTGCCGACAAGCCGCCAAAATGCTAGCTTTCACAATCCAAGGTGAGTTGTTGGTCGGGAATATGTACTTTTCAACAAGAACAAGTTCTTTTCCACACTAGTGGGGAAAAGTACATATTGTCCACCACCAACCCACCTTGGATTACGGAATCGAACCTTTTGCCTGCTTGTCGACCGAAACCGCATTTGCCCTGTGCGGTATGTCAAGAAAATTGTATGTTGATCTCGTGGGGAACAGTCGATCCCAACTTGTATAGCTACCGCACTCGCTTCGCTCGTACGGCAACTTTATACTCGTTGGGAATCTCCTTCGTCTCCCACTTGGTTAACAATGTAACAATGTTAAAGATTGTACTATTGTTAACAATGTACTAACTATTGTTAAAGAATTACTATGAACCTAACAATAGAGGAAAGTTCACCATAAGTTCAAGTTCACCTTTTTTCAGTTCACCATAATTTTCTCTATCTAATATAAACATTTCAACCTTCTACTAATTTTTTATGGGTCAACATAGGAAATTGGTCTACGTTGCCTGGACTATACATCATATTTTGGTTCTCAGTATTTAGATAATAAGCTTGTAATTCATAATTTTACTTGTATTCTAATTAATAGTTAGTAAGTCAGTCGTAATCTTTAAAAAAGTACCGTACGATATATTGTCCTTTAAGGGGGCGAAACCGCTACATATATAGCCGCTCTGGTCGCTAGCGAATTTACATAGTTTTGCTTATCTAAATTCACTGCAAATTTCGCGACATCTGATAAAGAATAGATGGAACAAGATCTGACTTATTTGCCACGTGCTTTAGCCGAGAACATTAGGAAAGATCGAGGGGTGTGGAAAATTCTCAAAAACTGATAAAGCATTTTCCTGTATCTGTTAAAACAGATACAGCAAAAAATACTTATATTTTAACGAAAGATTTATTCGAATAGCCATTAATTAAGTAAAATATGAACAAAAAAAACCTCGATCAAATATTAACCACTCACTTGCTAATTAGCGGAAAAAGATAAAAAAAAACTTTCTGTCCATTTATTGCTAACTCTGTTCTCTCTCTAAATCTACCAGTAGATATTTTTTAGGATAATTAATAGCGTCTGAAACTGTTTTTTCGCGTTAAATTCCCTGAGCTGCTAAGCAACGTTTCACGCATAAATTTGCAAATTTATGCGTGAAATCATGGTCCATCTATTCTGTATCAGATGTCGCGTAATTTAGATAAGCAAAACTATGTAAATTCGCTAGCGACCAGAGCGGTTATACATGTAGCGGTTTTGTCCCCTTAACTTATATCAATGTTCAGCGGCAATCAATCTATTGGAGATGCGCCAAAATAAATAAATAAAATAAATCTTCTTGCAGGTGAAAACCAACCTATTGATCTCAAATTTTGCTGAAGATTAAAGATCATCATCATACAAAAGATAATTCGCCTCTAGATTTGCTGTCATCAATAAATACATTATGTTGTATTTAACTTTGTATAAAATTGTACAGTTTTCAACCGATATTGGGGTAAATCTGTTGGGCTTTGCTAATTATTTGATAAGCTGAATGGTTAATTAAGGCTCCCTTAATCGAGACTTTGCAGATAGTAATGCACCAAAAAATTTAATGTGAAATAAATTTTGGTTAGCGTTTGTCGATCTTTTGTTATCAAAACATGTTAAAAAAAATGATATACTTAATGCGCACTAGTGCAACGTATTGAAAATTTCTTTTATAGTTTGTCACGTGCAGGAGCGATCAGTTTTGCTCCTATTTCACTTTTATTTTTTATTCGATTTTGATGTGTGATATATCAGTGAGTTCAGAAAACATGTGCCTTTAAGAATAGAGAAAGAAAAACTCCTTTAACATAATATATTTTTAATAAGAAATGGTTGAAATTTTAATAACATAATAAACTTCATCTATTAAACTTCAACTATTTCTTATTAAATATATATTGTTTTAAAGAACTTTTTATTACTCTATTCTTAAAGACACATGATTTTTGAACCTATTGATGTATGACACATCAAAATTGGATAAAAAATAAAAGTGAAATAGAAGCAAAACTGATGAATTTATAGCGAAATGAAAATTCCTCGCTCCTGCACGCGACATACTGTAATGGAGATTTTCAATAGGTTGCACTAGTGCGCACTAAGTATATCTTTATTTTTTTCAACATTTTTTGATAAAAAAAAAGATCGACAAAAGCTAACATAAATTTATTTCACATTACATTTTTTGGTGCATTATTGGCTGCAAAGTCTCGACTAAGGGAGCCTTAATTAAATATTCGGCTTATCAATTAATTAGCAAAGCCGAACAGATTCATGGGCTGATGTTTTCTGTAGTCCTAAAGTAAATACATATTTTGTAATGACCACATTTAAGTTATTTTGTATTGTTTGTTTCAGGGATTATTGCATAAAAATCCCACTAATCGGCTTACTTGGGATTCAATTCTAAATCATCCATTTGTTAAAGGACATATTTTATTATGCAAAAAAACAGCTATTAAACCATTGACTAGACCGCTTTCAGCCAATACGATGCAAGTAAAGGAACAGCAAAAAAAAGATCATTTTAATCAAAGAAAAAATAAGTATTAATTTCCTAGTTATTGGTTTATTGTTTTATTAATGCTAATTTAATGATTTAGAGCTGGAGATTCTATTAAAAATGCGGAAACTGATGAAGCAACATCATTGTCAAACACTTCTATTAATTTTAAACGGAGTGATAGTGAAGACCTAAAAAATAACAATTCAACGGTTTCTGTAGAATATATTACTGAAAGTGAAGAAAATATAAAAGTTGAGATGCCGGAAACTATAGCATCTATTCGAAATATTTCCCCTCATAACCCTAAAGGTGAATTTGATTTAAAACTATGTAACCCTCTAAAAAATCAAAGTTCTTTTTAAAATTAATATGCGAATTAATTAGTTTTAGGTTTAAGAGGAAAACTAAGTTTTATTGAAAATAATCAACCAATTGAAAATGAAGAATGGATCGTATTTTTGCATCGCTCGATTCAAGAGGTAATGAATGGAGAACTATCTTCTTTGATGCAAATTAATCAAGCTAATATTTTGCTGGCTCCACTCAGAAACTCGAATGCAAATTCTAAAGTTCTTCTATTCGTTTGTCGTTTGTTTTCTCTACCATTAGTCATTTGTGAAAACTCAAATGTTTTTGATCAAATAAAAAAAGTTTATTTGGAAGTAAAATTGATACCGAATTTAATTTACGCTTCTAAACTGTTATTAAGACAACACTCAGGAGATCCTTCTCTCTCCAATTCATCGTCAAGGAGTTCATTGACATCTGTGATTGCAAATGAGGTGTATAAAAAAGTGGAAGATTTAGATGAAGACGATTTGCAAGCAATTGAAAGTATATATTTATTAATTTTGCATTTGGTCTACATAGACGACAATTTTTTGTTGCAATTGTGCGATGCTCTGGTAGTTTTAAATGTATATAATTTGTTCAAGATGCTTCTATTTCTTGGTAAGTTTACAAGAATGCACTGTAGTATATTTTTTTCTTCTTTGACTCTATTTGATAATTTCATTAATCCATTGTATTTTGTTTTAGTTAAAATTAGAGTTCATATTGTGTTACACGTTGTAGCAATTCTAACTCATATAATCCGCAAGTTTCCAGAAAATCATGAATTAGTCGAAAACATTTTAATGAACGATCTTAATATGATTGACGATAATTTATGTCATATATGTTTCACCGATTTTCTAAGACACGTTGACCCACGATTACGAGAACGTACATGTTATTTTCTATTATTTTCCGGAAAGTGTTTACAAGCTAATGCTATTAAGTACTTCTGGAATGATAATGTTAAAGAAACTTTAGAAGCGTTAATGTTTGATTCGATTGACTCAGTGCGAAACGTAAGTATCTACTAACTAACGATGATATTATAAGTGTTAGAAATATTATTGAATAATATTTGTAACACCGTATTTTATCACTTAAGTGATCGAGAATTAGATTAATATGTGAATTAATCATAACTTATGAACGAAATAAGTCTGCGTTAAAATGGGGCTTAGCTGAGAGTTGAGCTTTACAGTGTTACACACGAATACCAGTAAGCTTTTTGTTTCGCTTTTTGAAGATTGTGATAAATTATTATTTTTTTTTTATTTTGTAAGATAAAATTTCATGTTATATAGAGCCACATTAATAAGTTATTAACATTTTAACAAAGTTTTGACTTAATTTTTGCCATCTATGATAAGATGATAGAACTAATTAACGCTGTCATCTACTATATTGAATTTTGCTCTAAAAAATCGAAAAAAGAATCAACTATACGAATCTTTTAAAAACAAAATGTAGATATGTATGATATTCGTGTTATTCTCATTTTGCTCAGCTCTTTGCTAAGCGTGGCTAAGCCCATTTTTAACGCGGCCTTAATCATAACATAAACTCATCATATTTAATAAAATGAATGTGTGGTAATAATTATAGTATTTTGCAGGCAGCAGACGCAACAGTTGAAGAACTGAAACAAAAATCTTTTTATAAATATACTTCAATTAATTCATAAATTCTATGTAAAATTTGTATTGTATTAATTTTTAATTATCGAAAACCTCAAGTGCATTCTGAAAGAGAAAAGATGTACCAACAAACGATGGTCAATATTATTTTGTTCTTGATAATTAACAAACGTAATTTAAAACTAAGTTTATGTGTTTTAATAATATTATACTTAATGGTGACTACTATTTAAATAATTAAAAATAAACAATGCTATCAAAAATATTAATTTTATTTATTTATTATTAATTTTGAATATTGTTTAAGGACTAAATCAAAGATCAAAATTGATTTTCGGATTTTTGAAAATTTTTCTTGGATAGATTGACTTTATGTTTGTTACTAATGCAGAAGGCAAACATATCAGATCTCGGTGTAACTACTATTAAAGTAGTTTAATAGAAAGCGACGGAAACTATTATTTTCTGTCCTTTAACCAATGATATACACCAAGAAGCACACTCAGGGTAATTAGAGCGTGCTAGGTTTTTATAGTGAACTACAGAGCCCTTAGATGGCGCGAGACTAGTCGGTCTGCAACATAATTTAAATATCTACCACTATTTTGTATTTTAGTAGAGAGAGGAAAATATTGGGCGGTAAATTTAAGATATTAATTCTTATCAAATACTGCAATTTCTCACATTGTTTGTTTCAATTAAGAAAAATGAGCATAGCCTTTTTAAACCAAACTAATCTGAAAACTGTTTTTGTGAAAAAGCTTTTTAATAAAAATAAAAACAAATATAAATTACATATAAATATACTAAGTATAAATAAATTATTAAAAATAAATGTTCTTCTGACCTATTATTTTTAAACTTTTACAGTAAGTTTAAAAATAACAGGACACTGTTACTCCACATCTTCGACTTCCACAATTATGTACGAACAAACAACGCCAAGTACGTCGCAGATTCAAGAAGATTTCGCAGAAAACAAAGTTTTAAATGAACTCAAAAAATAGCGATATTGTATCATTAATCGGTGTTTGGATATTACAAGATTATTTGAATTTCGAGCCACTATAATATAGGGGAGTGGGGGTGGAGACGAGGATCGAAGCTCTGGCAGTGAAGCAGCGAGAGCTAGATTTTGACATTTTTACACCAACTTACATTTATTTTTATTTCTTGTTTATTAAGATCGACAAAAAAATAATAATGGTACTGTATGAATCACAAATAATAGGGAAACAACTTAAAAAAAACATTTTTGAGTTATAACCTAGAATTCGATATATTCGTTGAGAAACGACAAAAAGCAAGAAAATTTGATGAATTTTAGGTGTGTTAGAACGGAGATATTGGCGTTTTAATTTGTGATGAAGATAGGCCTGCAATGCTTTTTGAAAAACGCTTGATTTTTTTGTGGCTAAATGGTCACAGATGCAATTATGAAAGTTGATCAAAAAAATAGTATTGCCAATGACCATTGATTGAATGAGGTAATATCATTCAAAAAAATCAAAATTTTTAATTAGTGGCTTTTTGCACAGGACGATTGCTTGGCGAATTGGGATGTATTATATTTGGGCATAAGCTTTCATTTCTGAAAATTTTAGCTTTTTGTTTTAAAAGGCCCACAGGGACTTTAAGTCCCTGCGTGTTCGTTGTTCACTGTTGCACATTTTAGAAACAAACAAACGGGTTTTTTGCAATTTTTTCATAATATTGATTAAAAATACAAACTATGTATATATTATATATACTAGATTTATCCATTTTATTCTAAGAAATTAGAAACTCGGTACTAATAATTCGGTAATATCTATGTTCCGATTCAGACCAACTTACATTTGTTTTTATTTCTTGTTTATTAGGATTGACAAATTTATAATAATAGTGCTGTATGAGAAATTCTTGTTGACTGATTGTTGCTTCGACTCCCAATCTGAGTCCGATATTTCTTGGTCTGGATTCTTACAAATTTTCAATTTACAAAAGTGTGCTGTCGCACTATAGAAACGAATCCCGTCAAT